>CM062812.1:152688265-153007884 GCA_031772625.1 Pinus tabuliformis
AAATTTTGTAATAGACTTAAAGATGAAGTTTTGCACTACTGTGCTTCAGCCTATATTCTTTATGAACTGACCAATCGTTCTCAATTTGACAAGGAAGTTTCTTTATGCAATTGCGCACTACTGTCTTTTGTGGGGGAGGTTTTCTGTGGTCGAAGGAAGAACTGTGACATAGCGATTGATTATACTGTCGGAGTGTTAATAAGCTTATATGTAATTTTTATCTGTATCTGTATTCATTCCTTTTATATGAATTGTTGTGTAATTATTCTTGCTATTGTTGAATGCATGTATGTGCTGTAACAACAAATCTCTATTTCATTCCACTATTGGATGTTTTGCGATATGCCTTTTTTTTTAATCATGCATGTAACAATGATATAAATGGTGAAGTGTAGTAATTTCGCTGTTATCACTTTGCGTAACTATTTATGCACAGCAGTCTTGAATGATTTAATATCTATGTTTTAGAGATGGAGTCATCTATATGCCTGTCTTAAAAGCACAGACCATCAAACGCTACGCTTTAGAAAATCGATAAGTTCCTGGGATAGATCATAGTTATTATATTTTATTGATAATTTTAGTTATTCGCTTATCACCAACATATTCTATAAGTCATTCATCCATCCCGTCTACCTATAATTTTTGGGAAACTGGTCCCATTATCCCCAGTCGGAGCCACTATTCCAAACGGAAAAGGAGCTGTATCAAGGTCCGGACCGGGTGGTTTCCCCTATGTTGTTGCAGCGATTTTCGAGGCATCAATATAATTGGCGCTAGAAGGAGGGCATCAACTGTGATTGGCACATAAGTCAAACCTATAAGCCATTCTAAGAGTAATTATCCCTCCGAATCCCCTCGACCTTCCATTTGCACACTGGTTCGCGGTATCCAAACAAGGAGAAGGGGAATCAACTACCACTGCTCAAACCCATCATACTCCAGAACAATTAAGTCTTGAATCACCTGAAGTCCAGTCTCTAATCCATAAACTTCAGAGCTTCTCGATTTCACCACAGAAATCTGAGGTATCACAAAGTAGTGCGACTTCGCAGTTCAATCTAACTCATCCTCTCACCAGACTTCAGAGCGAAAAACTCGGTATTGAACCCACTGAGTTCCCTTTACCCAAAAGGAAAAAGGCGAAGAAAATTACTGAAGGATCTGATAGTGAAGAGCTTTCATCCACGACCTCCATTGCATCTTCATCTCTGCAAAGTCAACCATCCACTCCCCCATTACAAATTGTCATTCACCAGGGATTAGAAGCCTCAACATCCCAACCTGTTCACTCCTCATCATTAATTCCTTCCCATACATCTGGAATCCCAACAGTAGTATCAACCACTGTCGCTATTATAATGGCAGACCCATGGACTAGGCCAGGTGCAGTCAACATGCCTGCACCATTGCATCCTCTACCAGATGCTCCTGAAAAATGGCTGCCTAAATTTAACCCAGATGATGGGACCCAAGCTGAAGAACACATTAATAATTTTATGTTAGCAGTTAACTTAAAAGGAGTGACAGAACAAGATGTTGTTGTAAGACTCTTCCCCTACACCTTACAAGGATCAGCAGGATCCTGGTATTTTTCCTTACCCTCTGGTTCAATTACCAGTTGGAACACTTGCCAAGAGCAGTTTCTTAACAAATATGGAGATGACAGGTCCTTAGCTACCTTAATAAACGACCTCTCCAATCTAAGAATAGACCATAGGGAACCAATAAAGGAGTTTAATGCCAGATTTAATAAACTCCTGAATAAAATCCCTACAGCTTCCAAACCAAGTGAACAAATTCGAAGCGAATGGTATATTACCGCCCTACCTGCCAACATAGCCATTTTTGTAGACAGGGCCGGGAAACCTACCTTAGCTGAAAACATGAGAGAAGCACTTGCTGTTGAAAAGCGCATCAACGCTCTAGAGAAGAAAGCTGCTTTGGAAGACAGAAAAGCCAAAAAAGTCTCATTTAAAGAGGATTCCAAGAAGAAAACCCCAAAGGACCCGTACGACATGGAGGGTTTACAAAAAGTCCTTAAAACTTTGTCTAACGAAATGGTTGAAATAAAGAAGCAGGTGCCGAAACCTCAAACAATAAGACCATTTAGGACTTTTAAGAAAACTGAAACAAAGCCACCCAATGTTATATCTAACGCAGATTCAGAGCAAGAAGAAGAGGAAGAGGAAACAACCTCACAAACTGATGATGAAGAAGAAGTAGCTGAATGCCACGGAATGTGGGATTTTATACTCCCAAACTCTGATACCGAGAATGAAGAAGAAGCCTTTCCGGTTACTACAAGAAGTAAAAGTACTTCTGAACCTGCCCAGGCAACTTCAAAGAAAAGGTGCAGGTGCTACCACAACAAAGCAAAAAGTTCCCCCAAAGAAGTCGCCTGTAGTAGTTCCCCAAAACCAGCCTTCAACTTCTAATTCTCCTTCAACATCCAAAACATTAGTGGTATCCGATTCAATGGAATATAACATTGTTGATGACATGAAGAAAACTAAGGCAAACATAACTATGTTTGAGCTTAGTAAATTAAAGCATCAGCAAAAATTACTTCTTAAAGAATTGAATGTTGTTCCCTCTACTCCCCTTCCCAGTGCAAGAGCTGCCAATGATTCAGGCCAACCTCCTTCAGGTATGGTTGAAGCTACCGATTCAGTTCTAATTGGAGATAGATCGAATTCTCATACTCCACCCTTCCTACTGACCTATGAGATTTATAACAGAAACCTGCACAACTGTTTAATTGATTCAGGGGCATCATCTAATATAATGCCAGCTTCAGTTTGCTCTAAACTGAACATTGAACCCCAGAAGTCTGCTATTCATATTGTACAGTTGGACAGGACTAAAGTACAGGTTGTGGGAGAAATTAATTCCGTAACTATCAGGTTGTCTGCCGATCCCAGGATTGTACAAAGGATTGATATCTTAATTGCTGACATACCTGAATTCTACGGTTTAATTTTGAGCAGAGATTGGTCCGAAAAATTGCATGGGTATATTTCCACAGATTGGTCACATATGTGGCTTCCCTACAAGGGAAAGCCAAATCAAATAAGGATCGATCGAGAGAAGCATATGACCCACACAGTTACTGAATTTGAGCAAGAAAACCAACCTGTAGCGTTCAACAACAACATTTTGGGGAACTATTCGTCAGAGTCATTCTTTGGCAACTTTGTTGCCCAACCATCTCCTTTTTCAGTCAATCATTTTACATCTCAGATTGAAAATTTTTCACAAACTGATAAGTCCAGATGTTTTAATGATGCTAAGGAAAATGTAAATATTTTTGTTAATACTCCTTTATTTTGGTCTTTATATTTTGATGGCTCTAAGTCCAGCGAGGGCTCAGGAGCAGGTTGCATTTTGGTTAGTCCACAAGTAGAAAAGACAATGCTGTCTTGTAGGATAGAATTTGACTACACTAACAACACAGCCGAATATGAAGCTTTAGTCCAGGGATTATATAAAGCAATCGGCCTCAAAGTGCAATATCTAAAAGTATTCGCCGATTCGGAAATCATTGTCAAACAGGTGAGGAATGCAATTCATTGTCTTTCAAGTCACCTCAAGCATGATCAATCGCTAGTACAGGATCTTACCTCACACTTTTCGGCATTTAACATTTCCTCCATTCCTAGGTCGCAAAACCTGGCAACCGACCTACTAGCCAATGTAGCTTCTAAGCTTCTACCTTCTGAAGACTATAGCCTTGATAGATTTTCCGTAGAATTACTTTTTAGGCCTTCAATTCCTGACAATGTCACTAATTGGAGAGTATTTAACCATGATGAAGACATCTTGCAATTTCTAACTTCCGAAAAGTCCTATGACAATCAAATTATTGAGGAAAATGACCATGATCTACAGATGAAAGAAACACCTCAAGAAATTCAATTCCTAAACCAGTGGTAAAGCTCGAAGATCTTTATGATATCAAAGACAGGTTTAAACCTGTAATTAATGCAAAGCTTCAAAGTTCTACCCTTAGGTTTGAATTGATAAATCTAGGTACTGACCATGCTCCTCAAAACATCAATTTAGGATTAGGACTTTCTTTGGAAGAGAAGGAGGCATTCATCAAACTGTTAAGAAAAAACAAACAGGTCTTTGCTTGGAAGTACGATGATTTGAAGACGTATGATACATCTATTATCCAGCATACCATTCCTATGCTTCCTGATCAGAAACCAATTCAGCAGAAGTTAAGAAAAATACATCCAAATTTAGAGAGCCAGATAAAGTCGGAACTTAACAAGCTCTTGAAAGCCAAGATTATTTTCCCTGTCCGACACTCAAACTGGGTCTCTAATATGGTGCCAGTCAGGAAGAAAAATGGCGACATTCGAATTTGTATTGATTTCAGGAACCTGAACAAAGCGAGCTTGAAAGATAACTTCCCATTACCTACTATGGAGCAAATACTCCAATCGGTAGCAGGCTCTGAATTGATGTCCTTTCTTGATGGATTCTCAGGATATAACCAAGTTCTGGTTCATCCTGATGACCAACTTAAAACCACATTCAGAACAAAATGGGGAACATATGCGTATCAGAAAATGCCTTTTGGACTTATAAATGCAGGAGCGACATTCCAGAGAGCTATGGATATAGCCTTTAGAGGGTTGATTAATCGAACAGTAGTCGTCTATCTAGACGATATTACTGTATATTCTAAAGAGAGGTATAATCATTTGCATGACTTAAATCAAATCTTTCAGCGATGCAAAAGATATGGTATTTCTCTGAACCCAAAAAAGTCTTTCTTTGCTCTTGATCAAGGAAAACTCTTAGGCTTTATTGTGTCCAAAGATGGCATTTATATCGATCCTGATCAGATCAAGGAAATTTCTGAAATCCCTTTCCCACACAATAAAAAGTCGATGCAGTCATTTTTAGGCCAGATTAATTTCGTTAAACGATTTGTTCCAGATTTTTCTCAAATTATATTACCACTTCAGACAATGATTAAGAAGAATTCAGTCTTCAAGTGGGGATCAGAAGAAAAGCAAGCTTTTGATGTAATCAAGCAATCAATAATCAATGCCCCAGCCTTGAATACTCCAAATTTTTCTAATCATTTTACTTTGTATACCATTGCATCCGATGTGCCTTATGCTGCAGTTCTCACGCAGCCAAATGCTCACAATTTAGAAGCACCCATATCATTCTTCAGCTCAAATATTCAGGGTGCCGAATTAAATTACTCCGATGTAGAAAAACAAGCCTTTGCTGTATTTAAAGCGGTCAAACATTATAGACCCTTTCTTTTAAAAACCCATACAAAAATAATAGTTCCTTTCCCGGCAGTTAGGCAACTATTAACCCAAAAAGAGCTGGGTGAAAAAAGAGCAAATTGGGTCACAGCGCTGCAAGAGTATGACTTAGAAATTAGGCCAGCAAAGATTGTTAGGGGCCAAGGTTTTTGCAGGATATTGGCAAAAGCATCCAACATTCCAGAATCAAGCGATACAGATCAAACTCAAGAAATTAATCAGATAAGTGTTACTGATTCTGGATCTCAATATGCAGATTTAATCTTTTATCTAAAGAATGGTTATGCACCTCCGAATTTGTCTTACAAAAACAAAAGGGCCATTAGATTAAAAGCGAAGAATTTTACAATCATTGATGACGTGCTTTTTAGACAGAATTATGATTCTATCTTGTTAAGATGCCTTGAGAAACCTGAAGCCCAAAAGGTTTTGCAGGAGCTACATGATGGACCAGCAGGAGGACATTTCGGAGCTGACACAACAGCTCACAAAATTATTCATGCTGGTTACTATTGGCCTACTTTGTTTAAAGATGCTCACGAGTACGTAAGGAAATGTCTCAATTGTCAAACTGCTAGCGGAAGACAACGTAAATCAGCCTTCCCTCTGCAACCAATCAACATTGAGCAGCCATTTGAGCAATGGGGATTGGATATCATTGGGGAGATCACTCCAGCATCTTCCAAACAGCATAAGTATATCCTTACTGCTACTGATTACTTTACAAAGTGGGTTGAGGCAATCCCTTTAAAGACAGCAAATTCTGAAGCAATCATTGAATTCATAGACCAATTCATTATTACCAGGTTTGGTGTCCCTAATGCTCTTGTTTTTGATAATGCATCTTACTTTTCAGGCAATGCTATGTTTGATTTCGCTATTAAAATAGGATTTAAGTTAAAATATTATGCTAATTACTATCCCCAAGGAAATGGTTTAGCAGAATCTACTAATAAGAATCTGATTAAAATCATTAAGCGAACTATCGAACAAAATCAGAGGAATTGGCACAAATCCTTAGTGTTTGCATTATGGGTTAATAGGATAACACAGAAAGCTTCTATTGGAACTTCTCCATTTAATCTTGTCTATGGAAAAGAAGCAATCTTACCCACAAATCTTGTTCTTCCTTCTTTAGCCCTAGTGCAGTTTATTGAGGAAACTCCTTCCTCTTCTATTCAGTTTAGACATGACCAGATCCTAAAATTAGAAGAGGAAAGAGAAAAAGCCAAGGTTATCCATGCCAAACATCAGCAAGTCATCAAAGCAGCTTTTGATTCAGTCTCATCCGGTTCAAAACAATTCGAAGTCGGTGATTTAGTTCTGAAATGGGACAAAGCCCATGAAGACAAAGGTAAACACTCCAAGTTCCAGAAGTTGTGGCTTGGACCATTTCAGATCTGTGAGAAGATAGGCCATTCAACCTTTATATTGCAAGATTTATCAGGTTTGAGAGATTCTCTCCCTGTTAATGGCCTTGTCTTGAAGAAATTCTTTAACTGAGGAGGTGACCCCTTCTCCTTTCATTTCAGTAGGATTTTATAGTTTGTAGGATTTTAGGAAATAAGGTTGTGAGATGTCTCCCGTTGACCTTTTGCTGTGTTTGAAAAGTTGTCCCATAGAATGAGTATGAACATTTGTTTTTAAAATGATGGAACTTTTAACCAAAAAGGATAATTTCTAGGAAATTAGATATCTTTGTATTCTGAAATCACAATTCAAGTTTTGTCAACTCCTCTCAAAGCATAGAAATATCGTAAATCATTTTCTGTTTTTAAATTGGTCTCTAAAGGTTATCCATACTAAGGTAGAAATCAATCCAATTTCAGCATCTTCAACTCTTATCCTGTCATCCATTTACTCTTAAGGAGAAATTTGTTCACCCCATTCGTTAAAGTTTATGATTACTCAGAGTGTAATTCTAAAATATAAGATATTTAAGATAAGAGGTCTTATTACAAGCCTGCTTACCATGTTCATAGAGAAATAGTTTATCTGACATTACCAATACTGCAAACCAAAACAGGGTAATGGCTTGAAATTACAAGACAAGGGGTCTCATCACGAGCCAGCTTGTTCAGTTAAACTATTATCAGTGAGTGGCATTGTCAAAAGTTGGCCACCAAACCAGGACAATGGCTTTTTATCTTACCTATGACAAAGAAGAAAAAGGAAATGAAATACAAAATATGAAAAATATTTTGAATTCATTCTGTTAATCACACTCTTAATTGAATGGGACAATGGACAATCATATGGTTAAAAGGTATCCCTGTCGAAACTATAGATGTTTGCTGGCAGCAGAGGCTCTACCTATGACAGATGAGTTTACTATAAAGGCTGGTTTGGAAAGGTATTCTATTTTATCATCATAAACCAATAAAGGCCTATTTTAAAGCTTAGAATGTTTTATTTTCTTAAAAAAGAGGAAGTCAACAAAATAGTTTCTTTTTCTCAGAATATATAGGAATCTAGTTATATTAGGAATTTCCCCATTGATTGAAACTCTATTTTTGAAAAAGTTTAAATGTTTCTATTTTTTCAAAGAGATAACTGGTTCTTCCAGCGAATCGCCAATTGTTGTGCTCTACAACAACCCCCCATTTCATATCATCTTTACTTATAAATATTAACGTATGAAATGGGTCCCTTTAAAATTTAATTGGTATCAATTCTTTTATTGCTCAAAAGAGGTCCGATAATCAAATGAATTCATTTCATAAAACCCTTTTTGAAAAGACCCTAAAAAGAAATAAGGCAAATCTTTGTCATTGCGATAAAGCGATCGCAAGATCGCATATCGCAATGACATAAGAAATATAAATAAGCGGCACATTGATTACCCCCGATGCGATATCGCAATCGGCGATCGGCAACACTTCATACACATCTTAAAAAACACACATAACATAAGCCCCGACGCGACGCGATATCGACGATCGGGTATCGGCGATACTTCATATGCGGTCAAGGCAGTTTAAGTCATTTACTCCGATCCGATGCGATTGTGCAATCGGCAGTCGGGAACATCCCATGCACATTAATAAGGCGCTTAGGTCTTACCCCCGATGCGATGCGATATCGGCGATCGGAAAATCGGCAATTCACTCTAAATGCACCTCGTCATATTTCTTCGCGCTAATCCGATGCGACGTCGCAATCGGCGTTCAGAGGATCCTATGCTTATGATTGTATAATGCCCATTCTCCCCATGCGATGCGATATCGTTATCAACGATCAGAATTTCAAAAGGTATAACTTGAAAATCTAAAGTGTTATTGATTTCCGATCAATAAAGCGCGGATTTCGAAAAATCCGTTAAATGGAGGGATAAGGTGATGTATTCATATTTAAAGTTTTGCCCCTTCGATTAACGATCACCTGCGCTCAACCGCCAAAATATCCATTGCACGCTTAAGGGAGTCATTCAACCGGATAATGGTGTAATAAGCATTTAAGGAGTAGCAGGCCTTAAACGGCCATTTAATATATCTGTAATATCTGCTCATTGATTGGATCCGCAGCCATTTTTGAGAATTAATCTCTCAGCACGCTTCAATTGATATATCTTTCCCACCATGAGTCCTCATTATTATATTTCTATGTTACGGTTTTTCTTGCCTTTGTGCAGAATTCATCCTCCAACAGAAGCCTGAGCATGATGGGAAAGAAATCTAAGAAGACCGCGGGTTCCGCTGCTACAACAGTTGCAGGACAAGCTGCCACAGATAAAAAGAAGGGCTTAATATCAGACACTACATGCATGGGTCTTACCAGAGCTACATGGCAAGGCACATATAATTTGATCGAAGCCGAACAACCAGAAAAGGCAGTAACAGAAGCTACTGCGGATCCTACTCGCAAGTCTGAGTCCACTCTCAAAGACTTAGCCGATTCCTTCCTTCACAGGATAGCGGCCAGAGAACAGATTCTCCCCTACACAGACGTCGTGCGATGGGCAATTGAGGAAATTCCAATCCTCGACAGAACCTTTTGCACCAGAGATGGGAGGATTTTTGGATCGTTCAAGCCAGAACATCTAAGGCAAATGTATCATTTGCCTGAGCCAGAGAAAGTCTATAACAAGACCTTCCTGGAGAAATTTGCAGCTGATAATGAAGTAGAATCCGAACCCATCCGGGATTGGAGGCAGAATCCAGCCAAACACAAGCACGAGTCTTCCGGTAAGTACTCAGTCGATTCTTTGGCTTCTCCCTATTGTTATGCGGGGATAATGATGTGTAGGCTATGGGGATTACATGACTCTGCTAATTTTACCATAGAAATGGTTCCTCTAATGGAAGCAGCAGTAAACAGCATAATTATGGATTGGGCTACTATTCTCTCTGATAAGTTAGCCATAGCTGTTCGTGATTTTAGAAAAGGTTCTGTTGTTACTGAAAGGAAAATTTCCCCGTTTTATTACAGTGCATACATTTTAGATACGTTATGTTTTAATTCTGAGTTTCCCGTCCTTGGTTGGAGGTGGACTGCCCAAGACCCCTCACCCATTCATATATACCACCAGAAATTGTGGAAATCCTCATACAAAGACCATTTGTATCAAATCTGCAATGGCTTTATGGTTCCCATTCATTATTCTATTTTTGATAAGCCCATTCCCAGAATCTCCTACCTAGCTTCCTTTGATTTACCGGTGGTAGCAAGTTGGTTTGGAGAAGAGAGATTTACCTACATTAGAGTTTTTGGTAGCCAAGCCAATCCGCATGTTCTCCCTTTGTATATTCCAGATAAAATGCTAGCAAGAGAGGTCTCCTATCAAATTATGGCAGAGAGTACTACACAGACTCTCAAGAAAGAAAAGAAGATGGGCTGGCCCTCTTTTCACTTGAGAATTGGTGTATATACTCTGCATGATCTCAAACACGCAAAAAAGGAAGCCACAAAGATGCAGTCTTTAACCCTGGCCACTATCCCAAATAGGCTATATGATCCAACCAAACACGCCTATGCTGCATTAGAACAGGCCAAATTAACAAAATTTGACCATCAAGAAGATTGGTTTGACGACCTATTTGTTTCAAACGAAACAATAGGTCAAGCTAGAGAACTTGCTCGATTAAAATATAATGATCAAGGGGTAACTGAGTTCAATAAACTTAGGGAGCAGAGGTTGCAAACTCTGCCTCTAGATTTACTGGCAACAACCCCAGCGACATATTCAAGCGAGCCTGGTCGGCAACAGTCAAGCCAGCTTCCTATTATAACAAAAGAACAAGAAGAACAACAGAGGAAAGAGCAGGAAAAAGAGCAGCAGAAACAAACCACCGATGTCAATGTGGACACTACCATAGACCCCAAACTATTTCAAGAATGGCAGCAATTTCATTCCATCATCAGTGGATTGGAATGTTCAAAAGATGGGGACACTTCTAAGACAAATGATACGCAGGACATCACTTCTCCTCAGGTTCTAAGTGGAACCAGCGGCCCACCCATTTCCCAGGATGTTGAGGTAATTCCTAAAGACCCTTCCGATCAAATCATTCTCCAAGTGGAAGATATTCCTCCCTTGGATGTTTTCTACAGCCCAAGGCATAGAGCAGTTGTGAAGCGATCAAGGAAAAGACGAAGGATTGATCAACCTTCTATCTTACCAGAGCAAACAGTTACGGGTAATGTAGTATGGAAGGAGGAATTGGACCCCTCCGATGACCTAACAAAGCTGTCACAGTATGCAGGTGCCTATTCTGCAGCAACTATCGACAAGGCATCGGAGGTAAGTCTTCTGCTGAACACTAAGGACCAAGATATTTTTTCATTACAGGCAGAGGTGACCGAGGCAAAACAGAGGGCAGCGCAAGCAGAGGAGCAGTTGCTGGTACAACAACAAATGAATGATCAATTAACTCAGCAATTGAAGGAAGAAAGGCAGAGGATCGACCAAAGCGCAATCCAGAAACAAAAGGAGTTATCGGAGGCATTGGCACAGTTGAGGACAACAAATGAGCTGATGATAAAAACAAAGGACGAGCAAATAGCTCAATTATCGTCACGGCTCTAAGTCATAAAAGGCACCCAAAAGGTGGAGGATTTCAGAGCAAAGGCATCGCAAATAAACAGTGCTTTAATATCACAGATTAGACTCCTGTGTAATCAACTCACTGAGGCAGAACCATTGTGCGAGCTAACTACATCCATTAATCAACAGGTAGATAAGGCCAGGAATGAGTTAGACCAGGCCGATGAGCTCATAAGTGGATATCTTGACTGGCAAGATTCTGATGTGGGAAAAGCAGCGAAGTTGCCTAGAATCCAAGAAACATATAAGGACATACTCTTTACAGAATGGCACACTCAAATGATGAAAGCAGAAAGGGCGGCTTCAAGATGTAAATTAACTGCCAGCAATATGATTGATCTGGTCAACAACACCCTCTACCTGGCAAACATGATCTCCCAATGTACACCTGGAAGAATAACAACAGCAAATGTAATTGAGCAAACAAGTTATCCTGACTTAGAGGAGAAGGGGAGATTAATCGCTGGGGTTAACACTTTGACTTTCGATGCTTATTGGCTCTTTCTGATCAAGCCACACACACAAAGGTCTGCCCTCAAGTGTTTAACTGATGCACTTGGGTGTATAATTCCCGATATTCAAGATGCCACATACGCTGCTCAGCTCAGTTCGCGCCTCAACAAACCGCCTGAAGTAGAGCCAACGCTGGCGATAAGTCAGCTCAGGTTTAAAGGCAAAGAGCCTACCTGATGAATCATTGCCGCCGATTGCCAGATCGCTCCAAGAAATAGGATCAATATTCATTGATACCAATTATGTAGGATTTCTGTTTATTAGATATTTAGATTAGCTTAGTATTTATAGACCCTTTCATTGTTTTGGAAAGGGTCGTAAAATTTTGTAATAGACTAAAGACTGAAGTTTGCACTACTGTGCTTCAGCCTATATTCTTTTATGAAACTCGACCAATCGTTCTCAATTTGACAAGGAAGTTTCTTTATGCAATTGCGCACTATTGTCTTTTGTTGGGGATGTTTTCTGAGTCGAAGGAAGAACTGTGACATAGCGATTGATATACGGGAGTGTTAATCAGCTTATATGGTACTTTTATCTGTATCTGTATTCATTCCTTTTATATGAATTGTTGTGTAATTATTCTTGCTATTGTTGAATGCATGTATGTGCTGTAACAACAAATCTCTATTTCATTCCACTATTGGATGTTTTGCGATATGCCTTTTTTTTTAATCATGCATGTAATAATGATATAAATGATGAAGTGTAGTAATTTCGCTGTTATCGCTTTGCGTAACTATTTATGCACAGCAGTCTTGAATGATTTAATATCTATGTTTTAGAGATGGATTCATCTATATGCCTGTCTTAAAAGTACAGACCATCAAACGCTACGCTTTAGAAAATCGATAAGTTCCTGGGATAGATCATAGTTATTATATTTTATTGATAATTTTAGTTATTCGCTTATCACCAACATATTCTATAAGTCATTCATCCATCCCGTCTACCTATAATTTTTGGGAAACTGGTCCCATTATCCCCAGTCGGAGCCACTATTCCAAACGGAAAAGGAGTTGTATCAAGGTCCGGACCGGGTGGTTTCCCCTATGTTGTTGCAGCGATTTTCGAGGCATCAACAGTAGCCTACATAAAAATTCCATTCATACCCTAAGCATTCCTCTGCAGTTCTTGACTAGAAGGGAAATTTTTAGTGTAGCCATTACACACTAAATTCCAAACATCAAATCCAAGTGATATTCATTTGCATCTCATCCTTTCTTTCCATAGTTGATAATTTGCATCATTGAGCATATGCATACCTTCATTATCCATGAATTGTTCTACATCTGATTGTCCTTTTCCAAGAATTGTTGATACTTCCACTACATCCATTACAAAACTTGCATAGTCACGGTCCTTTTGAATTGTATTCTTCTTCTTATATGTCTGCTTCTTCTTATATGTTCGCCTCTTATGTTTCCTTTTATTCAACATAATTTCTTGGATCTCCTTCCAGTTGTTAAGATGATCTTGAAGAACCTGTATCTTATACCAATTGTTGGAAATACTTAGAGGGTAGAGGGGGGATGAGTCAACATTTCATTTATTTAAACAATTATTATAGATGTGCATTTTCTCTTGCATTAAAAGTTAAATTATTAAGAATCATCAAGGAACACATAGCCAATTCATAAACATCATACACATGAACACAAATATTTTAGGTGTAAACCCATAAAGGGAGAAAAACACCATCTGTCTTCTCTTCTTGATCTTCAATATTTGTTACATAAATTCACTCACACTAACTAGTAGGAAGCACCTACTCCCTTATGAAGTTTTGTTGGCACACACCAATAGGAAGCACCCACTCCCTTGCACTATTTCACTGGTGCCCACTAGCAAGAAGCACCCACTCCATTGCATTATTTCGCTAGCACCCACCAATAGAAAGCACCCACTCCATTGCATTGTTTCACTAACACCAACCAACAGAAAGTGCCCACTCCCTTGTTCTATTTCAATGGCACCCACCAATAGCAAGCACTCACTCCCTCGCTTTGTTTTTCTAGCACCCCAAAAATGAGTATGGACTTCCCTTTCATCCATTTTCAAACCGGAACCACTCCCTTTAGTACAATATTTCAAGCAACTGTTAATTCCTTTATGTCATCAACAAAAAACTTATTTTGAAGTCATTAACAATTCACTCAAACAACAATACTCGTACTAGAGCAATAACTAGTCAATTGAGAGCCTAACAATTAATTCAAGATCTATTCTTTAACACACCAATACTTTAACCCAAAAAAAACAAATAATCAAACTTCACTATGACATATCCTTGCAGAACAAACTCTAGATTCTACATGGAACCTCAAACTTCTGAGAAACATATCAATTATCAAGTTTCAGTAGTAAGATAATTGATTTCTATAGCAGACATCTCCATTAACAAGCAATCATTCTATAATAATCTTTTGCAACACCAACCTTGGATGATAGGAAAACCAATTCTGGATTTCAAGCAACAAATCTACATACATTGTTATCAACCACACACTTACTTTATCATTAGTAGTAGCAACACAATATCAATCTCATCACCAAAACCTCTATCAACGAGACAAATCTTGAATAAAAACCTTTGACAACAACATGACAATCATCATATTTAGTAGCACTATGAGATTTGCATCTCATAGATGACAAGGCTTTATAAGGTTTGCAAACATATATATAAGAAGCTTTGTTATACTATAGACATTTTCATCAATAATGCACCAATTCTCAGTATCAAACAACTACCATTAATCATCAAGCTCTACATCAACATTTCTTGTAGCATAAACTCTGGATAGAGAACTTAGTCAAGTTTCTATTTCATCAATGGCATAGATTTAGCAAAATTAAATCTTAGCAATACATCAACTCAACAAATCCTAAAGCAGCATAACAATAATACAGATCAAAATCCTTGAAGGTCAACTAACATTGACTAGTAGCATCATCAATCTCAGTAGAAAAAAATACCCTACAACAACCACATCCATAGTTTATTTCTGACTTCTACACAATGGACAACTAAACAATACCTATTACATCAACAACTCAGGTATTTTGTGGACTGCATACTCTACATGACCAATAGTCTTGTCAGACACCATATTAGCATTCATGGTCTAGCAAATCAAATCAACCAAGATTCTTATCATGGGTTTCAACAAATTTTACAACAAGATTCTTAGAATAAACTCAATAGTACTAGGGTTTCTACAACTAATAGGGTTTCTATAGGCCGAACTAATAGGGTTTCTACAAAACACTAGAAATCCCTTGTTATCTTCCCCAATGGCATAACACAGGCCACACACTTCACTAACAACACATGATCCATATCAATGATTCAAAATGAGCAATGATTCATAATGGAAACACCAAGAGAAACATATATTGAACAATAATATTTGGTTTCATGTGTTTCAACACTATAAACCAAGACACTTGTAATTTCACATCAAACAAAACATACCACAACAATTCTCTATAGTACAATATTTGTCATTGCTTTATGATTCAATCATAAAAATTGAATGCTAAACATAGTACCACTACCATTACACCAATTGATTTTTCATACAAAGATCAGGCCAAACAATCATATGTTTATGTACCAAATCCAGCACTTTACAATCATTGCTATAAGAATTTACTTACTTTCACTCTATATATAAATTCATTAATCCAGAGCATTCATCTGACCGAACATATCTTTCCACAAATACTACCGAATATTCCACAAGCTCGGCCTGCTAGGAATTTGGCCCTACAACCAAGTTTTTAATCCCCAAAACAAATATAAAACAATACTACCAATCATATAAGCAGAGGTGGTTTCAATGATTCACATGAACACTTAATCATTCACTTAGAAAATATTCATACAAACCAAAACACCTTCAGTAATTAGCATAGGGTCAGAGATAATGAATATGTGACCATGTGCCTTGATCTTACACACAATAGTGTACCCAGAACTTACCAACTATAGATCACATGCATATCAGATCACACCCTAGAAGACATCAACCAATATCACTCTAATTAGTAAATCACCATTTGAGATATTGCATACATATATACTTTCATCACTGCATCAAACCAAACTTCCTCCATACGACTCCTTATACATGGTCAATCTTAAAACTAGTTCACTAAGTGATCACCAAGAGATTGATGTTATACATAACATTTAAAATGATGTGCGTGTGTGCATGTTCAAGTTTTGACTAGATCGGGCCAACCACGAAAAAATCTTGGGAATTTACCATGGGTATGAAAAAATCCAATCTAACCAGACATTACCATGGGAAATTCCATGGGGCAAAGAAAAATTTTCACTGCCACCCAACATTTATGTGGATTACAAACTAGAAATCAGCATAATTTATGTGGTCTATACATGGCAAGTGTAGAAATTTTGAATAATTTAACACATATTCAATGGAGATTATCCTGATCATGTACTATTGCGGAAAACATACACAATAAATAAGCTCCTCTACGTTGATCATCAATATAGCAGCACCAATAACAATAAAACATCAATAGCATTCACACATTAACACAGTATGTATCCCGGGGAAAGCATCTCGCTAAAAACCCCAACTATCTGTATATTAATGATTGAGTCATGTAACATTACACAGCATAATACTTCTCACAAGTATCTCCACCTCTGTTACACACAATACAGCTCAGATCTGATCTCCAAATCTCTTCCACTGCTTGCCTGCCTCCACTGCTCAATACCTGCTCAAGGACTGATGAGAATGGCTCACCAAACTCGTTTTTCACTTGCAAAATAGTCACTCACACTTTGTTGGACGTGAGCACAAGCTATAATGTGGGCAAATACGTGAGCAAACTCATTGGCATACTCAATCCCTTGATTGTGCAAGATCCGGTGCACAACTATAGTCACAACTGATAGCAATCTGATTCTCTACCACCTGTCCCTGTTGAACTGAACATGCACTGACATGCAACTGAGTTAACTGATGTATTCATTAGTTGTATTATGAGTTAATAACTTGTGAATTAATTAATAACTAATTCACCCAACTCATCTCTAGTCTATTTTCCAGTTAGACTAAATACAACCAGTTTAACAAAGCTAAACTGAACACAAGTCCATCAACTCCACAATCAACTCCACCAAACTCAACTGATTGAGTTCTAACTGAAGTCATGCATGCAACAACTCAACTGACTCATAAGAAAAGCGTATTTCCTTCTGACAGCTGCATGTGCCACCTCTGTAGCTCAAACTGAAGTGCTCCAAGAGAATAATATTAAGTTTATAGTCCAAATATTATTGTGAGATAATAATATTTGACTTTTCTATTTTTGACAGCCAGTCTAAAAATAGACTTTGATCACTCACACTTTCATCAAAAATAGAAGTCCATCTATTTTTTCCCAACTTGATCAATCATCCATAAACAGCAACCTGCAATCCATAGACATGATCCATATGTCTAAAAATAGACATAGTCTAAAAATATACTTGCGCCAAAAATATCCTGCGGGCCCACTTAGTGAAGGCGACTCTTTTCACTAAGCTCCATCATCTTGTTGCAATCTCAACACTCCCTCTCGACAAGATATGGATTATCAGCAACCCCTATCCTGCCTCGGTGGTACTCGAATTTGCTCCTGGTGAGAGCCTTCGTCAGAATATCAGCATCCTGATCCTCCGTTGGAATGTACGAAAGTAACATGATCCTCCGCTGCACACAATCTCTGATATGATGGTACCTGATGTCAATATGTTTAGATCTATCATGAAATACAGGATTAGCCGAGAGTTTAATGCAACTCTGGTTATCACAGTAAATCACAGTAGGATCCAAATGAGAACCGAACAAACCAACCAGGATCTTCCTCATCCATATAGCCTCGCATGCAGCCAAACTTGCTGCCATATACTCGGCCTCCGCTAAACTGAGTGCCACGAATCTCTGTTTCCTGTTGTACCAAGAAACTGCTGTTGATCCAATACTAAAGACCCCTCCTGATGTGCTCTTTCTGTCTGTTGGGCTCTCTGCCCAATCTGCATCTATGAAGCCACATAGCTTCACCTCATCCTCCTGTCTGTACCACAAACCATATCCCGATGTGCCTCTCAAGTAGCGCAATACATGCTTGCCCGCCTTCCAGAAGAGCTTGGTAGGCTTAACCATAGCTTGTGAAAGCTGGTTAACTGCATAGCATATATCAGGTCGTGTATTGACCAAATACATCAGCGATCCCACCAACTGTCGATAAACAGTGGCATCCACTTCTTCTCCCGAAGTGGCATCCTCCTTCCTCCAACCTCCAGGAAGAGGAGTATCAACAGGCTTGCAGCCATGCATGTTGAACTTCTCCAGTATCTCCCGAGCATACTTGCCCTGAGAAACAAACAGTCCACCACTACGCTGCCATATTTCCAATCCCAGGAAATAGTGAAGGAGGCCCAAATCCTTCATCTCAAACTCTGTAGCAAGATCCTTCTTGCATGACAGTATCAACAGCTCATCACCCATTAGAATCAAATCATCAACATACAGTACAATGATAAGCAACTTACCCTCCACCACAATCTGGTATAGGTTCGGATCCGCCTCGCTCTTGGAGAATCCAATTCCTGTGAAATAGCTGTCTATCCGTGTGTACCAAGCACGTGGTGCTTGCTTCAACCCATACAGCGCTCTCTTGAGCCTGCACACATGCGACTCGCTGCTGAAGACTTCAAAGCCTTCGGGTTGCTCAATGTACACCTCCTCCTCAATGACTCCGTTGAGGAACGCAGTCGTCACATCCATCTGATGAATGTGCCATCCCATCTGCGCTGAGAGAGCAAGAATCGTCCGTATGGAAGAATACCTTGCGATAGGTGCAAAGGTCTCCTCATAATCGATCCCCTCAATCTGTGAAAAGCCTCGGGCAACAAATCTTGCCTTGTACTTCTCCACACTCCCATCAGCTGCCTGCTTAACTTTGTAGATCCATCTCGAACCCACCACTGATTTCCCTTCCGGTCTAGGAACAATCTCCCATGCACTGTTTCTGACAATAGAATCATACTCTTCCACCATGGCGTCTACCCATGCGGGATCCTCCACAGCTTCCTCGAAAGAGGATGGCTCAGTCACAACACACTTGCTCATAAGAGCCATGTATCCAGTGTACCGATCAGGTGACTGTCTCTGCCTGCGTTGGGCTGTAGGTGGTCCTACAACTTTCTCTGCATCTTGAGCCAGTCGCTCAGCTTCTGTCAAGCGCTTTCACCCTCTGATGGTTGCGCTGCATGAGTGGTCTCTTCCACTCCATGAACCTCGTCCTGTGGCTGATCCACGTCCTGAAGCTCATCCTTAGGAACTAATAGCTCCTCATCTGCATGCAAGTGTAGCTCCCTCTCAAGCGAACACTTCATGGCTTTCTCCTCCTGAAATTTTATATCCCGTCGCACAACAGTTTTACCACTGTCTGGCAAATACACACGATAGTTGTGGGGCGTATCAGTGTACCCCACAAATATCCCAACCTCTGCGGTCGGCTCCAACTTCTTCCTGGCATCCTTCGTCACATGCATGTAAACGTTAGCACCAAAAATCCTCAAATGAGAAAGATCAGGCTTCTTACCAGAATAAGTCTCCTCAGGTGTACTCATGCCAAGTATCCTATGAGGACAACGGTTCTGCACATAAACTGTTGTATTGCATGCTTCCGCCCACAAGTGAAGGGGTAGGCCCTGATCATGCAACATTGCCCGTGCAACACCCACAATCGTTCTGTTCTTCCGCTCAGCTACCCCGTTCTGCTGTGGGTTATGGGGAGCTATGAGCTCTCTACGAATCCCTTCTGCCTTGCAAAAATCCTTGAACTCGTCCGAGATGTATTCACCACCATTATCGCTCCTAAGAGCCTTCACCTTCTTCCCCGGCTCCTTCTCGACCAGTGCTTTGAATTCACAGAACTTTGAATATGTCTCGCTCTTCTTCTGCATGAAGAAGATCCAACACTTACGAGAGAAATCATCAACAAAAATCACATAATACCTGTGTTTTGCTGTCGAAGCAACTGAGAAAGGTCCACACACGTCTGTGTGAATTCTCTCAAGGATCGTCGTGGTGCGACTATCCTTCTCGTGAAAGGTGGCTTTCACAAACTTCCCCAAAGTACACCCCTTGCACTGATCTGACTGCGCAAGTGTGCCTTTAGGAAGCCCTGTAGTGATCTGCTGCAGTATCTTCAAAGCTCCATGGTGAAGGTGACCCAATCTCCTGTGCCACAACTCGCCATCATCCCGGCTCACCAATCCTTCTGCCTTGCCTGCCATTGCTGCGCATCCATCTACATGCAACTGATAAAGGTTCCTCACTCGAACCCCTATCTTCCGGGTCTCACCAGTTGTCTTGCTGCGCAGGAAGGCCTTTCCCTCGCTGAAAACAACATCATACCCCTTGTCTTCTAACATCGCCACTGAGATGAGATTCTTCTTCAATCCTGGAACATGCATGACTTCCTTCAATACAAAGGGTTTACCAGACTCCCTCTCAAAGGAAATGGTACCGATACCGGTCGCACTGTATCTACCATCATCGCCCATCTCGATGTGCACTCCAAGATCTTTGTCCTCCAGATCAGAGAACAAATCTCTATCTCCCGTCATGTGAAAAGACGCACCACTGTCCAAGAACCACACTGATCCCATCACACTTGAAACCAAGCATGCGATCAATGAAAAATCAAGCTCAAACTGAGAAGCTAAGGCCTCTCCCCCTGCAGATCCAGCAGCTTGCTTGTTCTTCTTCTTCTGCGGACAATTTGTGGCATAATGTCCGTGCTGGTGACAGTGAAAACACTTCACCTTGGACATATCCTGCTTCTTGCCTTTCGCACCAGAATGAGAAGCTTTCTTGTTCTTCCCCTTCTTTGCTTTGGCAGCCAAAGCGCAATTCTCTTCATCAGATACCTTTGATGAAGATCCATTCTCACCTTTATTGTTACTGAGTTTATCCTTGAGCGCCAGGTCGCTCTTGCTTTGGAATAACATTTGCAATCCGTTGAAAGACATTTCAACAATACTGCTGCAAATTCGAATTTCCACCAGCTCAAACTCAACTGCTTCCGATCTAAGATTCGTGAGAACACAATATTTCTCGTACAAAGATTGACTGTATGGGCATTCACCAGATATCTCACCTTCCAAAGGAAGGATGAATCCAGAGGCTACCTGGCCCGATTACAGACTCTGCCTGAAGAAATAGAATGTAAACACTTCCTGAATAGTAGATCTGATGATCAATCCTCGCTTGATATCCTGTAAAAATCTCTTCTACAAATCAAGCAGCTCTGATACCATGTAGAAACTTTTTCTACAATTATCTAGCTCGCTCTGATACCATGTAGAAATTTTGAATAATTTAACACATATTCAATGGAGATTATCCTGATCATGTACTATTGCGGAAAACATACACAATACATAAGCTCCTCTACGTTGATCATCAATATAGCAGCACCAATAACAATAAAACATCAAGAGCATTCACACATTAACACAGTATGTATCCCGGGGAAAGCATCTCGCTAAAAACCCCAACTATCTGTATATTAATGATTGAGTCATGTAACATTACACAACATAATACTTCTCACAAGTATCTCCACCTTTGTTACACACAATACAGCTCAGATCTGATCTCCAAATCTCTTCCACTGCTTGCCTGCCTCCACTGCTCAATACCTGCAAAATAGTCACTCACACTTTGTTGGACGTGAGCACAAGCTATAATGTGGGCAAATACGTGAGCAAACTCATTGGCATACTCAATCCCTTGATTGTGCAAGATCTGGTGCACAACTATAGTCACAACTGATAGCAATCTGATTCTCTACCACCTGTCCCTGTTGAACTGAACATGCACTGACATGCAACTGAGTTAACTGATGTATTCATTAGTTGTATTATGAGTTAATAACTTGTGAATTAATTAATAACTAATTCACCCAACTCATCTCTAGTCTATTTGCCAGTTAGACTAAATACAACCAGTTTAACAAAGCTAAACTGAACACAAGTCCATCAACTCCACCAAACTCAACTGATTGAGTTCTAACTGAAGTCATGCATGCAACAACTCAACTGACTCATAAGAAAAGCGTATTTCCTTCTGACAGCTGCATGTGCCACCTCTGTAGCTCAAACTGAAGTGCTCCAAGAGAATAAGATTAAGTTTATAGTCCAAATATTATTGTGAGATAATAATATTTGACTTTTCTATTTTTGACAGCCAGTGTAAAAATAGACTTTGATCACTCACACTTTCATCAAAAATAGAAGTCCATCTATTTTTTCCCAACTTGATCAATCATCCATAAACAACAACCTGCAATCCATAGACATGATCCATATGTCTAAAAATAGACATAGTCTAAAAATAGACTTGCGCCAAAAATATCCTGCGGGCCCACTTAGTGAAGGCGACTCTTTTCACTAAGCTCCATCATCTTGTTGCAATCTCAACAGAAAGCCAATGTAAATGTTACTATCAACAAAATCTTCAAATTTAGTAACTTCTCTTTGACTTTCAGACAAGCATATATCATAGCCATCATATTCAATCCCTGTGACTACCCTGGACCAATAAACCACTTCGAACTACCAATACACTAGATCAAAACACCTACCAAGATTCATGCCACTGTTGAAATCAATTCCAACAAAATAACATCAACAATAACCCATAGGGGCTTCACTCAATGAACCTATAACATATCATGTGTGTTCATGACATACTAAACTATACACTTAATTTGACTACATATTGGAATATACCTCTAAAAATAACATTATTTAAGCCCATACCAATATGAACCCAATACACCTTTCCATTTAAAAAAACCCTACTTTCACTAGATATTGTAGGTATTCATTTTTTCATTAACATTTTTTACACCCCTTTATATTTTTTAATTAACTTTGATCTCCATTTTTATACTTACCAATATAAAAACCCTTTACCCCCCTTTATATGCTCAATATTTTATGTCATATTTTCCTTGATATATATCCCTCAATGTGAACCCACATGGTATGGTATTTCTCCCCTAGTGAAGCCCTTGTGCAATAATCCCTGTTGGATGAGTAAAAGTCAATGCTCTCTGTGTGTTTCGTGACATGTGCCTAACCACTTCTCGAGGATCCATTAACTCTAGCAATTGTTCATTCGCTAACACCTACGAGTTTTGGTGTAACGATAATCGTGATTCCAAAAAATGACATCAAATCTAGAGGTCTTCAGCTCGAAACACACTCGTGTCATGCTAGAGGGAGATTGTTGGACAAATGAAAATCAACGCTCCTTGCATGTTTCACGACATGTGCCTAACAACCTCTCAAGGATTTGTTAACTCTGGTGATGCATCTATTTACTAACACCTACAAGTTTTGGTGTAATGACAATTCTTATTCCAACACAATCATTCTCTAGATAATGGTTTCATTCAGGGAAAATTTGAGGGGCTAATATTCACAAGTGGGCTAATTTTCCATGCTTTTTCCACAAAATAAATAAATAAATAAATAAATTCAATCTCTGTTTTTTCTAAAAATGATTTGTCAAAATATTATATTGAAAATTGTTTTACCTTAGAAATTGCCAAAATTTTACAAATATGATATAAAATCATTATAAATTTCAATACTTTTACAAAACTATCGCCAAATGTTTTATAGTTTGCATGTTTGGGACTAGTACGATTCACGACGATTTGTAAACTTTAAGATAAATTTCTATCATTAAAATTTTCCCTTGTTTCATTCTATCTATTATGGCTATTTGTATAATTTTATGTTGATTAATATGGATCAAACATTGTGGACTAAAACTCTACTCTTATGTTGTTGGTCTAGTTTCCTCAGTGGAAAACTAGGAGCAACAAACTATGTATAATTTCCTTTTTTATTAACACAAACTAACAATTAATCCCATAGGGTTGCTCTACTCTTATGTTGTTGGTCTAGTTTCCTCGTGGCAGCAACAAATTATGTATAATTTCCTTTTTTATTAACACAAACTAACAATTAATCCCATAGGGCTTTGGATTGACGCTGAATGAATGTTGTTAAAGCACTCCATGTGAAAAGGCCGCTGGTTCAAATCCCCCATGGGTGTTTACCCCACCAAAAAAATTACAAACTAGCAACGATCTTCTTAATAATAATAATAATGGACAAAATATATTAGGAGCAAAGGCTATGATAAGAATTTAAACTTATTGTCTAATGAAATATTTCTATAATATTACATTTGATGAAGACTAATAAACAAGATGCATAGTAAAAAAATGGTGCAGCCTAACTAAAAGACTAAAGGCTTTCTTGGTTGGTATCTCGCAATGCAATTTCGACCCAGATTGTGATTTCTTGTTGTTTTTAAATGCACTTTTGAATGCGTGAATGGATTTAATACCCTAGAAAACCCTTGAGACACTAGAACATTGCACATTAAACAATTTAAACTTATGGTTCTTAAAAAAAATTATCGAATTTTGGGCAAAATTGACCCAAAACAACTACGAGGAAAAGAGCCCTTTTGTCTTTCAATTAAGCTACACAATAAAAAAGTTATTAAAAAAAATAAAATGTGAATTAAACTAAAGTGTGGAATAAAATGTTTTAATATTTTTATTATAATATATTAACTTACATTTTAAAATAAAAATATATTATTGTGTAGAGAAGAGCTCTTTAGCCCAATATGGAAGTTATGTTGTAATGTCCTATGATGTAAACATTTTAACTCAATCAAATTACATAAAATTTAAATTAAATCAAATTAAAAAATAAAATAAAGTAAAATAATACTTATTAAAAGAAAATAAAAAAATAGAGTTTGTGGTTGACAGTTTTTTACAACCCATGATTTTGCCATTGGTATTCTTATCTACTAGCAATTGTCCCAAAAGGTACAAAGAGAGGCCGATAGGATTATTAAATTGGAATTTTCGAATTTTTCTAAAAGAGTTAATTGGTTTGTGGAAAACTTTGTTTTCTTGCATTGGATCATTGTGCAATTATTTTTCTTTAGATGTTTTGTTTATATCTATATTACAAGGAACACATTGAATGTATTATTTCATTTTAGAGTAAGTTAAGAACCACAAAAAACAAAACACAGCCCTGCAATGCCAAAGCATTATCCCCATTCGAAAGCAAAGAAATAGCAAATATAAACGCCAATGTTCCAGTCTTGACTGCGCAAACCAATCATTGTCATCTGAAAAATCAAGAAAATAAAGACGATGACCAGTTAAGGAAATGATAGTGACCCTTTCTCTGGCCTTCTTCGGTCGCCCGAGAGGCTTCATGCTCGCACACATAAAGAAGAATATCGACTTCAAAAGCTGCAACGTTGTCCTGCGGGGGAACAAAATTAGACAACCACGCGCAAGCTGTCAAAACCATCAGTTCTTAGAGATTTTACCTCACAAACTCTAGTGACAAAACTACAAAAGGGACCAACCTACACTAGATTGGTACTGTGTGAGATGCTTTTCAGTCAACGTGAATCCATAGATAGACATTTGATAATGCTCTCCAGCCAAGGATGGAAAGTTCCTTGCCTTAGTTTTGAATATTTATCATTTGTGAGATTTCATGTCAAAATTATGATCAGCTAAAAGTTATTTATTGTGCATTACATGTTAGTTGTATTCCTGCATACAAGTTAAATTCATCATCATAAACTAAACATTCCCAAGAGTGATGCATTTTGTCGAAGAATAAATGGGATAGTGTGAGTCATGTTGGGCCTCGCTGTGAATTAGTACACAGAGGTGTATATTTTTTAACTGATTCCATTATGATCATATAGGCATTAGACTACGTTACTTCAAATTTCATTACCATACTTGTCATAAGTCAAGGTAAAAGGAAGGGAGATAGGATCTATACCCTGTATACAGGAATCCTATTGCTGAGCAAACCATCTTAGATAAGGCACTTCGAGGCATAAATTAGATATAATCATGTGCCCCACTACGTGATAAAGAGATAGAATGATGTGGGAATTGTTCGGCTACACTTTATCTTCTAGTGGTGAACTATGATTATATAAAACTAAACATTGATAAAACTAAAGGCGAAACTACCCACTAAAGAAACGATATTGGACTTAATCATCGCATTCCCTTAATGATGAATAGTCTCGAATACATGTTGATAACACTTTATCTTGACTAGTTATGTTTCAGGGATAGAAAACAGGTCCCTAAAAATACTTTGTTGTTAAGCATCTGATTCAGTCCTCAGATTGCCTGTATTCCCTCATTTTGATATTGACTCACAAACATTTCCATACACTGAAACATCTGTGCAAACCTGATATGTAACCAGATTATCTTATCATCAAGACGTGTCAGGCCACATAGAAGCACTGCTCACAGGTCTTTATTTCTATTCAAAATCATGGGATCCCTTGACAGGAGTGACTGACATAAAAGTGTATTGTGTTTCAGGGAAATAGATTGTCTTTGAAAATTCTATATATTGTTGAATCAGAATCCTGAGAATAAGAGTGAGAAGCAAAGATTCGTTTCTCACTGTGGGTCGCCATTGACAATGTCACAAAAGTTCAATATTCAGTGCCCAGTCTGGATCCCCTAACATATCACTGGTTTCTCCCTTGACTAATGCAGCTACCATAGTTGAGTTGACCTTAGTTCTGAAGAAATCTCATTTGCTGGATAGAAGCAACCCTGATTCCTGCCTTGAGTGGATAAGTTCTCTCCCCTGTAAAATTCACAGGCAAACAAAGGATGATTAATGATATTTTCCTAAGATCTTAAATCAAATATCGCCATTATGAATAACACATAATTATAAGAATGTCCAGTGGGCTGTATCACATGTGCTTTCGTTGCATAGGCATGGATTCAGTACCCTCGAGAACTTGTTCCAGTGTTAATGCCAGCGATTTGTACTATCTTGTGATATTTCATTGTCATCTGAGCCTAGGTTGTTTGTCCTAGGCACCAAGGTGGGCAGACGAAGCCAAATGCAAGTGCAAATCCAGAGTAATCACGCGGCTTGTAACCCGAAGGTTTTTGGCCGGTGAGTGTCTTGCCTAAAAGGGCATTTAACCACCAAAGAAAAACACAGAAAGATAATCCATTCATGTCTCAGATGAAATTAGGGTAGCTTCACAATAAACTAAAATTCAGAAGAGTCATATGCAGTTCATGTGCTGTAATTTACGTGGCCATGAAACATTAACTGCGTAGTATCGTTGATCGAATGTTATTGAAGTTTTACATTTACATAAACAGATGAATCACCTGCTGCTGCTCTACCAGTGAAGCTCTAATGCTTATTTATGTACTATTACTAAAATTAACTAGCAAAGCTGCTAAATCTACTTGCATTATTGCTGAATTATACTGAAACAGCAGAGTGATGATTGAACTGTAACCTTAATTTAGCAGTCTATCTGTACTCAAATTTAATTACTTTAAGCACCATCTTCGGCTATTGTTTTTACCCGTTACAAAATTACTTGGACATGAGCTGTTACAGATCTGCAACACCATGGCTGAGTTTCTACCAAGTTCATGGATAAATAGCAAACAATTTTAATATACAGTAAAGGAATCTAGTTATGTTCTAAGACCATTCAGTTAATTCCTAGTCTGTTGAATTGAGCATACCTTGTAGAGCGAGAGCAACCCAGTAACCAGCAGGACCTCTCTTATGCAGAATCACTCCAAAATGCTTTCCACCTTGGAGATTTTGAAGGTGCATGGTGGGCACAACTGACTGCCTGTCAAACTCAAACCATGCTTTACACAATTGTTTCCGAAGGATGGAAAATGAAGTTGGGAAGGCCACAGATTTGATTGATCGCTTGCTAACGCCGCAGCATTGCCTCAATTGTCTCCTCTGCAAGCACAGCCTCTCGAGGCAAATTAGAGAATGGAAGTCAAATTTCGAAAAGCTCTTTACAGAGCTTCAAACCGACATTTCTGTGTTTTAGAATGCTCGAGGGATTGTTACGTGGGCACCGCATCAGAAAGAGCTATTACAAAATTCCAGCACAATACTTTGTGCCAGGATTAAACTTATTAGATGATTGTGGCGTAAGAGATTGCAAATTGAGGATTGCTACTGCATAGTATACGATTCATGGAAGTAGACAAACAACTTCCCTTGAGAAAACTGCATTTTGACTAATGGCAACATCCAGGACATCAGAGGCAGGTATCAAACAGTCATGTGGGGTGAGCACTTGTCAGGCATCAGAATCCGGTTCTCTCGAGAACTTATCAGAAGGTGGAATCTCTCAGGTACTGGAAGCAAGAAGCTTGAAGAAAACATCAATAGTTGGTTATTCCAGTGTACAAGAAGCAAGCAACGTGAAACAAAATTTGAAGACAGGAGTTATATTACCAGCATCTGAGAAAGCTATATTGGAACAAGCACCCAAGGTAGTTGTTTTTCGGGTTGCAGAATTGGCGTCTCATAAAATACCACCAAAGGTTGTGGTTACTTCTTCATTATCGAAAGCAGGTCCGTTACAATCACCCACATTGAAACATGCCCCCAGAGCAGAGGAGGGAGGTTTATCAGGTGACTGGTGAAACTTTCCAATTTAATAATCCTATCGGCCTTCAAGAGTGACATAAAAGAATGGGAAAAAGCAGTAAAAGAATGGGAAAAAGTAGTAAAAATATCTTGCCATGTCAAGAAGACAACTCAACGGATATTTGGAAAAAGCAATCACACTTCAAATCAACGGTTGAAAGTGTCTCACCTGATCCAACGGAGCAAGGTAAAAGTGTTGACGATTGTTGATGCATAGGAAGGCCTATCGGCCTAATTATGTAGTTTAAATATTCTTAAATTTTTATTTAAAATTAAAGGAAAAGAATGCAATAACGTGTTTAAACTTTACACATATTTAAAATGGTATTTGGATAATTAATCCTGTACACACATGTATATTACTATTTCTATTCCAATTCCAATTCCAATTTGATTAAAATTTCTACAACAATGACACACAGAACAGTTATTTGATTAAAATTTCTACAACAATCACACACACAGAACAGTTTTTTGGACGGTTTCAATAATGGTTACCATTAAAAAAAATATCGAAAATAAACTGAGTTTTAATTTTTATGACATTAACTGTACTGGAGACAACTATAACAGTTTTTTGGACGGTTTCAATAATGGTTACAATTGTGTGATTCAACAGCATAGTAGTAAAGAGATATGCCTTCCCATGCCTACAGTGAAATGTCTGGCAAAATAAAAAACAATAAATAGTCAGTTTGTCTTAAACTACAGACAAAAAACAGGAAAAAAAATACACGTATGACAAAATTGCAATCCGCAACCTTGAAATGTTTATTATCACAGCCACATAAAACAACAATGTGTATTAGCTGAAATCTTAATGCATATGCAACGCTGCATCTCAGGTTGATTTAGCAATACGTTGATGTTAATTACAATTATTTCTTCACAAAATGCCGTTGCGGATTCCAGAAATGTTCAGCACGTTAGGTTGAGTAGCTGTTTAAGGTTCATATACCAATCATTCTAATTTCTATATCAGTACTACTACTAATCACGAAAGAGCGCTGAGCTCCTTACTGATTAGAAAGGAAAGAGAGCATAGGGAAGGAGAACTCCAAATTTATGTAAACCTTACCACTTAAAATACGGAGCAGATCGACATCGCCAGAGGGACATGAAGGCAGGAATTTAATTTTGGTGAAGGGTTAATACGTTTGCATTATCTATATTTATATTTATTTTACAAAAACATATTGAAATTTTTAATCTAGGTCTATATTAATATATGTTTAGGCTCATTCTAATTTTAAAATAATTATACTAAAAGGGCATTGGAGGCACCGTTGGCATTAGAGTTGTCGGGATGTGCGGATTTTCAAATGGCCACAGACTCCGTTGCGGATTCCAGAAATGTTCAGCACGTTAGGTTGAGTAGCTGTGGGAAAAGAGCGCTGAGCTCCTTACTAATTAGAAAGAAAAGAGAGCATAGGGAAGGAGAACTCCAAATTTATGTAAACCATACCACTTAAAATACGGAGCAGATCGACATGGCCAGAGGGACATGAAGGCAGGAATCAAAAGAAACAAACACTGTTAAACAACAATACTCAAATCTATTAGATGATGGCCTGTAGCAACCATCTGTAACCTTACTTTTTGTATTTCGAATCTGAACAGTGACTTTATACAAATCACCATTTATTATATATATTCTGCTACAAAATTTCAAACGAACCAAAGACCATCACTCACTTTTGGGCTTCTAATATAAACACTCGTTGCATGCAGCCCATGCGTGGGAGATATATATCTGTACATATAACACATACGAAACAATAGAAAGAAAATGGGAAAATATAAAAATACCTTGATAGTGACCGATTTGTTTCCAGTGATAAAGAAAGGTATCCGCTGAGGATTGCAGGAGACAGAGTATCCAGATCCACTGCTGAGGTCAATGTTATAAGTTTCTCATCAAAGGTGATGGTAGAAGAAGCTTGGTAGATGAAGCTTAGTGCTTGCAAAAAAGCTGCCAAAAGCCAGGGAAGAAGAACAACAACAACAACTGTCAAGGAAAAAGCAGTGAAAATATCTGCGAGAGTGACAAAAGAATTGGAAAAAGCAGTGATGCATATCTTCAAGAGTGACAAAAGAATTGGAAAAAACAGTAATGCAACTCAAAGGGCCAGGTTCAATGCACAGCAGAACTAGAGGTGAAAAGAAGGCAACTCAAATATTTGGAAAAAGCAGTCAACTTCAAATCAACGGTTGAAACTGTCAAACTTGATCAAACGGTTCAGGTTAAAAGTGTTGACAATTGTTGATGCATAGGAAGGCCTATCAGCCTAAATATAGGCTATTTAAAAGCGTAACACATATATATATATATATATTATCAACATCAAATTTCTTGACGTGTAAACTTTTCCTAAAATTTTGTAAAAAAAATATGCACCTTACAATATTTAATCCTTCTCCATAGATATATCCAAATTCTAAATAAATCTAAATTGATTTAAAAAAAAAGCTAAAACACTCTTACACAAATAAAACAGAATCTTAACCATAAATTTTCTCCAACAATTCCCATAGCATTGAGAAGACCAGGTGACGTTTGAGAGAGAACGGTGAGTGTACTGAATTAGAGCCAGATTTCTTTCCACCCCTTCCTTAGCAAGGAGATCTGCTAATCTGTTGGCCTTCCTTCTGGTGTGAGCGAAAATGGTTGCCTTGCCTTCTGTAATGATTGTTGTTAGTTGTTGAACACCGTGGTCCAGGCGCAAATAGCTTGAGAAATTGTGCACTAGAGAGCCATTAAGCAGTCAGTTTGTCATTTGTGTGATCACCTGCGAGTCTCCCTCTGCTGTGAGGGGGTGGAGATTGCGTGATCAGGCTATGATTAGCCTTTACAAGAGTGCTTCCAGCTCAACCATGTTGTTGCTTTCCCATCTGATTGAGTCGTTGAAAGCTCGAATGACATCACCATGGATATTTCGAAAAGTCCCTCTGATGCCTGCGGGTCCTGGGTTACTTGGATGCACCGTCGTAGTTCAACTTGGTGAAGTTAAGTGGAGGAGCAGACCAGCGATCCAGATCTTCTGGAGAGAGATTTGGTTTATTGCTGATTGGATTTGGAGGCTTGGCTAGGTGCCACCAGTCAAGAATTGATTGCTCAGATTGAGGGCCTTGAAAGTCCCTTTCTTCCCATTTTTGGATGAGAAGAGTTTCATTGATATTTTTGTGGAGGAGCATCCAGATTCCTTCCGTTGTTTGGCCTTTGTCTTAAAAAATTCGTTGATTCCTTTCCTTCCGGATTGCCTAGACGAAGAAGGTGATTATGGACCAAGCCTGTTGAGAATGGGAGTTTGAAATGGGTTCAAGCTCCAGTTTTTTAATGTCTACATGATGTTGTTCACAACTCTGTCATGCTTGTAAAAACCCTGTTCTATTCTCTCCCATAATTGGTTGGCTAAGGGATACTCATCGAATAGATGATCAATCGATTCATGTGAGGATCCACACATGCAGCACCACGAGGGACCAACGAATCCCCTCTTAGTAACATTTTCCCAAGGTAGGATGTGTCTTCTGACAAGGATCCAAGTGAATATGCCTATCTTCGGCCAGAGTTGCAGGGACCATAAATTCGACCAAAAAGGTTCCAGAACCAGATTTTGGGTTTCCGAGTATATAATGTATGCTTCTTTGACACTAAACATACCTGCATTTTTGTATCCCCACCTCAAAATGTCTAGGACGTTTTTTATTTTTTAGCGTTCTGTGATCAAGAGCCTCCTGCAAGCAAGAACGATTAGTTTCTGAGTCCTCCTCTTGAGCTAGAGTGGGGAAGGTCCATCTGCATCTTTCCTGAGAAGGGTTGCGAGACTAACGTCCTGTTTGAGGCACTAGATTGATGTTCACTGAAGGTGAGTTGTAACTCTTGACAAAGACTTGGGGTTTGTTGCCATGAATCGGTCCAAGATCTCGCTGAAAAATCATCACTTATTTCCCAAAAACTGTGACTTTGAGCCATGCATCTGTTTGCGTTTGCCATTTTCCAGATGTGAGAACCCTGGATGGTGGAGTTCAATCAAATGAGATCCTTATTGTCAATGTTCTGAGCATATTTCGAATGTCATACTTTGGCCAATGGTTCAGTGGTCACTGGTGTGCTTCTGTTGCGTTTGCCATTTTCCAGATGTGAGAACCCTGGATGGTTAAGTTCAATCAAATGAGATCCTTCTTTTCAGTGTTCTGAGCATATTTCGAATGTCATACTTTGGCCCATGGTTCAGTGGTGTGCTTGACCCATCTCCACTAGATATTTTCCCCCATGACTTTGTTAACTTTTTCCGGGTCTTTTAGGCTAAGCCCGCCTTCGTTTTTTGAGGGGCAGAGCGTGTCCCATTTAACCAATGGCCATTTTTGTTTGATGTGAGAGCCTTCTCACAATAAATTGTGTTGAATGTTTATGAGAGCTTTGAGGACCCATTTGGGTGTAGCCAAGATAGAAAAGGGATAGGAAGGCAGTGTTTGCAGGATAGATTTGAGAAGAACAAGTTTGCCTGCTATATTCAGAGGTCGAAATGACCAGCAGTTGAGTCTGTCTTTTATCTCGTCCAGAAGGGTTTTTCCAGAATGAATGCTTGGTAGCAGAAGTTGAGACGGGAATACCAAGGTACTTGAAAGGAATATTTCCCATCGAGAAGCCCATAATGCACTTTATATTCCTTTGGGTGGCAAGGGGAGTGTGAAAAAAGAAGATGAGAGATTTGTCCAGATTGATGGTTGATCCTGAGGCCGTGGAGAATGAATCCAGAATTCTTTTTATGGAATGAGCTTCCTTAACTGAGGAGTGATTGAAAATGAGAGTGTCATCAACAAATTTTTTACGGGAGGGGGGTTTGCCATGTAATGAAAAATCCGAGAGGGAACTGTGAGAGATGACAACTTTTAATGCTCGACCCAATCCTTCTGCCATAAGAATGAAGAAAATGGGAGAGAGAGGTTCTCCTTGCCTGATGCCTCAGGAGGGCTGAAATATGTCTGATGAGGAACCATTTACAAGGATAGAGAATAAAGTTGAGGAGATCAAGGACATAACCCAGGAGGTCCAGGGAGGACTCAACCCGAAGGCAAGAAAGACCTATTTTATATAATCCCAGTTAAGAGTCTCGAAGGCTTTGAAGAGATTCAACTTGATGAGCATGTCGGGAAGCTTTAGACAGTTGATGGAGTGGATGGCTTCATGGGCAAGGATGATGCCATCAAGGATCTGCCTTCCTTCAACATAACATGATTGCTCTAGGGAAATGAGGTTTGGGAGGATGGCCTTTAGGCGGTTTGCAATAACTTTGAAGATAATTTTATAAATTACATTGCAGAGTGCTATGGGCCTGTACTTACCTGTTGTGGCAGCATTATCTTCCTTACGCACTAGAGAAGGGAAGTGGCATTAAGGGCCGACAGAATAGACTGAGATGCTCAAGAGTCTTCTACTAATTCAGTAATGTCCTGATGCAGGAAGTGCCAACAACTTTTGAAGAAGGAGACTGCAAAGCCATTCGGTCACGGGGTCTTTCCTTCTGGCATACTGAGAAGTGATTCATTTATTTCTTCATGCTTGATTTCTCTGAATAGAGTAATGTTATTCTTGAGAGACAAGACGAGGGATGTGATGAGTTATGTTCTTAATGTAAACATCTCTTTGGATCTGAGGTTCTGTGAGGATATTCGAGAAGTGGCTGACCATAGTGGCTTCCAGGTTTTTTTTCTTCTCTTTTATGTCCCCATTTCCCAGACGCAGCGATTCAATGTGGTTTTTGGCTCTGTGTTGGATGGTTGAGCGGTGAAACAATGTTGTATTTCTTTCTCCATCTTTTACCCAAGAGATTCTAGATTTTTGCCTCCAGTGGATCTCTTCTTATTTGTAGCGATCCGCCAATTGCTGCATGAGTTGGCCTTCCTGATCTGTAAGTTCTGATGTGCGTCCCCTTGAGATGATGGACTGCTGGAGAGAGGATAATTGTTCTTCTAGGATTAGATTTTCCCGGATTATGTTTCCGAATTCTTCCCTATTCCATTTACGGAGAAGATCTTCGATTCTTTTCAATTTTTGCTGGAAAATGTACATCTTGGTACCACGAACTTTTATGCTCTGCCACTAGTTCTGGATTTTGCTGACTATTTCGGGGTCTGTTATCCTAAATTATTCAAATCGAAAAGGACGTTTGAGAGGCTTACCAAAGGAGCGATCTGATAAAGAGACCGGCCAGTGATCTGAGCCTGCTGAGGTGAGGATCTCAGCTGCAAGATTGCTGCTCCCTGTTAGCCATAGCTCGGCCACCAAGAATCTATCAAGCCGACAAGATGTTTGGGCAGCACCTCCCCTCCTATTGGTCTAGGTATAAGAACCATTAGATGTCTGTATCTCCACCAGATTGGGGTCCTCTATGAAGATTTGAAGCTCCTCTACATCTGGCTCCAAGTGCATGCGACCTCCCTACTTCTCCCTTAGGGAGAGGACTAGGTTGAAGTCCCCCCCTATGATCCATAGATTGGGGTTGAGGGTGCTACGAAGGGTAGCTATATATTGAATCATTTCATGTTTCCTTGAAGGATTATGGGACCATAGATGTTGGTCAGGTAGCCATGTTGATCAGTGCCTACAAGGTGGAATTTGACTGTTAGGGCATTGGGGTGCTAATCATGAAACTCTAATTGAATGAGATGCGAGTGCCAAGACATTCTGAGCCCTGGAGTAGTCTACCTAGGCGGAGGAATGGCCCGGTTTCCATCACCGCTCGGAAAATCGTCCGGCTCCGGCCGCCGGCAATCCCTCCGCACTCCGCCACCCTCCCCTAGCTCCACCACCCTCCTCTGGCAATCCTGACATTCCCTGACAGAAAATCCGATCGGATCTGGAAATCCTGACATCCCCTGACAATTCGGATCCGAGCTGGAATTGCAGCCGCGGAGAGTTATTGCCATTTCCAATTCGAAATGAGGAATTGCAATCCCACGGGCTGCTCACTCACCTTCCTCCTCGAATCGGCGCCTCCCGCTCTGCAGCTCGCCACCCAGGGACAATTCGGTGACACCCCCGACTTTGTTAACAACTGATTGAGACATGCAAGGTTATTTTGTCCGGTTGAACCTTCTATCAACCACATGCAGAAGGTTCAATTGGAACACACTGTGTAAATGATACGAAGCATAGACCAAGATTCAACCTAGACCATGCCCTTAATGCCATTCTTGAATAGAAAGCTAATGCTCCACTACTATGTTGGGAAATTCATGTTAAACAAGTAGACAATTATCTATTTCCTAATACTCAGCATGTTTTTCAATCATATATAATTATAAAAAGCAGATAATTTGTGTTCATTTACACTGCAACACTTTCAATACTGGCAACTATTCTGCAAAAAACACATTTAGCAATCACCACTTTATATAGATGAAATGCTCATTATAGGACCCAAATACATATATGAGTTTTAAAATAAATGATACTGAATTAGGCTTCTCTGTTTTTTGAATGCCATATGCAAACTAATATGTAAGTTATATGATCCATATGCTGACAAAACTATTACTATATTATTTCTGGCATCATTTTCCACATTCTTTTGTTTGCAGGTTTGGGTGTTCATCATAAGTTTGCTTGGCCTTGCACCTCTTGCTGAACGTATAGGCTTTGTCACCGAGTAAGTGAAAAATTGCATGGTATATGTACATAGGTTACGTGTAATCTATACCACAATACTGCAATTGTTTATACACTTGGAATGGTCACTGCAGTGCAGTGACTTCATAAAATATTATGTTTGTTGGTTCTACAATCTGATGTTTTGTTGTAAATTGCTGTTGTTTATCCCTTTGCATATCTTGAATATAATGATAATCCGAACGTGGGTTGAAGGACAGAAACACGTGTGCACGAAGTAGGTTTTAGAGACTTGCCAATGCAGCAGGGAGCTATTCTTTGCCCCAATTGCACAGGGGATTTGTTAGGAAATACCCTTGTGTTGCAAATTTGGTGTCTAAGTGCCACTTCTCACTGACAGATGATATCAAATCCAACTGTATCTTGACTGTAAACACGCAACTTTTCATGCTTACATTGAAGTTGTGGTGTTCCAGGTATTGCAAAAGATGTTAATCTAAATAAATACAGTGATGTTTAAAGGGAATACCATGATCCTAGTTGTCAATGAATGTGTAGTGTTTGCATCACCTAGTTTGTTTCATGATTTTTTTCTCCCGCTGTCCTGAAAAGATATGTATTTCTTCAAATTTGAAGTTTAAACCCAACAAAGTTCTCAGTCTCTTTATTTAAAAGCTCATAATGGACTAATCTCCACTCTGGCCTCAGGCAAAGGAAATGTTTACAAAATAATATAGGACAGTTCTTAGCGGCTACTTTTAGAAACCTATTCCTGCTTGCTCATGAGCTCTGAAAGTGTTTATCTTTTCTTTTGAATCTACTATTTTCATTAGTAAGTTCAATCAAAGGCCTCTATATACCAGGACCAAATTGCAGTCTTGTCAATAGATGGAATGAATCATATATAGCCAAAGGTAGCAGGCAATACATTAGCAGCATTCTACTTATGAGCAGTGGCTGAGCAAATAAGCATGACAAGAATATGAATGGCAGATTGATGTCCAATAGCATTTTGACCATCCTGATGAGTACCAAGCATGACAAGAATTGCAAGAGTCTCATCAACAATTCCTAAGCATTCATCAATAAGCAACTCCAAGAGGAGTGGCACAATCCCAATTCTGACAGCCCTGGGTTTGTTTGGTTGACACATAAATAATATGAGATCATTTTTATTAATGTCCAACAAATAATTAAAAAAAAGGTCTATGGGAAGGAACAACCAGTGATGTCAATTTAAGGGTTCCCTAAGCTACTCTGAAAGCATAAAGCAAAATATAACATGATTAGAAAAAAAACATAAATTAAATGCTACATGGATAAATTAGAACAAATTTGCAGTGTCCATTTCCACTGTTCTCATTTATTGCAGACAGCTTACAGGCTAAACAGGGTAGTTGCAGAATTTTCCCCTGCCTGCATATTGCCACGTTTTATCACCTCTGTAACAGGGTGGACAAACAATTCCTAGATGGTCAATCAAGCATTTATTCCTTTCATGAATAGGCATGTTTAGAAGTGCGATAATGGCATGCCCTTGGGTTTTTGGGTAAATTGAGGACAACTTCACCAATGGAGGGTTCAAGTCTAGGTTTTTGCAATGAAAATCCTGTTATTTGCAGTTCTCTTTGTAAGCAATCAATGCTCTGCAGCAACTTTTTGCACATCTAACTCTTGGTAAGAGATATTTGTTACATGAGCTAGATTACATAATGATGAAACCCTAAATAGGGTAGAGCCACACTACTGAGCACAAACAAGGGATTACACACATTAATGCATTATTATATGATGAAAATACTTCAGACAATTACAGTGGGATTCACCTCTCTTACATAGAGTTTGAGAGGTGATACTTGCCCAAAATCCTAAAAGCTAATAATGATTGAAAAACTTATCGTTTAACGCAAGTCTCTACAATGACTTTATTACACATGTAAGCTTTATACTCTATCACTCTCTCTCAAGGCTTACAATACTAAAAAACTCACTGAAAGCAAACACATCCTGACTACAAACACATTAATTAAAAACTAAAAGCAATGTAATTAAACATTCTCCAGATGCTTCTTTGAACTAGTAAGACCTTCAATTTTCTCCCTAATTTCTTAGCTATAGTCCAAGTTTGTAGCATCATTGGACATTATTTTCACAGGAGATGTCTTATAATTCTCGTAAAGTTATGATATTGAACTTCTAAATCTTATTTTCACAGGATATGTCTTATAATTCTCGTAAAGTTATGATATTGAACTTCTAAATCTTGGATCTCCCCTGAGCGATAGAGCAACAATCCCCACATGCATGTCTCATAATCCCAATGAAATATGGTTTTTTCAATCCCAGCCATCTCAACGTATTGAGCAACTATCTATCCTCCTCTACATCACTCTATTTCTTCAAAGTGCGGGCTGCTTAAAATGCAAAACTCTATTCTTCTTTAGTGAAGATACTACCATTGTCAATTTCCAGTGGATGTTTAGCGATGGCTACATCTCCTTTGATAACTACAAAGGCATGAGTTGTGTGACCTATCATCATAGATCTCTGATTAAAGCCGTCTTCAACATTGGAACTTGCATCGATACTATTTGCAATATGATAATTTTTCCCTTTTCCATTAATCAAATTACTAGTTTTTATACCCTTAAACTCCAGCCAATAACTGATAGGCTTTTTCTCCAACATTATATTTTTCTAAAACTTCATAAATCTCTCCTTTCTTAGCTTGAAGCATAGCACATGATATCTTTATTATTGTTTGAAACCTTCCCCCTTTGAAACTAGAAATCAGATCACTTTTGAAAGTCAAATGAAACAATTGGAAAATTTCACCATATTATGTGTACATGCTTCGTCTCTTTGGATTTAGAGCTGAGTTTCGTTTGATGCCACAACCATTGATTCAACAATTGCTACAGTTCCATTGGCTTGTGCAGAAGCTTAATTGTTATCCACAATGGTGAAATAGTGAGACCATGAGCATGTACATAATGTATAACAAGTGGAACACCCTTGATCAGATTTCTTTGAGAAATGAATTAAAGATCCACAACCAAAGAGATCCCTTTTCTATTTGATAAGACTGCGGTAGCTAAACATTTTGTTGTAGCATTTCAATCAATATGCTTGCTCAATAATCTGTGAACATTTCCTTTGCCTGAGGCCAGAGAGGAGATTAGTCCATTATGAGCTCTTAAATAAAGAGACTGAGAAAACACGTGTGCACGAAGTAGGTTTTAGAGACTTGCCAATGCAGCAGGGAGCTATTCTTTGCCCCAATTGCACAGGGGATTTGTTAGGAAATACCCTTGTGTTGCAAATTTGGTGTCTAAGTGCCACTTCTCACTGACAGATGATATCAAATCCAACTGTATCTTGACTGTAAACACGCAACTTTTCATGCTTACATTGAAGTTGTGGTGTTCCAGGTATTGCAAAAGATGTTAATCTAAATAAATACAGTGATGTTTAAAGGGAATACCATGATCCTAGTTGTCAATGAATGTGTAGTGTTTGCATCACCTAGTTTGTTTCATGATTTTTTTCTCCCGCTGTCCTGAAAAGATATGTATTTCTTCAAATTTGAAGTTTAAAGTTTAAACCCAACAAAGTTCTCAGTCTCTTTATTTAAAAGCTCATAATGGACTAATCTCCACTCTGGCCTCTGGCCTTTGAGATTTATGGGTTTATGTTGAGTGAATTCTAGAAGCAGTTTCCAAGTATTCTTGGAGATATTATGTTGGGAATGTTCCTGTACAAGTCACAATACTAATGAAGCAATTGAAATTTTCCAGCCAATACCAATCTCCAGGCTTCTATAGTTGTGTTTAGAGCAAGGTTATTTTGTCCAAGCTGGTATTCAAGGAGCTGAAGAAATTTTCATCCTTTACAAGCCTGAAATTGCTATCCACCAAGGTTTACAGGTCCCCTGACTCGTTTGCAAGGGTTTTGATTAAAAGATGATTGTTTCTAGGTCGAAATTTAAAACACAGGAAAGTAGGACTTCCTTTAACACATGATGTACTCTGATTTGCATAACAATCACATCTTGTAATGCAATTTGTCAAAATCTTGGGCTACCATCTTCTTTTCACAAAGGAAATCACAAGTTATTCCAATTTACGCAAGCATTGGATCACAAACTGAGCTATCATATGTTTCTCATTCCAAGGTGATGCATTGTGTTGAAGCAACAGGCAAACAGTCTGCCGGATCACAAATACCAGCCAGTGTTCAATAAGCATCCACTTGGTAATTGGAAGAAGATTCCCAACATAGTAGTGGAGCATTAGCTTTCTATTCAAGAATGGTATTAAGGGCATGGTCTAGGTTGAATCTTGGTCTATGCTTCATATCATTTACACAGTGTGTTCCAATTGAACCCTGTGCATGTGGTTGATAGAAGGTTCAACCAGACAAAATAACCTTGCATGTCTCAATCAGTCGTTAACAGAGTCGCGGGTGTCACCGAATTGTACCTGGGTGGTGAGCTGCAGAGCGGAGGAATTGCAGAGCGGGAGGCGCCGAGTCGAGGAAGAAGGTGAGTGAGCAGCCCGCGGGATGGCAATTCCTCATTTCGAATTGGAAATGGCAATAACTCTCTGCGGCTGCAATTCCAGCTCGGATCCGAATTGTCAGGGGATGTCAGGATTTCCAGCTCGGATCGGATTTTCTGTCAGGGAATGTCAGGATTGCCAGAGGAGGGTGGCGGAGCTAGGGGAGGGTGGCGGAGGGTGGAGGGATTGCCGGCGGCCGGAGCCGAACGATTTTCCGGGCGGTGGGGGAGGGTGGTGGAGGGTGGAGGGATTGCTGGCGGCCGGAGCCAAACGATTTTCCGGGCGGTGACGGAAACCGGGCCATTCCTCTGCCTAGGTAGACTACTCCCTCCTGAGGCACCTTCAGCGCTTATAGCTAATGTGTGGGCGTGCTTCCAAATTTTTTTCATGTAGCGATCGAAGTCATTTTCTGAGCACTTGGTTTCTTGTATTAGCAGAATTGTCAGAAGAGCCTGTTGCACTTTCCAACGAAGAATGCGATGCTTAGGGGGAGAATTCAATCCCCTAATATTCCAGGATATAATATTCATAGATAGGGGGTGGTTTGAGAGGCGTAGACCTCAGTGATCTGTTTGTACTATCCAAAGTCAACTAGCTTCCTTCCCACAACATCTATGCACTGCATGGTGGTTTTGTAACCTCTCTTTTTGAATTCCTTGCTGCTGTTCTTGCCATCTTTGGAGGTATCTGATTGAACCCTAAGTTGCTGAGATGTCCTAGCTTTCAGGAGTGCTACTGCTAGCAGATTAATTTGCTTGGAAGGGATGCAGTCCAGGGCATTTCACTTGCAGGCTTCTTCCATCGCTAGTATGTCGAGACCTTCTAAATCTTCCAGGTAATCCTCATCCATGGTGGTTGTTTCCTCGGTGGGATGGATAACCAATGGCTCAGAGTTTGGAGGCGCTTTCTTTGTAAGATGGTTTGGATATTACATTAGGCATTTTCCTTTTGGATTCGGAGCTGGATCTAGGAGTGAAGCCTTTGGTTGCGTTTTTTCTTGATCTTGGTCCATTTGATCTCTGGTAGTTCGTTCAACACCTCAAAGATGTTTCTAGTGGTGGATTGTATCTTTTTTGAGCTTGTAGCATTGAATTTCCTGTTGTGGCACTTTTTACTGGGAACTTTGGTAAAGCCCTCCTCTTCTGGTCTGCTTGCTTGGTGCGTTTCTAGCCTTGATGCATTTATGGGACAACCTCTAAAGAGAGGGCCATGTTGATGGAACTTACAACAACGAAATGGATCGGGCTCATAGTCATAGAACATGAGTCCTGGTACTGTCTTTGGATTCTAGAGCTATTGCTTTAGGAAGCGATTCTGAGATGTTCAGGTATGCACAACTCCTTGCGTAAGAGGAGTAGAAACCATTATTTGTTTTCTCTGATATGCAGACAAACTGACCCAGTTTATTGCCAATATCCTCTAAGGTTTTAGGGTCCCATTATTCAAATGGAAGAGAATACAACTGGATCCAAACTGGAGCCCAAGTGCAGTCCTCCTTGTGGTTGAATTTGGGTGTCCAGTGTCTCAGAAACATTCTTGAAGAGCTGAGAAAATACGGACCTCCTTCCATGACAACTTCCTGATTCTCATGGTGGCTGAAAACAACTGTGAAGAAGCATTTTGGTCCTAGCTTAACTTCATAGTGAGCTTTGAGCTTCCAACATTGCGCGATCCAGTTGAGGAGGGTGGTTTCAGATGGCCAAATACTTATTAATTTGCCAATCAAATCATGGTCCTGCATGAATTGGACGGTGCTGGCTAAACGAGAAGCAGGATGTGGAGCTTTGGTATCATAGTGGACTTAGATATAAATGAGTGCTTAGTGAGCTGCGATGTATCTGGAGGCTTGGAGAGGAGGGTAGGATCGCCATCTCGCGTGGCTTGTAGAGGTTGGGATGTCAGCTCTTGATGTTGAGGATTGCCTACAGTCGGTTGCTCAAGAGTCTGCAGAGGGGAAGAGGAGTTGGGAGCCCCTCCTCCCAGGGGAGGAGGTCGCCAATGGCTGGATGCTTAGGGCCGATCATAGTTGCATAGATCGAGTGAGAAAACCATGTACATGAATCATTAAGTTCATTAAGGTATTATTTCTAAGGTAAACTTTAGGAAAACAATTTAAAATATTTTATTTTATTTATCGTGGATTGTTGTAGGCTCATTTATCTTATGGCGTAATCATACTATTTTTATCTCATTTATTTTGTTGTAGGGTGATGGATGGTTGTACATTCCATCTTGCACATAACCTACACATAGATTCAAGGAAGTTACTAACCTACACATAGATTCAAGGAAGTTATGAACAAATTTTCTAGGGTAAGATAACCGTATCAAGATTTTACTCTCAGCCATGTCCGAAATAAAATTTTAATTTTTTTAATGGTGTTGGATTAAAATGTTTTGTATAGTAGATTTAAACCATCATATCTATTGAGGCTTTCTCTACTATAGATTCTCTGTTATTTCTCATTTTTGCTGAGTTTTTTCCAGTGTTATTCATTCAGCTTCAGATGTTATGAGAGATGGGTCTTTATTGTAGATTTTCTGTTATTTCTTTACTTTGTTGAGTTTCTTCAATGTTATTCATTCAGCCTCAGATGTTAGGAGATATGGGTTTGATCCTCAGACCTATTAGCTCTTGGATCTTCTCAGTTAAGGCCAGATGTTGATTTACTTCATGCATTGTATCTTTTATAGGAGACTGTTTGGTTCTCTCATTTTGTATATACATCAGTCTACTCTCATTTTGTATATACATCAGTCTACCCGACAGTCCCTTTGACCTACCTTGTGGTCATTAGTTGGACATAAATATAATTATCTTATATTTTCTGGTTTTATGATGCAGTAAATATTAAATGAATTTAGATAAAAAACAACCCAATAGAATAGATACATCGTTTACTATGAAGTCAAAAGAATCCATATCCTTGGGGAATTATATAAATAATATGTTTGTGGAGGCTTTGATATATATAAGATGGTTGTATGATCTTTCGTGTGATACAAGTTTTTGCAGAGATCCCAATTTGACTGTTTGAACATGGGGCAATAGTGAATGGATGGAATCTGGACTAGAAAGTTTGATTAAAGTTTGAGATGATTTCAGAATATTATTCTCTACCAGATTTAGACACATTCTAGGTGTGCCTCTTTGTTTATGGAGCGCGCTTTACAACTGCCTCTCCTTCTCCATTCACATATATAAAAATCATTTAATTGGATTGTTCACCTTCTTTTGATGGGTTAACGGTTAATTCTTTCATCTAACGTGTATGTTTAAACAAATTGCTCTCTCTTGCCTCAGGCCTCTCTGTCCAGTGTTGGATTGCAGTTTACACTGAGACTAATAAGAATGTTAACTTCAACTGTTTTATTTTAATTAATATAATATATTCAATGTTTTAATAATTTATATTAAAATTAGAAGTAGATCAGAAACAAATTTGAATAATTTTTTTTAAAATATTAAAAATATAAAATTATTTTTGAAATCTTAATTTCTGATTGTGGACTTATCTAAATACCAAAATTTGGTGCGTATCACTCTCGTGTTCGTAACTATTTCGTTTTTTTCATTTTCCTCCTCGAGAGTAGGTGTTCTTGGAGTTTTCAAAATATTTTTCTCCAGTGATTTGATTTTATATAGGTTTTATTGAATTTTTGTAATGGGTAAAAGACACTTCTATTTAGTTTTTGGTACGAGGTTGAGAGCAATTAATTCTACAAAGTAATTATTGACATTTTAGAGTGAACTTTAACAGTTTTATGTTTCTATTTTTGGTTTTATGTTCTTATGAATTCAACTTGATAATATTATTGATAAATGTTTTTTAATTTCCATATTTTTAGAATTTGAAATGTTTGTATGGAAGGGAGTGGGTGTCCTTTGTCCAAAAGGTAGTGCAATTTTAGGTCATAAACTTGATAATATATATTATATGGTTTTAATTGTTGATTTCAAAGTGATTTTATACATTTGCCCAAATAAATTATGTAATACAAATGTTATAAAAATATAAGTGCTTTCTAGCAAATAAATGAATATTATACATCAATTTGATTTACAACTAGGCTGTAATCATAAAATTAAAATATTTTATTTTATTTGTATATTAAATAATTTTTCTATTTTAAATTTTTATTTCTATTTTGAATGAATAAAATAATCTTTTTTAATTTTTAATCAATAAAAACATCTTTACACACTATAATTCACAAAATATTATAAATAGAAATATTTAATTTACTAACTAAATTTGTTTTTTTTTTTAACAAGTATACTATTAACTCAAATTTAAAAAAAATTGTCCATGGGGTCTTAGATAGACGGTGATCGGGTGCTCTATTAAGGCACTCCTTGATGCTGCCCTATTAAGGCACTCTTGATGGGAAGTCACTGTTGATTGGGGCGATACATTAGGCATGATGATGATGTAGTCCCACTAAGGTTACAAAAATAAATAAATTAAAAAGCATTGTTAAAATAAAATATTCTAACAATTGTAATATGTATTATTAATGTAGAGAGTAAAAGAATTTAGGATAAAAAAAATTTAACTACATAAAAGAAGATTAACTACAATTAAAATCATATATATATATATATATATATATATATATATATAACAATTTACTTTTAAGTGGTCAAGATTTATTAAACATCATTTATTAGTTTTCATCAACTTCATACAAAAATGAATCAAATGAATTTGATCTTCTTCGCTACTTTTTCATTTATTTACTTTAATTTGGCTATATCTAAACTAAGCAGCAGGGAGCGCCAATTATGCAGCCTTGTTTGAATGTAGTAATTAAAAATATTGCTCATTAATAAATCGAATATGACTTAAATATTGAATCTTGGAATTTTTTTTACAACATCAATATCGCTCTTTATATGTGACTATGAAACAATTCTTAACATTCATTTATTCAACTTCAACCATGAATTTACATGATAACAACTTAACAAAGAGTTTAGTGGATGATTTTGCAACCTAATGCTCTATGTTAATAGCATGTCATAGTGTAGAGGATCAACATGCATAATCTTATGGGTAATTAAATTTATATAACTTTTTACAAATTTTATTTCAAGTAACAGGATGATAGTCATTGTGTCCCTGGGGGCAGCTCAACTGGTGATGGTCATGTAAATGAAGGATTAGTGCGAGGAGGTCAAGTGTTCAAATCACCTTGATTCACCTTGTGTGTGCGGAATGGGGCCTACGTATATGCCTAGAGTTTATAGTGGTAGCGGTTGGAATCGACCTCGTGATATGCGAGTACGAGACTGACCTAGTTGTTAATTCCTCTAGTCATAAACAAAAAAGGAAAAAAGAAGCAAAAATAAAAATAAAAAATGATGGTCATTGTTATGAAATATGCACAAAATTGGCCATTGTCTCTTTTAATCATTATCTTTCTCCTTTGTATGTAAATATATAAAAACCCTAGTTATAAATCCTTAATTTAAACTCAAGTAGAAATAAAAATATAAAATAAAATCATATTAAATAGATTTTAAACACATAAATAAATTATAATCTTTGTGAAGTTAAATTCATATATTTACTATCGCATACAAATAGATTCAATACATTCTCATAATTCTTCAACCCTTTTGTTGACGCTATGATCAACACCCTCTAAAATTTTGCCTACCCTTGAATTTTGGAGCTTGCTAACGATCTTGTGATTTGTCATTCCATGCCACTTCATGGCTGATCAATGTTTTTTAAGTGCCCAAGCCTTCTTCTTAGACTCTAAGGGTCAAATTCACTTGCCCACACATGCAAAATGAATTCACAATTGCACACATTTCTATGCAAGCTTAGATAGGCATTACGTAGCTCTTGAAGTATGGCTTGCACAGTCACTGTTGAAATTGACTGCACAACCCATGTCGACAATTTGTGTGCACCCTCCATTGACAATCTTCCTCACTTTTGGTTACATTTACCCCATCATTCTAGTGAGTTTTCTCAATTGTTGTTTAGCACAAATTTTCTTTCACAAGTGTCGTTTTCACTTTTGCAACTGTTGTTTTTGCTTGTTTTGGCTTTAACAAGTGGCATTTTCATGTTATCTTCATTCTTGCATGTGTTGATTTCAGCTTTTTCAAGTGTCATTTTCACGTTTTCTTTTTGTCGTAAGTGTCGCTTCTAATCATTTCCACTCTTGTATGTGTCACACATTTGCATATCACTTCAGATAGTTCTAGCGCACTCTTTTGCAATAGATGGTCCTGTATATCATAAGAATATGTGCTAGACACATTATTAAAGCTTAGCATACCTTTTGGTCACATTTGACCCTTGTGTCACAACACCTGTTCTAAGTGTCGCAATGTGGCATTTCAACTGTTGCAGTTAGAGATAAGTGTTTCTTTGTTGCCGTTTCAAGGTGTGATTGTTGTTCATGATTCCTATGCATTTCTGTTATGAAACCAGCTCAAGAAAAGATAGAAAAGATAGATCAATGTCGTAGAATTCAGCCTCTTCGAGGGGGAAACCTCCTTTACATTACATAAATGAACAATTCTTGGATGATTCAAATGACGAAACCTCCTTTCTATATATAGGAGTCTAAGGAGTCACAATATAACCCAACCGACCTAACAATAATAATATAAAGCCACAAAAATAACAATAGAGGGATTCTATGGGGCACAGTAATAACAATATGGGGGCAATAGGGGCACAACAATATTAATAAGGGGTATAACTACAATAGTAATGGGGTAATCACTAGTATTATAGGGACCCAACAATTTTCCTAGCTTGTATTGATGGAATTCATGTGTGTGATCCACGTTTGAGTCTTTTTCAAATGATTTTTCCTATCTTACTCTACTGGTCCCACACTTAGCCATTTTGGAGCTCGTCTTGGTCCTACTGCCTAGTGAAAGTTATGAAAACATCAATCCTTCACTAGGTGATGAGCATAGCCTATCCATGATCCTCATTGATGAAATATTTCTCTCCCATACTTTTGCACTAATTATTTATCAAGGTTGTCTCCTATGATTACACATTGAGAACTTTCAAGGCATGGTCACCTAGCCCTTGTTGCTTGTACTAACTCACTGCACTGAGCTTTGGTCACTTTTACCTTGCATAGCACATGGATCACTTCTAGATGACAAAAAGGACCTCCTTGAGCCCCTTGCAAAAGTAAACTGTACAATACAAGGTCTCTTTCCTCTCATAGTGTATTAAGCCTCTCCTTGGGAAAAGTGACTTGACTTCTGGTGCTTGCCTCAGTCAACTCCACAATATCCTCTTCCAATGAGACTTTTGGAGCACTAGTCACATTTCTAGTGAACAAGAAGCCTCTGTAAACGCAAACTGTATTACCCTGGAAGCCTACCTCTCAAGTAATGTGCATGTCATAGTTACATTGCTTAGTTTTGTCTTCTCTTTTTACTGCAACCTCTCACTGCACCCAAGACTTACTCTGCCTGTCTCCCTTAGTGTAGGTAAAATTTCTAGTGGACATTTAGCCACTGCTAATGAAAAATAATCTATTCCTTAAGCCTTCCTCTCAGTTATAGCACATGTCATTATTTTAATCAGCAAGCCATCAACCCTTGTCCACTAAAATTCCTAACTACGCGAAGACTTGTCCTTCCTTGCCTCCTCAGTGCATGGTGCAGTTCTAGTGAAAAGTTGGGAGATCCCTTGCTTACTCTCAATCTAACCTACAATATCATTGCCTCCTTCTCCCTTGAGCATGACGCAGAGCATAGTTATAGTCAGCAAGCTCATCACCTCTACCTCTTGCACTTTCCCACTTCATTGGTCTGTGAGAAGCCTTCCCTTTTGGCATAGAGCATAATTCTAGTTGTATAAATTCTGACTGTAGATTAACCTAATAATGCAATATAACTAAAGAAAAATACTTTAATCTACTTCTACAATCAAACTTGCAGAAGCTTAATAGATTTGAGCAAGATCAAGTTGAATACATATAACCATAAGAAGAATCAATGCACTTGAAACACAAAAGAATACTCAGGGGAAAGCCTCAGCTAAAAACCCCACTATCTGTATTATCATACAAGTTGGAAATATCTCAGAATTACACAAAGCTTTAGCTCTCACAGCTAGCCAGCTCTCAGTACAATCCTCACAAATGCTCATAGGCAAAATAGACTTCTCATGAGTCCTCTACACTACCCTCCAAGCTCCTATTTCCTAGCGCATTTTTTTCTGGGTGATCCTACTGTTACCATGTGTAACACTGATCTCACACCTTGTAAAACTGCGCAATACTCAAGGAATGAATTCCTTCTGCATGCATGAGTTTTTCTTATAGGAAAATTCATGCAACTGATAGTACAATGTCCCTGTCTTTAATCTCAACTGGGTCTTTCTCATAATATACATGCATGAGTTAATGATGAGAGAATCTTCAGCTATCTGGAGTACACTAGTTGGATGCATGCATGCATTAACTGACTGAACTCACAATTAGTTCCTCAAACAATTTGGAACTAATCTAACTAGACTTAAATCAGTAAACTGAGCTAACTAATTACAACTCAAATACAACTCAACCTTAATTTAAGGGATAACTGTTGCATGATTTCACAAAGATATCTAACTTGAATTTCTCCAACTAATTAACTCAAGATGAATTAATTAATTATTTTTCAAGCAGTTGGTGAGACTAAATTCAAATTTTAATTCAAGGAAAAATTAAAATTGGAATATTATTGTTGCCACATTTCAACACTCCCTCTCAATAAGAAATGGATTATCTGCCACCCCGATCCTGTCTCTATGGAACTCGAATTTACACTTTGACAATGCCTTTGTCAAAATGTCAGCATCTTGCTCCTCTGTCAAAATATACTGCAGCAACATGATCCTCCTCGCTACACAATCTTTGAGATGATGATACCAGATATTGATGTGCTTGGACCTATCATGAAATACTGGATTCTCAGAGAGTTTGATACAATTCTGATTATCACAATAGATCATAGTTAGATCCATCCTCTGATCAAACAAACCAACTAGAATTTTCTGCATCTAGATGGCCTCACATGCTACCTGACTTGCAGCCATGTATTCAGCCTCTGCCGAGCTGAGTGCAACCGACCTCTGTTTCCTATTGTACCAAGAAACTGCAGCTGACCCAAGGTTGAAAATCCCTCCTAATGTGCTCTTCCGATCTGATGGACTCCCTACCCAATCTGCATTAATGAAGCCTTGTAGCTTCACTCCCTCTGTCCATCTGTACCATAATCCATACTGAGATGTGCCTCTAAGGTATCTCAATACATGCTTTTCCGCCTTCCAAAACAGCTTGGTAGGCTGAACCATAGCTTGACTCAGTTGGTTCACAACATAGCATAAATTGAGTCGTGTGTTCACTAAGTACATCAGTGAACCCACGAGCTGCCTGTACACAGTAGCCTCTGCTACTTCACTTAAAGTAGCATCCTCCTTCCTCCAGTTACCTACTAGAGGAGTCTGCATGGGCTTGCACTTCTCCATGTGGAATCTCCTGAGTATCTCATTGGCATACTTGCCCTGAGACACAAACAACTCCCCATCCTTTTGCCACACTTCCATGCCAAGGAAGTAATGCATAAGACCCATGTCTTTCATCTCGAATTCTCTTGCAAGGTCCTCCTTGCAAGACATGATCAACTGATCATCACCTGTCAATATGATATCATCAACATAAAGTAAACTGATCAACTGCTTACCCTTCACCATGATGTGGTACAGGTTCGCATCCGCTTCACTCTTTGTGAAGCCCAACCCAGTGAAGTAGTTGTCTATCTTGGTGTTCTAAGCATGAGGTGCTTGCTTCAGCATGTACAAATCTCTCTTGATTCGGCACACATGTGACTCACGATCGAAGGTCTCAAAACCTTCCGGCTGCTCTATGTACACCTCTTCCTCAATCTTGCCATTGAGGAATGCAGTCTTCACATCCATATGATGGATCTTCCAACCCTTCTGTGCTGATAGTGCCAACATCGATCTGATAGATGAGTACCTTGTGACAGGAGCAAAAGTCTCATCATAGTTAATCTCCTCGACCTGTGAAAAACCACGGGCAAAAAATCTTGCCTTATTTTTCTCCACACTACCATCAACAACTTGCTTTACCTTGTAAAGCCAATGGGAACTCACAACTGACTTGTTCTCCGGTCTTGGAACCACGTCCCAAACACTATTATGAACTATGGAGTCATACTCCTCCACCATAGCATCAACCCAAATCGGCTGTTGCACTGCTTCCTCAAAGGAAGATGGCTTGGTCTCAACACATTCCCCAATAAGGGCCATGTATCCAGTGTACCTCTCAGGTGACCTCCTCTGTCTGTGCTGAGAAGATGGTTCTCCCACATTCTCTCTCACATCCGACAACAATCTGTCAGCTTCTCTTGTGCGCTTCCATCCATCTCTAGAAGACTCTGCTTGAGTAGATGTCTCCACTCTTGGATCCTTTGCATGCGGCTGCTCCACATCAGCCTAAGGCTCCTCCTCCTTAGGAACCAACAGTTCCTCCACAGCCTGTAGTTGGAGCTCCCTCTCAAGGGAAAACGCATGGCCTTCTGCTCATCAAACTTGAGATCTCTTCGAACCACTGTCCTTCAACTGGTAGGCAGATACACCCGATAGTTGTGGGGTGTATTAGTGTACCCCACAAGTATCCCCAACTTTGTTGTCGGCTCAAGCTTCTTCCGTGCATCCTTTGTCACATGGAAATATACTGATGAGCCAAAGATCCTAAAGTGACCCACATCTGGTCTCTTACCAGAGAAGGCTTCCTCTAGTGTATTCATCCTAATTATGCGATGTGGGTTTCTATTCTGCAAATATACCACTGTGTTGCATGCCTCAGCCCACAAATTAAGTGGTAGCCCTTGGTCATGCAACATCGCCCGTGCTGCCCCTACAATCATTTTGTTCTTCCTCTTGGCCACCCCATTCTACTATGGGTTATGAGGTGCCGTCAACTCTCGTTTAATTCCTTCCGCTACACAGAAGTCCTTAAGCTCTTGAGAGACATATTCTCCACTGTTGTCACTTCTCAAGGCCTTGATCTTCTTCCCTGACTCTTTCTCGACCAAAGCTTTGAACTCACAAAACTTTGAGAAGGTTTGGTCCTTTTTCTGCATGAAATAAATCTAGCATTTACGAGAATAATCATCAATGAAAATCACATAATACCTTTGCTTCGGTGTGGATGCCATCGAGAATGGTCCACAAAAATCAATATGAACTCGCTCTAAGATTGCTTCTGCTCTATTGTATCGATCATGAAAGGAAGACTTGGCATACTTTCCTAAGGTACAACCTTTGCATGTGTCAACTTGCTCAAGTTTACCTTTGGGAAGTCCTATAGAGATCTGTTGCATTATCTTCAAGTCCCCATGATGCAAATGGCCCAACTGCCTGTGCCACAACTCGCCAATGTCTTGGCTTTGTACCAATTCTGCTTTCAAATTTAATGTTGCACAGTCATCTACCTCTAGTTTATAGAGATTTTTCACCCAAATCCCAATCCTCTTGGTCTGACCCATGGCTATGTGTCTTAGGAATGCCTTTCCTTTACTGAAGACAACATCGTAGCCTTTGTCCTCCAACATTGTGACCGATACCAAGTTCTTCTTCAGTCCAGGCACATACTTCACATCTGTCAAGGTGAGAGGAGCTCCATGCTCCCTCTGAAAAGAAACTGTGCCTTCTCCTGAAACACAATACTTTCCGTCGTCACCCATCTCTATGTGCATCTTGAGGTCTTTCTCCTCCAAGGTATTGAATAAACTTTTATCGCCGGTCATGTGGAATGAGGCTCCACTGTCAAGATACCAAACACAACCCACCATCGATGACACCATGCATGCGATGAGGGTAAAGTCCATTTCGAACTGAGAGGCTAATGCCTCACCTTCCGATCCTTTTGAGGATCCCTTCTTGGACTTCTTCGATGGGCAATTAGTTGCATAATGTCCCATCTCGTGACAATTAAAGCATCTCACTTTAGACTTGTCAACCTTCTTCCCTCCATGAGAAGAATTCGATTTGGAATGGGAAGCCTTCCCCTTCCCTTTCCTTGCCTTACTTGCTAAGGCCATATTTTCTTCATCATCATTCTTTGATGAAGAACCATCTCGTGTGCTCCTCCTGATCTCCTCCTACATCAGATCTGACCACAGTCATTCCCAATCTAGCAGTTTCTCTCTTCCATTCACAGAGTCCTAGTAGCTATTCTAGCCCTTTGGAAGGTCGAGGAGAGCGAGGTTCACCATATCATCATCGGCAGTAGTTATTCCAACACTACCAAGCTCATCTCTACAGGTGGTGAGCTTGTTCAAATATGTGGAAATAGTATCGCCCTTCTCCATCTTGATTTTTCGAAGCTTATCCTTGAGCGCCAATTTCCTCTGGTCGCTATTGTTCTGGTAGAGGTCCTTCATTGTCTTCCACATTGAAAACAAATTATCCTTCCCATGGAGACTCTAGACAATATGGTCTCAAACTCCCTCTAGGATGATTCGTCTCACCTTCACTACATACTTCTTCCACTCAGCCAACTCTTGTGCATTAGCTGCAACTGACTTTGGGATTTCTTGATCAATGAAATCCTTCAAGCCATTGTCTTCTAATACAACTTCCATTCTATCTTTCCATGCTATGTAATTTGAGCTACCTTCCAAGGCATACTCGAGTCTCAAGCCATAGAATGCCATTGACCAACCTGAAGTATGAGATGAATTCGATTTGTACCTGCAACCCCGAACTTCAAACTTTGAATTCTCTTCTCAATATACTGTTCACAGCTCCGATACCATGTAGAAATTCTGACTGTAGATTAACTTGATAATGCAATATAATTAAAGCAAAATACTTTAATCTAGTTCTACAATCAAACTTGCGGAAGCTTGATAGATTTGAGCAAGATCAAGATGAACACTATTGGCATTATGATACATGTGTTGTACTTGATGGCAACCCACTTATAGCAGAACAACTCACTTGTATATGGTAACTAGATGAATCTACATAACTAGATGAATCTACAGGAGAGATATCAGATGTGACAGAATGCATGGCAGTTCAAAGGAATCATTTCAGAAGTAATATGGAAAATTACAGTGTAACAGGTCTATTCAGAAGTAACAGGACATTGGTACAGAAGAACAGGAAGATGGAACTTAGGTCTACTGATCAGAATAAAGAATGTAAAGGAAAAGGTTGATGTAAAGCAGTTTAAGAAGTATACGCAGGTCCACTTAGTCAAAACAACGTATACACGCTGGTCCACAGAACAAAAAGAGCGTATATGTATACACACACTCCCATAGGAGGAAAAGCACGTACATGTTGGAAAACCAAGGTTTTGGTCTGAGGTATTTGGTCCGAGGTATTGACCTTAGGTATTTGGTCCAAGGTATTGACAAAGGATCTAAGTATATAAGGAGGAGAAGATCAAAGGGCTAAGTGCACAAGTAATGAATATCTTATAAAGTGTCATATGAAAAGAAAATATACATGTTATGGGTTTCTGATGCTTTGTTTGATCTAGACTAAATATGCACCTGAGCATTTGAAGATAGATGAGATCTAATGATGGATCAAGATCATAATGACTTATTATTATAGAATGATCTGATATTGGGCTAGATATGATTACGTACACCTGTTTTATTCTTTAAATATCGTGATTTGGGTTTGTCTGAAGTCCGGAGGTGCAATGAAGTTTTGAAGTAAGTATTTGCAGATCTGTACACTGGTTCACTTTGATGAAGGTCCATATACATTCCGGTTCGTCTCTTCCAGGTAGCGTATGAAAAAAGAAAAAAAGCTTGATGTTCAAGGATGACTGATCTATCAGATCAGTGTTGTTGTTTTACTGCTATCTGTCAATGAAGTCTTCTTAGATCTGAATGTAAAACTGAATGCATAAGGAGGCTGGTATTTGATTAATTGATTGTATAAGTGAGAAGAAGTGATCTCTGTCGCTGCCTGTGTAAAGCTCTGTAAGTTGATAGTAGATATTCAATATATTGCTGGTTGGTATAGACTTGATTCAAAGTTTATGTTTGCAGTAGTTTTGAAGATATACGCAGGTTTGATTAACGGAAGTAGCGTATACATGCAGTTTGGGTTCAGCCAAGTAGCGTATACACTCTAATGCATGATTTTTGAGGTTACAGCTGGTTCTAAATGATGATGCAGGGTTCTGGGTTCAACACAGTGTTCTGGTGTCAGTGATCTGATTGTTTATATTAACTGAATGTTGGTTGATGCAGTTTAAGTTTAAAATGTTTTTGATGGGTCCAGTATGAAAATTGGATGAAACATGGCCTTCAGATTGTGGTGTTGTGATCCAGGAGTATCCAGTCTGAAAATTCATGAAACATGGTCCCTGGAGGAAGAAAGAAGGTCGTAGACTTCTGTAGGTCGATGCCTACGTACTAGTAATAATATTGGGTAGTACAAGAGCTAGGGGGTTGCAGCTCCCTTCCGGTAGAAGATGGGAAACGAGAGAAGGTTGTAGACTTCTGTAGGTGGGTGCCTGCGTACTGGTATGAGTCTGCACTAGTACAAGATTGTAAACATATTTTCTTATTATTAAAAGAAGACATAGACGACAGCAGCAGGTGGTTTTCACCCACATTGGGTTTCCACCTTAAATCTTGGTGTTCATGTGTGTTTCTTATGTGTGATTCTTTATTATACTTTTACTGCACTGTCTAATAAGTTACTGATGTATTGGTTTAAACACATGATAAATTGTCTAAATCACAAGTTCTATGGGTATACATTGGTTTCTTTAATCACAGTTGCGTGTACATGCTAGTTCACTTCACTGAAGTAGTGTATATAAATCTATTTAGTAAATAAAATTATTGATCTGATAATACTTATTCACCCCCCTCTTAGTATTATTTCCAATAAATGGTATTAGAGTAGGTCCTTCAAAATAATCTTGATCGCTTGAAGGGAGATTCATCAAGATGAAAAATCACGAAAGCATGGGATCCATCAGATCACCAATCTTCGATGGGAGCAACTTTGTTTATTGGAAAATAAGAACCACAACCTATCTACAATCCCTTGGAACAGATGTCTAGGAAATTGTGGAAGGACGATATACATTTCCAACAACAATTCCTACAAATGCGGCAGGTAAAAAGCAATATGAAATAAATGCCAAAGCTGTCAATACTTTATTGGGAAGTTTGTCACAATTAGAGTTTGTCAAAGTCATGCAACTCAAATCAGCCAAAGAGATATGGGACAAAATCGTTCAGAGATACGAAGGATACTCTCAGGTAAAATGTGTTAAACTTCAAACTCTCAGAATCTAGTATGGAACTCTTAAGATGCATAGTAATGAAAGTATAGCTAGTTACTTCTTACGTATAGATGAGGTTGTTAATTGTATGAAGAATCTGGGTGAAGAAATAAAGGAAGTTACCTTAGTTGAGAAAATTTTGAGATCCTTGTCTGCAAAATTTGAATCAAAAGTGTCTGCCATAGACAAAAAACAGGATCTGCAGAATATCACTATGACATAGCTTCACGGAATCCTAACTTCTTTTGAGATGAGAAAAGGAGGTCCATCATATATGAGAGAAGCCGCATTTAAAGCTTCAGAAAAAGGAAAAGAAAAGGAAGAACACAATGAATCGGGACACATTTCAGAAGAAGAGGATGAGGTAAATTTTGTCAAGAAGCTTCAACGGGGTTCTGGAAGGTTTAGAGGTAAGCTCCCTTTCAAATGCTTTGCTTGTGGAAAAGTTGGTCATTATGATGCCAGATGTCCTCATAAAGATAAATATGAAAAAGAAAAGGAATGTGCAAAAGGGAATAGGAAACACGTTGTGAATAAAAGGAGTTACTATACTCATGAAGATAGTGATGGTTTATCTAATAGTGATGAAGATGAAACCAGACAAGATTACAGACTTCTCATGGCTTATGATAGCGATGATTTTTGAGATAGTTTAGAAGAGGATAGTGATGGTTTATCTAATAGTGATGATTATAGACTTCTCATGGCTTATGAAAATGATAATTTTTGGGATGATTTAGAAGAGGAAAACTTTCATGAAGAAATCTCTAAACTCAAAATATGTTTAGAAGAAAAGAATATGATCATAGATACCTTGACATACCAACTTGCTGAAAAAGAAAAACACAATGAAAAACTAGAATGTGAAATTGTGGGTCTAAGAAAAGATCTTGAGAAAACAAAATCTCTTAATCTTAGATTTGCTAAAGGATCAGAAACTTTAAATGAAATTATCAAAGTTCAGCGTTCTCCTCTGATAAAGACAGGTCTTGGATATACTGAAGAAGCATCTCAATCACAGAAGCTATCAACCTCCACCAAAAGCTATCTTGATGTAGCAAAGACCAGTGAATAGTATGACAATCATCAGCAAAGGCATAAAGTTGATCACCAGGTAAATCATACTCAATTTTCTCCAAGGATGAATATCAATAGAAGCCACAACCAACCTCAGGCAAATCATACTCAATTTTCTCCAAAGATGAATATCAATAGAAACTACAATCAATAGGTAAATAGATTCGATAGTCGCAGAAACTTCTTTAATGGGCAATGTTTTTCATGTCATAATTTTGGGCACAAAGCTGCTCAATGTGTTGCTTACAAAACCATCATGACTAGAGAAGCACGAAATCAAAGGAATGTAATAGGGATCAAGAGAAGTTCCTATAATAACTTTTCTCCTCTTGAAAATGAAATAGAATTCTCAATCTGTAACAACTTTGGTCATGAAGAATCTGAATGCAGGAGCAAATTTCAGCGAACACCTCAATAGGAGAAAATGTTATTAAATCCCAAGATATGGAGAAGGAAAGAATCTCAAATAGAAAGATGTGGTATAGCCTTGTATGCAGAAGGACAAGAAAATCAGTGGTACATCGACAGTGGATGCTCCAAACACATGACAGGTGACAAAGAGAAACTTCACTCATATAATGCCTTAGAAAAGGAAAAGAATGTCTCATTTGGAAATGACACTCCAGCTGTCATAAAAGGTAAAGGTTTTGTTTTCTTGAAAGAAAAGGTTAAAGATGGAAATGTTATGTATGTAGATGGTTTAAAGCATAACCTGTTGAGTGTCAGTCAAATGTGTGATCAAGGAAATGAAGTGGTGTTTCGATCAAATGGATGTGTTGTTCGTGAGCTTGATACAGGAGAGACTGCGATCAAACGTACAAGAACTCCAAATAACTTATACATACTCAAAGGAGGACAACAATAATGCTATCTAAGCAAACATGACGAAAACTGGCTGTGGCATAGAAGATTGGGACATCTAAGCTTTTCTCAAATAAGAAAAGCTTGCAGACTCAAGGCTATTCGTGATCTTCCAGATATTAGCATCCCAAAAAATACAATATGAAAACCATGTCAAATCGGTAAGAAAACCAGAGTTCACTTCATGGAAAAAGAAGGGTCAGCTAGTAAGCCTCTTGAACTTGTCCATACTGATTTATGTGGACCACCAAGGAAAAAATCACCTCGTGGAGAAGAATAATTTATTTTGTTCATTGATGATTTTTCCTAAATGTGTTGGATAGGTCTTCTAAAGCATAAAGATAAATCATTTGAAAAGTTCCAAGCCTTCAAAGCTTTGGTTGAAAATGAATCAGATCGAAAAATCAAATGCCTCAGATCTGATCGAGGAAAATTTATATTGGATGAATTCTTTGACTTTTGTGAACAACATGGAATAAAAAGGCAATTCTCCACCGCAAGAACTCCTCAGCAAAATGGTGTGGTAGAAAGAATGAACAGAATAGTTCAACAAATGGCTCGAGCTATGCTAGATGAATCTGGAACTCCTGCAACCTTCTGGGGTGAAGTTGCATTCACTGCCATGACTATTCTCAACAAAGCAAATGTTTGCGTAAATAGCACTCAAACTCCACATGAAATTTGGTATGGTAAGACTCCTACTATAAAATACTTTAAAGTTTTTGGAAGCAAATGTTTTTGGTTGAAAGAATAACTTCGGTGTAAATCACATGTAGACAGACATTTGTTGACGCGTTTCGAACCAACTAGTGTGGTTCATCGTCAGGACAAGTTGAAGAAACAGATCCAGCTTAGCATGATAAATAGTCTGAGCAGAGTCTCCAACGGCTAATTTTGACCTTAGGACCCAGGTCTAATTATTATTTATTAATTTAATATTAATATTATTATTATTATTATTATTATTATTATTATTTATCTTAATATTATTTATGGAAATAAGTTAAATTAGGTAAAAATACATAAATAAATTAATATTAATGGTTGGTTTAAAAAGAAATTTAATTATTTATTTAAATTAATTATTAATATATATATATATATATATATATATTAATTAAAGTTATAATATTAGGTTAATAAGATAAAAGTTAGGATTAATAAGTAAAATAATTTCAATGGTTAGTTAAAAAAAAAAAAAAATTAATAATAATAATAATAATAATAATTTATTTATTTATTTAAATCAATTCATAATTATATATATATATATATATATATATATATATATTAATTAAAATCATAATATTAGGTTGTTAAGTGACGAGTATTTTAAAGGTTAGTTTATTTTTAATTATTATTATTTATGGAAATTAGTTAAAAATATATAAAATAATTTTAATGGTGGTTAAAGAAGTAATTTATTTTTATTTAAATTATTTATTTTATATATATATATATATATATATATATATATATATATATATATTCTAATTAAAGTTATAATATTAGGTTATTAAGATCAAAGTTAGGATCAAAAGCACTGATGAAAAACTTGGTAAGTTTGAACCCAGAGCAGATGAATGTATTCTTCGTGATTATTCTTCCAGAAGTAAAGGATATATATGTTATAATAAAAGACTTGGAAAAATTGTTGAAAGCATTGATGTTGTAGTTGATGAAGCATGCAAAAATCCAAAACAGATAAAATCAACAAAAATCATGGATTTGCATTGATAAGGGCATTAAAGACACTATGTAAGAATTAAGAACAAGTTAGGCTTTTTTTAATTTAAAAGCGTCAAAATGGAATCATACCATCTATGAGAATCTTTTGACCAAGTTTAATGATGTGTAATATAATGTTTAAATATATGTTCTTAGGATTTACACTTCATAATTTGAAATATGTCAAAGTGTTCTGAAAGATTGTGAATAAGAATAAATAATAGAATAATAAAATAGAATTAATTAAATAATAATAATAATACAAAATTAATGAATTTATAATTATAAGAGGAAAAATAATTTAATAAAAATGATGTTTAGGGGTATTAAAATGTTCATAAAGAGTGGATGGTGGTCAAAATTAGTTGTTACTTCACATCAACTGTCCAACTTCGATGTTGTCTATCTTATTTTTCCCGTAACTGACCTTCGTTTTCTACATAGCTACCCACAGTATTAAACTTATTTGTAATCACATCATTTTACATAGTGCAGCACTGTTTATAGGATTTATAGCATTTTATTAGTGAAGACGAAAAGATTATTAGAAGATATAATGTCCGAAATTTCATTTAGGTTTCATGTCACATTATTAATGGAAAGGTTCATAGAGTGTAAAGACGAGATGTGTGGAAAGGGAAAGTCAAATACATTAATATAAATATTTTTTTATACTAATTATTTTTACTTTATATAATAAATTAATTTTTTTTATTTATATTATAGATTTGTATAGTTTGAGTGGGTTTAATGATTAAAAATATGTATTTTTTTTAAGAGGTTATATATTCAAATCAAAAGGGTAGAGTTTGTATATTTTAATAGACTTTAGTAGACAAAGTGTCACGTGGAGGCGGGTTTCTTATTTTACAAATAGGGGGTCTCATACACTAATTTGGTGTCTATTTCGCCCCACAAACAAGGGGTCTCATAAACCAATTTGTTGTATGTCTAGTTTGGCCATGACCATGTGTGTGTGAATATATTTTTGGTAAATATTTACTTAGACATGTCTAATAAGTAATGAATATCCTTTATCCATAGCAAAAGGGTTTCATACACAAAATTATATAAATATAAATATATATATATATATATATATATATGTATATATATATATATATATATATATATATATATATATATATATATATATATATATATATATATATATATATATATATATATATATAATTGTCGTGTGGAGGTGGATCCCTTGTTTCCCAAACAAGGGGGTCTTATACACCAATTTGTTGTCTGGCTTTGCTGCGATATTAAAATTGGTGTGTATGTGTGTGAATATTTTTTGTGTGTGAATATTTCTCAGTTGAAATATTTATTTGGTCATATCTAATTTCCAACGAATCTTCTTTTGGTGGTGAAGATTTTTTTTGGCATATATTTAGGTAATATTGCTTTATTTTTCTTTACAATGACTGAGGTGAACATAAATCTAGCATATGTGTATGACTTCATGTCATCAGGATCAGAACTCTAGGGAAATATGTGGGCCTATTAAGAACCCTAGAACTTTGAGTGGCAAGAAATCTTTGAGCAGTGAGAACTTTGTGCAATTTGAAAGGATCTCAACAATACAAGGTCAAACCCAACAACTCATCATGTATACAAGTTTTTTTGTGATCCAAGTGGATATTAGTGGCCACACACATATTCCAATTAGGCCCACACCATTGTTTCTTTCATTTTCCTTTATTGTAGCACAATTTACTATTTTTGGAATTTTTTTGGGTCATAAACTCCTAGAGTCATTTTGAGGCCCTAAACGACGATTTTATGGAAAACCGGCAAAATCACGGTTTTCTTTAGGCTTTGCATTCGAAAGTTGTTTTCCTCAAATAGAACTTTCTAACAAGGTATTGTACACATCAAACGGAGATCGTATTCTAAAGTTACAACTTCGGGAAGTTGATGTACAAACTAAGCCCAACGGGGCTCACAAGCTTTTGGCAGTTCATCTCCTAGGGTTAGGTTTTTGGATGTTTAGGGTTTTCCATTGTTTCTCAATAATAAAAAATCCTTTGAGCCTCATTGTAACATAGTTTGGAAGGCATGTAACCGTCACATCTCTTCTTAGAGATAAGCTACCATCGCTTGAGCTAGTTTATTTTCATTCTACATGTAAACAATTTTTAGTACTTTGTTATTAATGAATTGAAGTTTTGTTTTCATTGTAGTTCTATGTTTCTATTTGTATTTGTATTTCATTTCATTCCTTCATAAATTTGGATCAATGGTATTAGAGAGGTATACTCTTTCTTTCTTTTTTGTGCATCTTGGAACGAGGTCAAGGTATAAGGAGTCAAGACTAGAATTGGTTGAGCCCTTGCAATACCGTCCCCGCCAACACCAATGACCTCACATGGCGGAAGAAAACAAAGACGAAGTAGTAAGTGATCTTATCAAACTGCTACTCAAAGAAACCCTCAAGCGGAAAAGGAACAAGATGATGGATAACTTTGCTGAAATCCTTCGGCAGATGCCCACCGGTGTTGTATCTTCATCCAACAACCACTTCAAAGGCACCACCCCCTTTTTTAAAAGCAAATTACCCTAGAAACAACTTAGTGGACCAAAAAATTAAGATAAAGGAATTACAAGATAAGAATAAGAAATTACTTCTAGACAAGGAAAATGAATGGAGGATGAAGAGTAGATCCATGAAGGAAACCCTCTATGAGCTTTGTTTGTGTTTTACATGTGCAACGATATTTAAGATATATCTTCAATATAAGGTATGGAAAGAAGGAAAAGGAAAACCTCTATGAGTTTTGTTTGTGTTTTACATGTGCAACGATGTTAAAGGTTTTTGTCCCAAATGAATGAAAAATATTTTAAAATGCTTTTAAGGTTATGTGGTAACATAAAGCATAGGGAAATTGGAGAAATGAATTATTTTATATGTATAGTGTCAAAAGTGTAATGGAATTGTTGAAAAGTTTTAGTAGGGTTTATTTGTATGCAAAATGGTCATATTGGAAATTTAATCATTCCAAAATATCAAATGCACCTCTAATATATTTTAGATTATGTGAATATTAACAAAGCTAGAAAAAAATGAAAATATAAAAAATTATTTTTGAGATTTTCAATTTTAAGAAAAATAAAAACATCTCTAACACATTTTTAGGTTATATGTACATTAAGAAAGTTCGAAAATTTTGAAAGAGAAAAAAAAGTATTGAAGTTTCAATTAAACAAAAAACAAAAACAAAAACAAAATTCTTCATTGGTGTGAGATTTTATATTTAACATGACATTTCTAAAGTTGTGAAACTTGAAATATACATGGAGGGTAGGATAGTAAAATCCATACATGAGTTTTTTTTTTTTTTTTTGGTAAATTGGTGCAAAGGATTTTCATTAATAAAAAAGAGTTTACATGAGATTCATAAAAAACTAAAGATTGCAACTATGTCCACCTGAAGGAGAGGGTTTCCTCAATATTCCATAGTACTACATCACACATGAACACAATAGCCATCAGCGCCAACTGGGGCATCAAAACAAAGAGACCAAATCCAAACTATAAGGGGACATTGGATTTTTTAACTAGACAAAATAGAATTATATCATGTTGAAAAAAGTTTAATAGAATGGTCTTGAGAGTTTAAGGGTACATAATTTTAGGAAACTTTGAAAAGAATATATAAATGTAAATAATGAGTCTTTGATAATGGATTTGCATTCATAAGGGCATTAAAGACACTATGTAAGAATTAAGAACAAATTGTTTTTTTTTTTTTAATTAAAAGCGACACAATAGAATCATACTATCTATGAGAAAGTTTAATGATATGTAATATGATGTTTAAATATATGTTCTTAGGACTTGCTCTTCATAATTTGAAATATGTCAAAATGTTATGAAACTTTGTGAATAAGAATAAATAATTAAATTAAATTAAAAAATAATAGTTAATTTAGAAAAAAAAATAAAATTAAATAATAATACAAAATTAATGAATTATAATAAGAAAAATAATTTAATAAAAATGAAGTTGAGTGGTATTAAACTGTTCTTAAAGAGTGGATGGCGTTCAAAATTAGTTGTTACTTCCCATCAACTATCCAACTTGGATGTTTTCAATCTTATTTTTCCCGTAAGTGACCGTCGTTTTCTACATAACTACCCACAGTATTAAACTTATTTGTAATCACATCAATTTACATAGTGCAGCACTGTTTATAATATTTATAACATTTATAACATTTTATTAGTGAAGGCGAAAAGATTATTAGAAGATATGATGTCTGAAATTTCATTTAGGTTTCATGTCACGTTGTTAATATAAAGATTCATAGAGTGTATATAATAAACGAGATGTATGGAAAGGAAAAGTTAAATACATTAATAGAAACATTTTTTTTAAGAGTTATTTTTTTATTTGTATAATAAATTATTATTTTTATTCACATTATAGGTTTGGTATAGTTTGATTGGGTTTAATGATTAAAAAAAATGTGTTTTTTTTAAGAGGTTATAAATTCAAATCAAGAGGGTAGCGTTCGTATATTTTAATAGATTTTAGTAGTCAAAGTGTCATGTGGAGGCCGGTCTCTTATTTTAGAAATAAGGGGGTCCCATACACTAATTTGGTGTCCATTTGGCACCACAAACAACGGGGTCTCATAAACCAATTTGTTGTATGTCTAGCTCAACCATGACCATGTGTGCGTGTGAGTATATTTTTGGTAAATATTATTCGGACATGTCTAATAAGTAATGAATATCCCTTATCCGTAGAAAAAAGGGTTTCACAAAATTTTATATATATATATATATATATAATTGTTGTGTGTAGGTGGATCTCTTGTTTCCCAAACAAGCGGGTCTTATACACCAATTTGTTTTCTGGCTTGGCCGCGATATTAAAATTGGTGTGTGTGTGTGTGTGTGTCAATATTTCTCGATTGAAATATTTATTTAGTCATATCTAATGACTAGTGAATCTTTTTTTGGTGGTGAAGATTTTTTTGGGCATATACTTAGGTAATATTGCTTTATTTTTCTTTACAATGACTGAGGTGAACATAAATCTAGCATATGTGTATGACTTCATATCATCAGGATTGGAACTCTAGGGAAACATGTGGGCCTATTAAGATCCCTAGAACTCTGAGTGACAAGAAATCTCTGAACGGTGAGAACTTTGTGCAATTTGAAAGGATCTCAACAACACAAGGTCAAACTCAAAAACTCATCATGTATACAAGTTTTTTTGTGATCCAAGTGGATATTAGCGGCCACACGCATATTCACTTGGGCCCCCACCATTGTTTGTTTCATTTTCCTTCATTGTAGCACATTTTACTATTTTTGGCAGTTTTTTGGGTCATAAACTTCCAGAGTCGTTTTGAGGCCCTAAACGACGTTTTTTTTTGGAAAACTAACAGACTCATGGTCTTTTATGGGGCTTTGCATTCGAAAGTTGTTTTCCTCGAATAGAAATTTCTAACAAGGTATTGTACGCATCAAACGGAGATCGTATTCTAAAGTTACAACCCCTGGAAGTTGATGTACCAACTAACCCCAACGAGGCCCACAAGCTTTTGGTGGTTCATCTCCTAGGGTTAGGTTTTTGGATGTTTAGGGTTTTCCATTGTTTCTCAATAATAAAAAATCATTTGAGCCTCATTGTAACATAGTTCGGAAGGCATGTATCCGCCACATCTCTTCTTAGAGATAAGCTACCATCACCTAAGCTAGTTTATTTCCATTCTACATGTAAACATTTTTCAGTACTTTGTTATTAATGAATTGAAGTTTTGTTTTCATTGTAGTTGTATGTTTATATTTATATTTATATTTTATTTCATTCCTTCATAAATTTGGATCAGTGGTATCATAGAGGTATATTATTTCGTTGTTTTTTTTGCATGTCACGAACGAGGTCAAGGTATAAGGAGTCGGGACTAGAATTGGTTGATGTTGGGTCCCTATAATACTAGTGATTACCCCATTACTATTATATTTATACCCCTTATTTATATTTTTGTGCCCCTATTACCCCCATATTGTTATTTATGTGCCCCATAGAACCCCTATATTGTTATTTTTGTGGCTTTATATTATTATTGTTAGGTCGGCAGGATTATATTGTGACTCCTTAGACTCCTATATATAGAAAGGAGGTTTTGTCATTTGAATCATCCAAGAATTGTTCATTTATGTAATGTAAAGGAGGTTTCCCCCTCGAAGAGGCTGAATTCTAAGGCATTGATCTATCTTTTCTATCTTTTCTTGAGTTGGTTTCATAACATTTGGTATCAGAGCTTTGGATTCTAGGGTTTCGCTGCTCCAAATAGGTCATCGTGGCATTTTCGCTATAACGTTTTTTCTGTGACGTTTCAGAAGTCGCAAAAAAAACTCATTTGAGAAGAAATCGCGTTGAACCTTGGGTCCGAATTTCAGAGCTTTTCGCGCAATATTTTCGGAGATATGATCTGAGGAAGTTGGTCTTTTTGCAGACTCCTGAATTACATTCAAAACAGGTGACCTGGGGAAAATTGTCATAACTTTCTCTCTGGGAATCAGATTGAAATTTCGTAAGAAGGTACAGAAAGAGGACGGATTGTAGTTTCTTTTATATCTTTTTCAGAACCAAATATCGAAAATTGTACACGTGGCACTTCATACAACTTCGCTCTTATAGAAAGGTTTATAATCAGGTCATCTTGGGAGATTGTGCATAACTCTTTCTTGGAGAATCCAATTTGGATCAGACTGGTGGCATTGGAAAGAGGACACAGAGAGCTACTACAGGTCACAAATTCAGAACTAGATGATTGGAAAGTACAGAGATACATCAGAGGCAATATCGAGCTCCTACAAAGTGAAAAAAGGTGTGTAGATTTTTTTAAATTTTTGCTTAAGCTTGGTTTGAAAATTTATTTTGAAGGAATTCAAAGGGCATAGTAGAGCATTATTATCGGTAACTGATGCCCCGAGGAAAGAAAATGCAAACACCTAGTAAGGAACCTGAAAGCTCTAGCATGACTCATGAAGAAGAGGAAGAAATGCTACATGATATATCAAAATTACAAGAACAAGTGCAACAAATGTCACGCTCACAAAAGTTAACAGATGCTAAGATAAATGGTGTGGAAGCTAAGATGAATGGCATGGAAGCTAAGATGGACAATTTGAAGATAGATTTGAACACAAATTTGAAGACAGGCATGGCAGATTTGAAGACAGATTTGACAAATTTTCTACAAGAAATACTTACTAATGGTGAAAAGGTAGTAAAGGAAACTCATGATGAGAACAAAAGAAATGTTAATCATGATTCCATAGACGCTAATGTTGGATCGAAGAATCACCATATTCCAAAAATCGATATGAGGAAGTTTGATGGCAAGGATCCCGCCACATGGATATTACAGATGGAGCAATTCTTCGATCTCAATAATGTGCAAAACGCACAAAAGGTACGTATGGAAACTATATATTTGGAACCAAATCAGTTTGTATGGTATCAATGGCTTTGTTCTCGTAAACAATTTATCACTTGGGCAATTTTTACGGAAGAATTGATAGCACATTATGAGGATACAAAAAGCAACACTTTTTTTAGCCAATTGATAAGTCTCAAACAAAAGGGTTCAATAATGGAGCACATTGAGGAGTTCCAAAAATTGAACATAAGGGTAAAAGATATTCCAGAGGAGCATAGGATTGATGTGTTCATAGGGTCTTTAAAGGATAATATCCAACATGATGTTCGCCTTTGGGAACCTGATTCATTAGAGAAGGCATTCAGGTTAGCAAGAAAAATGGAAAGAAAAATTATGGCAACTAGGAAGCATACCACTCACAACTATAAAGACGGAAGTGTTGTTGCCCCTAGTCTTCCACAACCTACAAGGTTGACACCACAACAATTGGAAGAAAAAAGAGCAAAAGGGCTTTGTTACAATTGTGATAGCAAATACACAAAAGGTCATAAGTGTGCTGAGAAGAAATTATTCTACATAGATTGTGAAGAGGAAGAAGAAAAGGAGCAAGAAAGGTCAAAAGAAGAGGATATATTCCAGGAACAAAGCCTAGATGAAGAACAAATAAATCCGACCATATCTTGTAATGCATTGGCGGGAATTACCACTCCTCAAACCATCAAGATAGAAGGACAAATCAAGAAGAAAAAGGTAATAGTGTTGATTGATTCAGGAAGCACCCACAATTTTATTCATTGTAGGGTAGCAAAAGAATTGAATTGCTTCCTATATCCAGCACCAGAGTGTCAAGTGATGATTGCAAATGGAGGAACAATAAATTGCTCTGGAAAGTGCCATAATATCAAGCTATCCATGGGAGAATATGTATTGACTAGCCCAATGCTTTCCATTCCAATGGGAGGTGTTGATGTTGTACTAGGAGTCCAATGGCTACAATCCTTGGGTACAATAGCTTTTAATTTTCAAGAACTTTTCATCAAATTTTCTACGAAAGGAAAGGAAGTTGAATTAAGGGGTATTGCAGGGAAACCAAGAAAGATAATCAGCTCTAATGGCATGACAAAGCTTCTAAAAAAGGAGCAAAGAGGTGTAATTGCACAATTATGTTCGCTAGATGTTTCCACATTGGAATCATCTATTTCTCCAGATCTCCAAAAAGTCCTGGACAATCATTCCAAGGTATTTGAGACTCCCAAAGGTCTCCCACCTATGCGTGATCATGATCATGCTATTCATCTGATTCCAGGAAGTGTTCCTCCAAACATCAGGCCGTACAGATATCCCTATGTCCAAAAAAGTGAAATTGAACGTATGGTTGCAGAAATGCTAGAGGCTGGTATAATTCAACCGAGTCAAAGTTCTTTCTCAGCTCCAGTAGTATTGGTGCACAAGAAGGATGGATCATGGCGCATGTGTCCGGATTATAGGGAGCTCAACAAGCTCACTATTAAAGATAAGTTCCCCATTCCTGTCATTGATGAATTACTGGATGAATTGCATGGATCAATTTACTTCACCAAGTTGGATCTTCGTTCGGGATATCATCAAATCAGAATGAAGATTGAAGACATTCCGAAAACGACATTTAGAACTCATGAGGGTCATTATGAATTTTTGGTCATGCCTTTTGGCCTTACCAATGCACCTTCAACATTTCAAGGTTTGATGAATTCAATTTTCAAACCATTCCTTAGAAAATTTGTGTTAGTATTTTTTGATGATATACTAATCTACAGCAAGTCTTGGAAGGATCATGTTGAACATGTTGACAGGGTGCTACAACTATTGGAGGAGAAACAATTATATGCAAAAAGATCCAAATGTTTCTTTGGAGTCCAGGAGGTGGAATATTTGGGTCATATTGTATCTCATGAAGGAGTTAAGGTAGACCCTAGCAAAATTAAAGCCATTAAGGAATGGAAAATCCCCACATCCATAAAGCATCTGCGAGGATTTCTTGGGTTGACAGGGTATTATCGCAAGTTTGTTAAGAATTATGGGAGAATAGCAGCACCTCTAACAACATTATTGAAGAAAGATTCATTTTCATGGACTCCGGAAGCAACAAAGGCCTTTGAACATCTTAAAGAGGCAATGTGCCAAGCACCGGTCTTAGCTACACCGGACTTCACAAAAACCTTTATTGTGGAATGTGATGCTTCAGGAAATGGAATTGGTGTTGTTCTAATGCAAGATGAAAGACCCATTGCTTTTGAAAGTCGTCCAATCAAGGGAAAGTTTTTAAGCAAAGCTATTTATGAGAAGGAAATGTTGGCAATACTCCATGCACTTAAGAAATGGCGACCCTACCTAATGGGAAGACACTTCAAGGTAAAAACGGATCATGATAGCCTTAAATACTTTTTAGAACAAAGATTATCCTCTGAAGAGCAACAAAAGTGGGTCACAAAGATGTTGGGTTATGACTTTGAAATCATCTACAAAAAAGGGAAGCAAAATGTGGTGGCAGATGCACTCTCAAGAAAGGATGAGGATGTGGAAGCATTGTTGTGTGCCATTTCTATTATCCAACCAGATTGGATAAACGAAGCAAGGGAGGAATGGAAGAATGACGAAGAAGTGTGGGCACTTATTCGAAAGCTACAACAAGATTCCAGTACTTCTGATACATTTAGCTGGCAAAATGATTCGTTATGGTACAAAGATCGCTTATACCTCTGTAAGAATTCCCAGCTAAAACAAAAGATTCTTATGGAATTGCACACTTCTCCCTTAGGAGGGCACTCAGGATTTTTAAAAACTTACCACAGGGTTAAGAAGGAATTTTTTGGGATGGCCTTAAATCAGATATTCAAAAGTTTGTGGCAGAATGTTTGGTTTGCCAACAAAATAAAGTTGAAACAATTAAGACACCGGGTCTATTACAACCTTTATCCATTCCAAGCCAACGTTGGGAGGAGGTTTCAATGGATTTTATCACAGGTTTACCCAAGTCTGAGGGAAAGAGTGTCATCATGGTGGTAGTTGACAGACTTACCAAGTATGCACACTTTTGTGCATTATCACATCCATTTAAAGCCAGTACAGTTTCTACTGCATTTATGGAAACAGTTCAAAAGCTACATGGAAACCCAAAGATTATTGTAAGTGACAGAGATCCCATTTTCACTGGAAATTTTTGGACAAAATTATTTTCTTGTCTTGGTACTCAGTTAGCTCATAGCTCATCTTATCATCCTCAATCTGATGGGCAAACTGAGATAGTAAACAAATGTTTGGAAGGATATCTTCGTTGCTTTGTATCTGATAAACAGACACAATGGGTCAAATGGTTGCCTCTGGCTGAATGGTGGTATAACACTTCCTTCCATACAGCAACAAAAATGACCCCATTTATGGCACTTTATGGGTATCAACCACCATCCATCACATCATATTTAAGAGAAAATTCTAAGGTTCAGGCAGTGGAACATCACATCGAACATCAACAACAAGTCCTCCAACTCTTAAAGGATAACCTCGTGTTGGCACAAAATAGAATGAAACAACAGGCAGATCAACATCGCAGTGAAAGAAGTTTTGATGTAGGTGATTGGGTATTCCTACGGCTACAACCATATAAGCAAATGTCCCTAAAGCAAGCTAAGAAGGATAATAAATTATCACCAAAGTATTATGGTCCGTACAAGGTGTTGCAAAAGATTGGTACTATGGCATACAAATTGGAGCTTCCTGCAGCTTCTCGATTGCACCCAGTTTTCCATGTTTCATGTTTAAAGAAGGTTATAGGTGACAAGCTCCCAATTCAAACAATATTGCCAGAACTTGACGAGGAAGGAAAAATTATATTGGAACCAGAAGCAGTCACAGAAACAAGAACTCGACAGCTACGAAATCGATCAATTTCAGAGTATCTTATCAAGTGGAAGAACTTATCCGCTGAAGATTCCACATGGGAGGATGAGAATTTTATGCAGAAGTATCCAGAACTACTCAAGCGTTGAGGACAACACTTTTTTGAAGGAGAGGGGCATGTTGGGTCCCTATAATACTAGTGATTACCCCATTACTATTGTAGTTATACCCCTTATTTATATTGTTGTGCCCCTATTACCCCCATATTGTTATTTTTGTGCCCCATAGAATCCCTCTATTGTTATTTTTGTGGCTTTATATTATTATTGTTAGGTTGGCTGGATTATATTGTGACTCCTTAGACTCCTATATATAGAAAGGAGGTTTTTTCATTTGAATCATCCAAGAATTGTTCATTTATGTAATGTAAAGGAGGTTGCCCCCTCGAAGAGGCTGAATTCTAAGGCGTTGATCTATCTTTTCTATCTTTTCTTGAGCTGGTTTCATAACAGTTGAGCCCTTACAATACCATCCCCGCCAACACCAATAACCTCCCATGATGGAAGAAAAGAAAGACGAGGTAGTAGGAGATCTTCTCAAACTGCTTCTCAAAGAAACCCTCGAGTGGCGAAGGAACAAGATGATGGATAACTTTGCTTAGATCCTTCGATGAATGCCCACCAATGTCATATCTTCATCCAGCAACCACTTCAGAGGCACCACCCCCTTCAAGGTACAAGTGAACTTCGATATCCTTATATTCAAAGGTCAATTAGATGCAAGTGTTGTATATAAATGGTTGAATGTCATGCAGGGTTATTTTTCAGTCCATAGTTCCTCTGATAGGGAGAATATTACTTTTGCAATGCTCAAGGCCACCCCCCATGTCAAGGACTGGTGGGAAACTTACTGTGAGAAAAGGTCCAAGAAACCCTCTTTGTTCACAACCGCACACTGTTTGAACTCTTTTTGGGATGTTTTCAAAGAATAGTATTACCTCGTGGGGAGGTATGAGGACAAGTATATACAATGGACCACATTACGACAACAAAAGGACCAAGATGTGCACGACTTCACAAATATTTTTCATACTCTATGCAAAAAGTTAGGTATCAAACACTCTTAGCGACATCTGGTGCTCAAGTACTGTGGTTTTTTGCACAAATACATTCAGGAAGAAATGGAGTTTTGGGAAATCTCCTCGCTTGGTGCAGCATATCGATATGTTGCCAAGATGAAACAAAAATTTAAACAAAAGAAGCGTGAATTTTATCTGCGAATCAGAAGCAGGGAAAGGGCACCCCTAAACTGCAGAACAAAGGATAGAGCTAAGGTGGAGAGGCCTAAGACAACCCATCAAATCTGCAAGGAATGAATGGCACCATGAAGACAAAGAAGGACATAAGAAAGTGGTGTATGTTCTACAAGAGCCCCACTCACAACACAAAAGAGTGTCATGCCAAGCAGTCATTGGTGGTCGAGACAAAAGCTTCAAAGTCTAATGCATGCTCTGATTCTAAACGAGAACCCGATAAGGGGAACGAAAGGGGAAGAAGATTATTGATGCAAAACCCAATGCCATTATTGCCACCACTAAGGTCCATAATACTAATCCTGTAGTATACCTAGAGGGTGCAACTATCCAGTCGTCACAAAAAAATGAAACAAGAGTTGATTTTAAATCAGTGAGATCTCCCTCATCCAGACTCCGATTCAACCCTTGTTTCTTTGAAACTGGGTTATTTTTCAAGAGGATGTCAGATATGCAATTATTTTCCCAAAATTCCCCACAAAAAACTAAAAAAAAATATTATTGGAGATCCGTCGTCCACGAATTGTCGTTAGAGAAATTTCTGCAAAACAGCTGATTTTAAATCAGCAATATCTCCCCCATCCGGACTCCGATTCAGCCGATTTTCTTTTTGAATTCAAGTATTTTCCGTAAATAATCTAGATCTTCTATTAGTTTTTTTAAATTTTGTACCAAAAGTTTCATATTTGATCTTCAAACTCGCTGCCCAGCAAGTCCTGCAAAAAATGAAAAAAAAAATGCTTCCCCTCTTCGCCCAAGAAAGTGCTCTGATACCACTTGTAGTATAACATACTTGTAAATATATGAAAATGGAAAATATGCCCAAAAATAAAAATATTGAATTATAGAAATTATTCTCTTTATTAGTCAAAACCCTTGAGGTAAGGTAACACCATACAATCACTCCTTAAGGAAGGAGAACACTCCACAAGACATATGCTTGCCAATACAATAATCTTTCACATCTCTCAATGGGGAGTCTCTAGCCTCTATATAGGCTTCATACATACAATACCATGGGTCATTACCATGGGTCTCTCAATACCATATATCTAATAAAATGGGCTTATCACGTTATTCCTAACTACTTGTGGTCCCTTACATGATGCGGGTTAACCACTTTATTTATTAACTTTGTCCTGTCACATTATTACATTATTCCCTTAGGTACCTCCCTCTATACCCCATAATATCCCCCCTAGGTATACTACAAAGCTCAAAGATCCAGAGGAGGGGGAGTGTCTCTTCTACACACAGATGCAGGTAAATGGTTCTCTGTTGCAATTCATTGTCAACAATGGGAACCCAAAGAACCCCATTTCAACAGAGGTTGTTAAGAAGTTGGGTCTACCGACCACACCACACCCGCAGTCATACACCATTCGGTGGCTCCATGAAGGATAAGATCTTCGTGTCAGCCAGTAGTGGGGTCTCTCCTACAACATCAATCCCTTCATAGATGAGGTATTGTGTGATGTTACTCCTCTTGAATTTTTTATGTGTTATTAGGCCAACCATGCTTGTGGAAGCACCATGTTGTGTATGATTCTAGGCCTCACACTATTATTATCACTTTAGGCAATAAGTTATATAGGATACTGGAGGTAGCCTCGCCTACCACCATCTCTTTGATCTCTGCTAAGCAATTCAGTAAGAACATCTCCTAGACTAGGAAATTTGTTTTCTTTCTTATTCACTCTCAAAGTAAGGGGAAGATAGTGGCCACATCCATGGCCCATGGGAAGGGTTCCCCCATGCAGCACAAACAGGTGGATAAGGTTGTGGAAGAATACAAGGACTTCTTCTCCTCACCCAAAGGGGTACCTTTGCACTAGTAGGTCAAGCATTCGATCGATCTGACTCTCAAAGCATCTCCACCCAATGGGCCGATATATCACTTTTCCATTTTGGAAAATGAAGAATTCAAGCAACATGATCAGCATTGGGTTCCACACAAGTTTCAGGTGGGTGACACAGTTTGGTTGTATTTTTAGAAAGAATGCCTTGTCGGATCCCATCAAAATCTCATACCACTTTGATACGAGCCTTACACCATCACTAAGGTTGTGGGAGACAATGCTTTTGAGCTCAAACATTACACCATTCCTTGGCCTACACCTAGTGTTTAATGTGGACAGCCTTCAGCCATACTTTCCAACATTGTTGGACACATTAGACATTGCATAAAAGATAACACCAATAGAGCTAAACCTAGACTGCATGGAATAGGCCAAAAATTATTTAATCATAGACACAAAGATAAAAAAAACATGTCAGCAGAAGATCTAACTATATCGGGTTTTCAGAGCTAGCCAACTCCTGCACCAAGGCAAGTGGCTTACTAGGGACCAAGTTCAACAGAAGTTTCCCCATCTCATGGAGGCACTCAACGCAATGGGGGCCATTACTTCCTAAGGGGGGAGGACTGATCTAGGTAGATATTGATGGCAGCCCACCTATTCTACTTGGACCCCAACCATTGTCTCTTTCAGTTTCCTTGATTGTAGCACAGTATATTATTTTTGGAAGTTTTTCATGTCCTAAACTTTTGAAGCCTTTTTTAGGCCTTAAACGATGTTTTTTTGGAAAACGAGAAGACTCGTAGCATTAAGTAGGGGTTTGTAGTCGAAATTTTTTTTCCTCAGATAGATCTTTCTAACAAGGTATTGTATGCGTCAAATGAAGATTGTATGCTAAAGTTGCAACACAAAGAAGTTGATGTACCAACTAACCCCATTGGGACCCAGAGACTTTTGGCACTTCATCTCCTAGGGTTAGGTTTTTGCATGTTTAGGGTTTTCCTTTGTTTCTCAATAATAAAAATGCCTCTTAGCCTCATTGTAACACAGTTCAAAAGGCATGTAGCCACCATATCTCTTCTTAGAGATACGCTGCGATCATCCAAGCTAGTTTATTCTCATTCTACATGTAAACATATTTCAGTACTTTGTTATTAATGAATTGAAGTTTTGTTTTCGTTGTAGCTCTATATTTTCGTTTATATCTATATTTAATTTTATCCTTCATAAATTTGGATCATGTTTCCTCTTTTTTCCGAAGAAAGAGAATTCGTAATTTTCATTAGATCAGAAAATTACATGTTGTAGATGCTGAACGCATATGCTGTAGTGTGGGTAAACCACTTACAAAAACAGTACTTCAAAAGAAGTATGCAGAAAAGCCCTCAGAGAGGGCAGCAAGAAAATGGGTGTGTAAACCCCAACAGGAGGATACCCCAACCCATCCCCAAACAAATAACAGAAAAAACACATAAGCTCCTGAGTAATGAGCAGTAAGTTCGAAATGGCCGCCATGATAAGGAGAAGAGGCACGAAATGGAGGAGACCTCCTCCACCCCCTCAAAAACTCTGCTCCTGATACCGAAGAAACCAAGGGAAGAACCCCCATACAGCCTCAGAAACCAAGAGAAAAACATCCATGTACAGCCATGATGAAAGCGGCACGAATCGATGCAGAGACAGACTCCACACCTCAGATCCCTCAACGCTCCATATAAACTGCAGAGGAAAACCAGCAAGCTGCCAAAAACGGACCCAAATCCTCAGCAAGGGAACCCATCAGGTCCCAACAAAGCAGAGGCGGATCGATTCCGGGGGCAGAGGCGGCTAGGGCAGCCACCTCGCCCCCACGAAGAGTATCGAAGAAAAACCCAACAAATCCCCCACACCAGCTCCGCGGCTCAGCTCAAGAAAGCCCAAGTCAAAAATATCCTGGTGAGTCTGCCAAAGCAGAGCAGCGCGGAAGTAGTTCAAAAAACCACCGGAAACCAGTAAGATGAGCACACTCCGCCGCCGCCCAAATCAAAGCACAATGAAAAACACCGAAACCCCGCCGCAGAGCCCAAGCCGAGTGTTGGGCACAGAGCCCCACAGAGGTAAACCGCACGTCGTAGGGGAAGAGGGCCTCAAGAGCGGCGGAATCCCCTCCACAGGCTACAGAAATCGCAGCACTTCGATTCCCACCTGGCACAGCGAACCCCGGCACCGGAACACCAAGAAAACCGGATCATGTTTCCTCTTATTTATTACATATTTATGTTTTTATTTTCTCTTCAATATGAGTTCTACAAAGAGTAATTCACCATAATTAATAATATCTCCTAAGGAGAGACATAGAAAAATGACCCTAGATAAATTGTATAAATGTATATATTCTTTAAAAAAAATGCAAAAAAGAGATAAACACAAACTTCAATTAAATTTGAAAACAATATTTAACAATAAATTTAATTCCCTACACAATATGGTTTATACATAAATAAATAATAAAATTTGAAAAGTGGAGATTCAATGGATGTTAAATGGTAAGAATTAGAAAAATAAAGATATAAACAAAAATAATTAATCCGATAAAAAAATATTTTATTTTTATATATTTGTTATTTAATTTAAAATATTTATTTTTTTAATATTTTATAATAATTTCATTTTTTTCTCCCTGATGGAGTTGTGTTTTGTAACATACCCCCTACTATCCTCATCCCTAACTAAAGGTAGAAAGAGGTAGTTGCTATGTTGACCCAATCTTCATGGTCTAGTTATAGAATAGGGTCCAATTTTTTCACTTTCTTTTACTGTCGAGAAACTCAAAATGGCATCTTGGTCACATAATACCCCACTAGACAGCAGGAATGACCCAATCTATGACACATCTACACTATGAGGGAGGTATTACGGATGTAAGCCGCCCCGCCCCCCCCCCGCCCTCTTGAAGGCCACAACACCCTAGGAACACTCTCCTCTAAGGTAACTCTTGTTGCCTCTCACCGTTCCATCCAGGGATGATCCTTCTAAGCTGCGAGGCAATGTACACTCTGCATTTAGGCTTAACCTCCCCCTTGGTTAGTAAAGGAATATGTTCATGCCACAAATCACTTATCCCCACAGAATGAGCCCCACACTCCAAGTCACCCCGAAACTTAAATCTTGGGTGTTCTATTATGCCCTGCACCAAAAATATTTGGGCTCCAAGGTCCATGGTGTCACCAGTCCTAAATGTCGAGGTGATGTCATCCATTATCACATCCTCCACACCATGCGCCATGTAACTATGGGTTCCACCACAAATATTTACCATAATATTTGACCAAGTGTCTTCCCTTCATCCTTTTATATTGGGCAACACACCCCACTGACACATCATCGCATGGATTTGATCCTAAGAGTTTGCTTGGTGCCACCCTTTGAAAAATTTAGGGTACCAAACCACCGACGTCATCCAATGACCATGGATGCACTTGATCAACGGCCCAAATTTCTCCTTCCCAAGAATTTGGTTGATGCGCTCGGTCACATGGATTATGGGGCCTCTAGCCTTCTAACTCCTCCATGTCCTGAACTTCAACTCGCAACACTTATACTTAGAATGGTTCGAGAACCAATCCTGGCCTACAATGTTAGTCTCAATGGTTCTAAGTGAATGTGTCTATTGAGACTTCTAAGTGTCGGGCATTTAAGGCATCAAAGCTCAGCCTTGCCTTATCATTGTGAACAATAGATTAAAACTAGTGGTTTTTAAGGGAATCCCCCTTTAGTGTGTGAGTGTATATATATATATATATATATATATATATATATATATATATATATATATATATATATATATATGCACACACACACACACATATATAACCATTGTTATCCCTCCTGAGCTAGTCGCACTCACACACGGAGTCACATTCACTGTCGCGCAAGTGTCGTCTTGATCATGAAAGATCAATCACAAGTATCTCGCTTGTCGCTTGCACTGTCGATTAGTCATGTTGAACATGTGTGTCTAGATGGTTCGGTCATTTTGTTGTTAATTCATGCGAGTGTGGGTTCGTATGAGCACCTATGCATATTTCTATTGTTCACACACTTAGTCATTTTTGCTAAAGTTCTGACAACCAAACTCCTCACTGACAGCCAGACCATCACCTTGCTTTCGACTTGATCGATTGTTAGCCAAAACAATGCAGAAGCACCAAGCTAATTCTTTCAAGTTGCGTTGTCCGCAAGTAACTCAAACAACACTCATGCTAGCCACCCAGACAGTCGACCAGTTGTTCATCTCAGAAATTGTGCGGTGTTCATGAGCATGCCTCTTGTTGCCCATCAATCAGCTCAGCTTAGAAATTGTGCAGAGATGGTTAGCAGATCGGCCTTTCGGCCTTAGTGCAGTTTTCCCAGCCAACAGACTGCTAGTTCCCTCCATGAATTGCGTAGTTTATGCTGCTAGTGACCCCAGCAGCCAACTGGCATTTCCCTCTAGGAATTGCACAGTTCTGGCTGCCAATGACCCTAGTAGCCAACTAGCAGTTCCATCTGGAAATTGCGCAAGTCTGGCTGCTAGTGACCCCAACAGCCAACTGGCAGTTCCCTCCGATAATTGTGCAATTCTGGCTGCCAGTGACCCCAGCAGCCAACTGGCAGTTCCCTTTGGGAATTACACAGTTCTGGCTGCCGGTCTCCCAGACAATTCCCCATAAAAACTATGCAATCCCTGCCTACTAACCCTTCATGCAGCCTGGCCCGTTCTTCTAGAAAATTGTGCAAATCTGGTTGTCTAGCCCCTGCTGACTGTTCATTCCAGAAAATGTGCAGAGCATGCCTGCCCTGCCCTCCTACACCCCAGACTGTGCCTCCCAAAATTTACGCAATTTTTCCTCCCAGCCGAGCCAGACCTTGTAGGAAATCATTGTCGACTCAGATTTTTTGTTTTCATCCCTCAGTGACTCTTGCGCATTTTTCATCAACAGTTGCCCAGAGCCATCATCTCGCATCACAACCTTATTGCCTTTCCCGATCACCTACATTCGAATGATCATGTGTCATGGTAGACTTGGAGGTTTTGGATTTGATGTCGTCTCGTCATGAGCGACTGCAAGTACATGTACACCAAAAAACATGTCAAGACAACGAATGGGATGAACAAAGGGAGCACATGCAGATGGACAGGTTCATCAACGGATGAACGAGCGAAGCATGCGAAGTGGATGAACGTGATGAACATGCACATTCGCAAACAAGTGAGCCTATCAAGCCTTCCAACATGAAAGCAAGGAACAACATGCTAGAGCTTCAACAAGAGAACCAAGGACCATCGAAGACTCTGTTCACTTCGCCATGCAGAGGTGAAGCTATGATACACCATGAAGACATCCATCACTCAACAGTACTGTAGCTCAACATGCACTCCACTAGCAGCATGAATGTACCAGCATTGTCATGTCAAGTCAAGTTATAAGTCATGTTTCCCACATCTCTACTATGGGCATGTTGTCAATCAATGTGATGTAACGTGGAAGTCCAAGAGACCCACTTGTTGAACACAGAGTAATGTAAGTCGGAAATTCATGAAAGTCGAACAGTCATGAGGGTAGTCGAACAGCCACAAGGGTCAATTTCACCCTTGGCTATAAATACCCCCCTCATTTGTACATGAAAGGACTTTTCACCTCAGCTCCTCCCATATAGCCAAGAGAGTCTGTAATCTTTTCTTTGAGTAGTAAGTAGTGGCTCCAATGCCCCACTAGCAGGGTTAGTGATGTATGGTGTAACGATGTGTCTTGGAACTTTCGCTTAATTTAGAAGCTTGTCAACAGGCCAGCACAATTTCACACATGTATTGTATTTGTTGTAAGGATGATCTTTAACACTTGTAATGCATGTTTCTTTAACCATGTGTTCTACATATGAACTGATTCATTTGTTGTAAAGCATAACCTGTTAACGGAAATGTGTTGTATATGTTGTTAATGATGTCCCGTCCGTGTCGAATGCTCTACCAGACATCAGACAGACCTTTCACATGAACCTTGTTGTAACAACCATTGCACTCATCTCAGAATGATCCGTGAGTGTTGTACGTGTTATCTTACCTTGTATGTTGTGACTTTCGCATCCGAGTGAGCTGCTCCACCGGAAGCTATGTATGTCCTTTGTGTTGTGTGTTCCTAGGCCAGTTGGGACTGATCCCTTTCAACCTAGAACTCATCTTCACATTTTTCCCCTTACAGTGAAAGAACCAACGACACAAGTACACTTACACTCACTAGGCACGCGAACCTCACTTCTTGAAGACAAATCGAACCACTCTCCTGTGCTGAAAAGTAAGAGTTGAGGCAAATCCTTAAGATAATGGCAACCAGGCCATCATACCGGATGGGACTCCCACACCAAACGGTGTGAGGTCTAGTTGGCACTTCATACCAGGGTGATCCCCTGAATGTTGGCAAGTCCAGCACCGTCAACATGGTCCTCCCCTCTGTCCTTCATGGTTCCCTCCGAGTAGGTTTTGATGTGGGCCTTCTCCTTCCCCCTGACATTCCTCATTGTTTCGTCCAAATATGTTATGACGTTGACCTTCTCCTTCCCCCTGATGTTCCTCATTGTTTCTATTCTCTCCTCCCTGGTTGGCCATGTCTACTACAGGTTCTTGAAGAGGTTTGTTGATGATTACCTAGTCAACAAGAGGTACTGAAGGATGGTCCTTGATATTAGTTGATTCTAGATCTGTGATTGGTTCTTCTAATACAATTCCTTTTGTACTCCCAAAAATAATGTGTTCAACTATTTCCTCGTCTTGATTTAGAATCTCCCTCTCCAAAGCCACTTTGTTGTCAACACCTCCTTCTTCTTGCTTTATTCCTACATACCGATTGATAGGATTAGTGATTGGTGTGGTTGTTGGACCAAAAGTTGTAGGAAATTTTGAACTAGCAATAAATCTTCCTTGACTATCCCTAGGCCTACTTCTACTTCTACGCATAAAGAAAAGGAAATAAAAGTTCAAAGATAAGCAAAAATGATCAGACTTTGGAGCAACCCCACAATAGTGGATGCGTGGCTCTTCACTCACATCTTACTATACTCTCTCTGCCATCTGACTGGTTGCAATACCCTTGAAACTCTATAATAATAATCTTACCTGTACCAAAATACAACTCCTCGGAAACGGCGCCAAAATGTTGAGAGTTTTAATTAGTGATTAAACCTCCTAGTATTTAATTGTCAACCAAGACTCGTAAGCACGAGTTGTACTGCGTTTTTGGCTCAAGATTAAGTTCAGAGTATGTAATTTTCCTTGATAATGATCGTTAAGTACAGAATAACGAAAAACACTATCAATTAAGCAAACTAGCACTCATCTCATTCTCAGAAAACATAAGCAATATAAAGGAAATCAACTTAACTCAATCCATTATGTTCCTTATTATAAATCTGTACAATCAAAAGACAATCTTACTGAAACCAAAGGCTTAATGCAATTTACTCTAAGCACAATCCTTAAGCAAGAATTCAAACTTCTAGCTATTTAAAGGACTAAGCATCTATTTACTCTTAACAAAATATGATAAGAAGGCCAAACTATAACTCTAAGATCAAACCCTAATCTATTATCTTCAAACCATTCAAACCAGACTACCTTTACTTGGGAATGAAACACATTCAAAATTCACTTTAAATTGTTGTAGAGACTCACTCTAAGAAAATGAAACCTTTGACAAAGTTATCTAATCTTACTGCTATAAAATCAAGCCCAATGCTACTCCAATCAAAATGGAAATATAATCTATCTTATTACCCTAGAACTAAATATCTTCAAATAACTCAAAGCAATGCAAGGATCAAATGATATTAGGAATGTAAATCATGCAGTTCAATGCTTAAAATCAATATTTACGCTATAGTACTTGGAATGGAAATCAAACTTATTGTATCATGCGAAAATAGACCTAAACTATCCTATGATAATTTAATAACTCAAATCGATGCTCTGAATGAAATGCTTTAAAGTAAACCACGCTACTTTGAACTAAATCCTAATGGTTGAAACAAATCAAAAAATTCAAATTGTGGAAATGAAAAACACAACACCTATCACTACCAAGCACAACTTCATTTGAAATCACAATCAAAACCTTTCACACCATAAATCAATCACTCAATTATACAAAAGGAAATCTACATTCACACTCATACCATTCATCATAAACTTTATTATAGGGACTAACACACAAGGATATAACTTCAAGAATCGATTGATTTTCCTATCATGGACACTACAATTATAAACATGAATGAATGCAACTTTAAATGAAAGAATAGAGCATGGCTCTGTATCAAAATACTAGCTCAGGTTATAAAATGAATCGGAGATCTTTAACACGGGAAGGAGATCTCTAAACTGTTTAATTTCTAAAGCAATGAACCACACATATTATGAAATCATATACCAATATTCATAACTGTAACACACAGGATTCAAACTATAAATCACACACACACACATATAGCTATTTAAACTTGTTAATGAGACTTGTTTCCAGAAGTGGTCGGCCCTCCCACGCCTAGAGTAAGCTAGTCTACTGCAACAGAAGAAAGATTTAAAACATCAGAGACATAATTCACAATCAACCATGATAACAATGCTTCTGGCTCACAACTTGAAAGTGATCATGTATATTTTCAAAACAGAGTTTGGGAACCAATTGACATAAGTCATAGTGTATCAACAGCAACAATTCTTAACCAGCTAGCTCCACTAGCATTGTCTTTTCATTACAATGACCTTTAAAGGCGATTGTATAAATGTAAAAATAAAAATTTAACTAACTATGGCAACCTTAGCAACTATAAACTAATCTAAGCACTGCTCGATCTGCTCCAAATCATATTGACTCTACTTAGAACAAATTGCTTCCTTCTAGAGTAACTGACTGCTATTATGAGAATAGTCCTCTTTGATTTTGATCTGGAGGATCTTCGGCCTTGGAATTATCATTCTTATCATAACAAATCGATCCTGGAAGCATCGTGCTTGTCCTTACAGATCGTTGTGTAAACTTCGATGGTCAAAACGAGAGGAAGGAGCCCACTTGGCCAGACTATCTCGAACTCAGTCAAGGATCAGTTGTTTGAGTCTAAAGGTTGAGATTGATGTTGATGACGAGGCATATTTCCATTTATGTTGACCTGCCAATCTTGCCACCAAGCTCTAGCTAAACCCATGAATAACTAGTTAGCATATAGGGACATGACTTAAAATTCACATAAATTCAATGACAAATAGCAAAACGATGTCAGTTAAGTGCATTTACCTCTTAGTCATGTACTAGTGGGGTTTAGGGAGTGATGTAGGTGATAGGGTAGGTAACAGGAGTACTTTCATAGGAAAAATATGGTGAAAATAGGGATGAATGGCAGAAAATTAGGAACAAAAATGGGTGCCAACACCTCCCATGGCAGATTGGATGCGGGAAGGAATTACACTAACAGTAGGAGAAATTTCATTAATGACCTCACTCTCAGGAAGTTCCTTGGGATGGCTGAGACATGGTGTATGCAGTACACTCGACTTCCATCATGGGAATTTCTAAGGATGTGGTTCATTCCTGGTATCAGATACATCACAGTCGTAGTTATTTATGTAAGTTCCACCATTGTCTTAGTGTGGCAGAAATGCGGTCATTATGTGGTTGACGTCCTTCATTTGGAGCAGTTTCGCTCTTGTTGGTAGTCACCAATTGACTGTGTTATAGTGACGAGAGGTTTATATACACTGTTAATTTCTCAGGTCAAATTAGTAGGGTGGTGTTTTGGTTTGTTGAAGAGTTGGGTAGTTTTGCGTCCCATAGCATTTTGTCATCGAGTCTTAAGTTTTATACTGGGTTGTCTTTGTTTCACATAGGGTGTCAATGTTCTTTGAGTTATTTTTACATAACTCAAGGTCAGGTCCCTCCTTTGAATTTGTCATTATACTTCCCTCGGCAACATCACAAACCTTCAACTTGGCAGCAATTTCTTTCAATTGCCCAGTGCTGGTATGTGAAATCTTGTACCGAGGTACCTTCTCCATCTGGTTCTGAAAGAGACTACGCCTCCACTTGTTCTTTGTTCATTCGAACGTCTCAAACCTCAATACTCTTTGGTCCTCAAGAATTATGGGTTTCTAGGCATTTGAAACGGATTGTGGTCCTGGTTGGTAAGGGGTGTCATGTAATTTTTCATTGCAATTAGTTAATCATCCACAGAGTCTTTCGTTAGTGGATGTTTTGTGTTATACTGGGGTCGTCACTCGTAACTTGTTAGTTTCTATTATTTTTGGGTCTCACTATCATGTGGTCAATCATAACTTGGTCATTCAGTTAGCTCAAGTGGTTGTATTGTGGTTTGTTTGCAGGTCTTTTGTGGAAATGCCTCCTTGACAATGGCTCCCCAATCACAGGGGTTGTGCGCTTGGGCATACTCTTCAAGACAACAATGGATATTTGATTGGGAATCAATGGCAAGCTTTTTCGATTCGGCTTCCCTGGAGGTGAGAAAGGAGATTCTAAAATTTGGAAGCAAGGGAGTTTGGGGATCGCAAATATCATTCTGATTTAGAAATTGGTGGTAGCATCCTCAAATGGGTTCACAATCGAGGGAAGTTCAAGAAGAGAAGACTACATGTCCTCCACTCTATAACACTACATCGTCAGATGGAAATGCTACTCAGCATGGTAATTTGTGACAAACAGGTTGACAACTATAAGCTCTTTGCAGGAGCAAAGAAGATTAAGAGAACACTGAGAGACATTAGGTATGATTTGGATGATATAGTGGTCAGATTAAATCGAGTGGAATGCTTCACAATTTCAGATTCAGTGACAAACTCTAATGACCATCAAGACGAGGCTACAATCGTCAATGTCCCACCTCTGAACATTGTCTATGCAAACTCTTCTCCTCACTCACCAGGTATCATTTTGGACTAACATGTACACCTTGCATGCTTTCTAGTCTAGTTGTTGGAAGTCACTCGTTGTTTTTGTAGCCACTATACTTTTGTTTTGTCAGTAATGTCAGTGGTTCCTGGTTGTTCATTTTGCTATGTCAGTTATAGTACGTTGTTTACTTCAGCCAATCCAGGGTATTTACATATGTAATCCTTTGGTTATGTGTAGTTTGATCAGTTGTGTTTTGGTTATCCTGGAAGGTAATCATGATCCTCCAGGTGTATTGTGGGCATGAATAGTTTACCAATGTAATTTTTTTTAATATCAATAGAAATCAGTTGACGAAATTTACTAAAAAAATGTCAAATATGATAGGATATTAAAGTCCATACATGAGAATTACAATCCCACATACAATTTGGATTTTTGGATAGAGACAAAATTGAATCATATAATACTGAGAAAAAATAAATAAATAAATAAATAAATAAAATAATAATAATAATAATAAAAATAAATAAATAATAAAATATAAATAAATAAAAAATAGTAGTCTCATTAAATATGATGTTTAAAGGGTTTTGGGAGTTCAATGCTACATAATTTCAAATGGTGGAATGTGAGGAAACTTTGAAGAATATCTAAATGTAAATTATGAGTGGTTGATAATGGATCTACATTTATCAAAGGCACTATAGACACTATGTGAGGATTAAGAACAACATAGTCAAAGTGGAACTCCGGCGAGTGACAAAATGGAATCATATCATCCCTTATGGTTGGCACGTTGTGAATAATAAATTAATTATATTATAACCGTCATAAATAAATTTGATTAGTGGCACTAAAACGTTCTTAGGAGTGGATGGTGTTCAAAATGGGTTGTTACTTCACATCAACTATCCAACTCCAACTTGGATATGATAGCCTAGCCTATGCTATAAATGGTCTTCGTTTTCCACAAACTAACCACCATGGTGGTTTGCCCCCACATTCTTAAACTTATCTATAATCACATCATCGTCACATCATTTTACATGTTCCATAATGGTCTATAGCATATAATTATTTTTATTAAACTTATTTGTAACTACATCCTTTTATAGTTTTAGATGTCGTACTATTGTTTATAATAAATAATTGTCTATATAGTTGATTATATATAATACATAATACAGAGTAAATTTATTTTTATATATTTTAAGTTAAATTTAAAATATTTTAAATTGAGAATTTTCTTAAAAAAAAGGGTTTAGTAATACATTTTATTATTAATTAGGTTACATATGGTAAATTAATTAATTTTAATATTTAATATTCATTTTTGTTTTAATTAAAATAATTTTATTTAAATAGAAATGTTGCTTTACAATTATGAGTTTACATTTTAGCTTAGTTTATTATTTGGGAAATTAGACAAGGCATAAAAGTGTTGGGTGTGAAGCCTGATTATCTTCTGTATCCAAAGGTATCGTCACATTGGACCCTAGTTCGTAATGGGACGGCAACACCGCCCGTAAAATATACGCTACAGGGGGGCTACGACCTTTGGGAAAATAGATGTAAAATTGCCTTGTAAAATGTTGTAATTTCGTAGTCAATCTGGGTCATTCATTAGGCGAAGATCTGACGGTAGAAATTATGTTTAATTTAGAGTTTTTTGCCCTAGAAAACACCCCCTCGCTATATATGAGGGAATTGTATTGTGTCTATCTAGATCTGTATTCTGAGTGAGGAAGAGAGAGGAGATTGAGAGTAAAGAGGGAATTACAGCAGATCTATTGTAGGTTGTATCTCTTCAGTTTGTTGGATAATATAAATGGAAGGACTTATTGTTTCTCCGTGGACATAGCCCAAACTAGGTGAACCACGTATATCTGTGTCTCTCTTGTTTTATGCATTTTATGTGTTTATATTTCTGCAATATTTTATGTGTTCCATTGCTCTGTAATATATAATTTTCTAACAAAAAGTTGAGTTTGTTTAAGAATTAGGCAAAAAAATTATTAATTGAAAACCAAAACCACAACAATTTTATCTGAATGTCATTGTCTTTTAGGCTACATTGTGGTAAAACAAAAGGAGTATGAGAGACTAAGTGCATGAAATTTTGAAACATAGAAAATATCAATTTTCCCATGGTCTGAGGCTAGAGGAATGGGGTCCTCATTACCTTCTAGAAAGTGTGCTAGTGTCAGAGCTAAACAAAGATAGTCATGAATTCTTTCCAACCTAGTGTCCATTCAACAAACCAAGATTTGCATTTCTTCCAACTGGAGAAGCAACTTCTCTCTAGCAATGTTTCTATCCACTAGAATATGTCTCAGTGGTAGCTCTAGGCGCTAGTAGAGGTCATCCATGTGCATGTAATGGTTAAGGCAACACTAAAGTGTCCAATGTCTAGTAGCTAGCCTGCCACCTCAACCATGACCTCTGAGTCAGTGACACAATGTCGTTCATCAGTGATTTCCCTCTTGACTCGCACAATTTCTTCTCCTCACTCACCATAGTGAATTCTCGGAGTTGAGTCATGGAGCTTTCGACTCACTGCCGTACTCTAAGACAACCAATGTCCCTATAGTAGGTATCCCCATGGAAAACCCATGCATGTTTTCTTGGCATGTTAAGACCCTGCAAAAAGACTTGCCACTGATGAGTGCAGAGGATAAGCATAGTGATGGAGAGGCATGAATCTGGAAGCAAGGCCAATAGAGTACGAAGGAGGAGAGGGCGATGGTGTCGCAGAAGGGGGAGGGAATGGAGGAGACATATGGCGAGGCTAGAACCAAGAAGAATCGAGGGGAGCAAAGTGAGCAAGGGGTAAGGCCAAAGAAGAGGAAATATGCGAGAGAGAAAGACCAACAACCAGGGAGGCTTCCCCTTCTTCGCGAGATCAAAAGGTAAGACAACGGGGAAATGTAAGGGGGCTTGAAGTCGAGAAGGAAAAATTCATCAACAACCAAAGGAAAAACATTGTTAGAAATAAATAAAAAAGCACCAAGTCGAAGGCTACATGGAATTGCAAGTGCCTTCATACCCCATGTGCATGAAACAAGAATGAAGACCCTATAAACCACCTCTCTGACATGCAGAGGGATTACATTGCATGCTGAAAGAATTGTTAGCCTCATGACATGACCAAAGTGCTAATTGTTGGCCTACTTAGAAGCCACACTATGCTCCCCGGCACAAAAAAAATAACCACCCAATACACATGTATAAGACTATAGAGAGCTTCTATTAACACAGGCACAATTGAAATAACCAACCAATTTAGCACACAAATAAGGTTCATTGATCTTGAAATGATGTAAATTGTGTGGTAAACCTGGAAGGATGTCATTTCCATGTCCTATTTGTATGACTAAATATATGATAGTGTGACAGCCTTGCACTTATTTTAAACAACCCCATCATCCAAAAAAATATTTAATAATAATTTTATGTTAAATTATTTTTTAAAATAAAAATATATAATAATTAAAAAAAAATAAACTACCTAACCTAGTAGGTATGGTAACATATTATTTTATTTATTGAAAATTTTGACCATATTCTATCAAGTGCATGATCAAACCATTTTGTTTTTTAAATACGAAATGTTCTTGAACTCAAAAGTATGCATCATCGAGATGAATCAATTGTTGTAATACCCTTCTGTTAATATAATATAGTTTTTCATTCCTTTGACAAACTGGAGCTGCGAATGCCTTGCTCTGCTTCATACGAGCTAACCATAATCCTTGCCTACTCATGGTTTTCACAGCTCAAGCCACAACGCTCCTGTTGACTTCTTTCCCATGGTTGCGCCTTCGGGAGGGGCGGGATCTTCCCCCCTCCTCTCAACGCTTCCGCCTCTGACATATCCAGGCCTACAGTACCTCTGTTCCTTCCTGGCATTTTCCTAGAAATAGATCAGGGATCTGAACCTGGCAATGATGAAGCTAACCTCTCAGCAGCACGTCAAGCGAATGCCAAAGACAAAGGCGTGAACCAAAAGTCTCCAACGTCACAACCAAAGGCGACCTCGGCAACATGCATCCCGAAAGTTGTAGAAAGAATCAAAGACGAGCTCCCCAGTCATCGAATCAACAACGAAATTCAATTTATGCAGGACCATGCGCTCATAGGCAAATTCCTCGGATTTTGGCCAACTGAAAAGGCCCTGCATGGCTGGATCGCTTCAAAATGGAAGCCCAAAGGACAAGTCACTCTGTAGCTTGGCCCCAAAGGCTTCTTCATGGCCATTTTCCACTGCGTGGAGGACAAATCTCGCATATTTGAAGGCGGCCCGTACTTCTTTAACTCCTCAGGTCTGTACCTTCGTGATTGGAAAGCTAGGTTTAACCCAGATAAAGAAGATTTCAGTTGGCCTCCAGTATGGATACGTATGTACTCCCTTCCTGTGGAATATTGGAAAGAGGAAACGCTAACGGACATCGGCAACAGCTTGGGGGTTTTCATCAAATTTGCTGAGGAAACCAAAACTTGAAGATATACCTCATACGCCAGGATCTGCGTCCAGATGCATCTGACCAAAGCTGTTGCAGATTCGGTAAGTCTCTTTCATGATGATTTTGAATGGATTCATTAAAGTCCCTAATCGTCGGCGGCATGCAAAGAAAATTCCCGCAGCCCCAGAAAGCCCCAAAAAGCCTGAATCCCAGAATAGATTTATAATACTCTCCTCTCAAGATCCCTCAGAGAATCAAAGCTCAGATCCTCAGGCGATCCCTTCCCCACCCTCATCCTCCCAGATTCTCAAAGCTTCTCGGCCTTCCTCAGCCTCCGCTCCCTCCAGCCTTCTAATATCCTCTGACTCGGAGAAACTTGTTCCAGATACTGGCCTAATTTCCTCTACCTTGGAGAAAACTGTTCCAGAGACCGGCCAACAGTCTTCTTCAATGGAGCTAGATGCTGCTCTAGCTCTTAGTCTGCATGATAACGTATCCATGGAAGATCAGAATACTCCTACAATAATGGCCGAGGATCCAAAGAATGTTAGTCTGGAAGGTCTGGATATCCTCAAATTGGAAACAGCATGCAAGCAGAAAGAATACAATTCAATACCCCCATGGAAAATCGAAAGGCTGGAAGGAGTTCTCACCAAAGTTCAGCATAATAAATGTCTAGGTATTCAAGCAAGAAGCCCCTGGGATGGAAAAAAAATTCTAAAAGAAATGAAGAAAAGAGGGTGCAAAATAGAGTTGCAAAGGACCATTATCGTAGGAGAAATACTAATGGAATCTAAGCGATCCCCTAAGTTGACAAAGTTCTACAAACCCCAAACCCACTGTTCCTCATGAAGCTCATCTCTTGGAATGTGAGAGGGCTCAATAGCCCCTCAAAACACAGAATGTTAAAAAACTTGATCCAGTAAGAAAAAACATCTTTATTTTTTCTTCAAGAAACGAAAAGTAATAACACTGCTATAGAAAGAATCCTTAATAAGGTCTGGTCAAGAAGCTGCTCTGTTTCAGTAGACGCCTCTGGAGCTTCCGGAGGGTTGGCAATCATGTGGAACCCGCAGGTTCTCACTCTTCAAGACTTTCATGCCACCCACTTCCTCATCCAAGCGTCCTTCCATCTTATCGGGACAAACATTCACGGGGATCTCTCAAATGTTTATTTTCCGCAAAACTTACAACAAAAACTGGAACTTTTGGATACTCTCACAATTCTCAATTCTAATAGGCAGTTCCCCCTCTGGATTGGTGGCGGCGATTTCAATATCATAACGACTCTGGAGGAGAAACACGGCGGCAGATCGAAGTTAGAAGGTGACAGTATTGGCTTCAAAGAATTTATTCAAAGCAACCAATTAATGGATATTCAGACTTCCAATGGTGTATATACCTGGACCAATAAGCGGAGGGGAACTCAGCATATTGCTTCCAGGCTAGATCGGTTCCTCATCTCGGACAATGCCATACACTTGGGAGGGGACTTTCATGCTTCCATAATGCCCCAAGGAGGATCAGATCACTGGCCCATTATGTTACAATGGTCATGGCCAGGTACAAAATGCAACAGACCTTTTCGATTTGAAGCCTTCTGGTTCTCAAATCCTAACTTCAAAGCAGTGGTCAGTGAGGCTTGGAAATCCTTTACCCCATCTGAAGGAGCCAAAATTTTCCAATTCCAACAGAAACTAAAAAACCTAAAACATGTTCTCACAATCTGGAACCGCATTTAGTTTGGCAACATTTTTTAGCATCAGAAAAAGTTGGAACAGCAAATGTGCTCACTTCAACAGACTATCATCTCGGAAGGAAGGACAGAAGAGCTTGCGCATCAGGAGCAGACCCTTTGGACTAAAATTGAAGCACGCAGGCAGCAAGAAGAAATCCTATGGCGACAAAAGTCTAGAATCCGATGGCTCAAGGAAGGGGAGAAGAATACAAAATTCTTCCATAGATCTGCCATTCAAAGAAGAATTCACAACAATATTGTATTCGTCAACAATCGTCAAGGGGAAAGATTAGAAATGCATAAAGACATGGAAAAGGAATTTAAAGAGTACTTTCAGGAAACTCTTAGGGAACCTCCAGGAAGCAGAGATCAAGCCATTAGAACCATCACGCAGCACATTCCTAAAATCATGACGGAGGACCACAACAATAAACTGCTCCAATCTATTTCAATGCAAGAAGTAGAAGCTGCGATGGCCCAACTCAAGGATGGCAAGGCACCTGGTCCTGATGGTTTCACAGCCAATTTCTTTCACACGTTTTGGGAGCTCATCAAGACAAAGGTATAGGAATTAGTGGAGGAATAAAGATCTATGCACTGGATTCTCCCCTCCCTAAATGCCACTTTCTTAGCGCTAGTTCCTAAAGGGGATGAACCAAATACGCCCGACAAATACAGGCCGATTGCATTATGCAACGTCATCTACAAGCTCATCTCCAAAGTACTGGCGAACAGGCTCAAACCTCTCCTCCCTCTTCTCATCTCGCCGGAGCAGACTGGATACGTAGAAGGGCGTCAGATAATGGACGGCATTATTCTTTCAAATGAAGTAATCCACTCTCTGAAGCTTCTAAAAAAGCCAGGTATGATTCTAAAGCTTGATCTCTCTAAAGCTTTTGACAAACTTAGCTGGAACTATATACATCAGATGTTATTGGCATTTGGCTTCAATGCCACTTGGACAAGATGGATCATGAATCTCATCTCCTCTCCCTGTTTTTCGGTCCTGCTCAATGGCTCCCCCTCATCGCCCTTCCGCCCCTCACGTGGTATTCGTCAAGGGGATCCCCTATCCCCCTTCCTTTTTGTCCTCATGGTAGAAGGGCTCAGTCGTATGCTTCACTCTGTTGTATCCTCTCACACTCTAAAGGGCATTTCTCTCCATGGTCTTCATCCCTTATCCCACCAACAGTTTGTAGACGATACTATGCTTTTTGGCCACCCCTCATCTCAAGAGGCAAAAGCCTTCAAAGATCTGCTCTCTCTCTTCTCTGAAGCCTCTGGTACCTCTATCAATGCCTCCAAATCCCAACTCTTCTTTTTTAATACCCCAGCCACTACTCAAAGGAACATCGCTCGTATTCTGGGATTCTCTATAGCAGCGCTTCCCTCGAAATACCTGGGGGCTCCTTTGTTAGACTCAGCCATAAAACACGCCTCCTGGAGAACTCTTCTCAAAAAATTGGATTCAAGGCTCTCTTCCTAGACTTTCTGCTCTCTCAATATGGCCGACAGACTCATTCTGATCAAATTTGTTCTCCAGGCCATGCCTCTGTATCTTTTTTCTATTCTGGCAGCGCCAAAATGGGTCCTTAAGGCAATCCACAATCTTCAGAGAAACTTTCTGTGGGGATCTTCTGGTCTCAATAGGAAATGGGCTCTTGTTAATTGGAATGAGGTCTGCCAGCCAAAATCAGAGGGTGGGATCGGATTAAGGGACCCTCTCCAAAGCAACAACACAATGGGAGCCCGTATATGGTGGAATTGGATCTCCAAACCACATATACCCTGGGCGCGGCTATGGCAAGCAAAATATGCTCCAGGAAGTCAATGGAACGACCTCATAAGAATTAGCACCACAACCCCAGGCTCTTTGATTTGGAATGCTGCCAAGCTTCACAGCGCCTTCATTCAAGAGCATAGCTTCTGGGAAATTCATTCAGGAACCACAGCTAGGTTCTGGGAGGACTCTTGGCAACAGCTCCAAAAACTAGCCTCTCTTTTCCACAAGCCAATCTGGCAGGTTTCTATGTAGCAAACAAATCTTACCCATGTTCATCAATTCTGGCAGCAGCAAACGCCCCAAGACTTTCAACTCTAGAAACTTGCTAGCACCTGACAGGCCAATTGGCAAGGGGAAACCTACACAGAGATCAATCAGGAGTTAAATCATAGAAGAATCAAATACTCAGATCAGCAGGACAAGCTGCGATGCGGACATATGCCAAGGGGAATGTTTACCACCAAGGAAGCTTACCAGCTTCACTACTCAACCACTCAGACAAACAAGGATCAGCTCTGGGAACGGGTCTGGCAACCAGGAATATGGCCTAAGGTTTCCACCTTTCTATGGCTCTTAAGCAAGAAGCGTATCCTCACTTGGGATAATTTGCAAAAAAGGGGATTCATCGGCCCATCGAGATGTCCCAACTGCAATCTCAACTCTGAATCCATCATGCATCTCATGGAGACTTGTCCTCTAGCTACTCAGTTATGGGAGAAAACTGACCAATGCAATAGAAGATCGGGAAAACGAATGGGAGATATAACAGATACCATTAGAAAATGGCCAAAGCACCCTTTTCAAAGTCCTCTTCTAAACTCTGTGGAATCTAATCCTAGGCTTTCTCTATTGGATACTCTGGAAGGAAAGGAACAACAGAATTTTTAACAATATCAGGAGGCCAATTGATACTTTGTGGCTTCTTCTGAAGCAAAATCTCCAAGAAACTCTAGCTATTAGACACTGGCAAGACACGGATCTGCCAGAATCACCTCAGGAACGCCTCATCATGAACGCCTGGAATCTGGACCTGTCCTTTTTGGCCCATGTCAAAGCTCGACCTCCAACCAGTTCTGCCTCTCCTCTCACTTGGTCTCCTCCTACATCCAACTCATACAAATTGAATTTTGATGGGGTAGCCAAGGGAAATCCTGGGCCGACGGGATTTGAGGGAGTCTTCAGGAATGATGTGGGCGAAGCACTGCATATCTACTATGGAACCATTGGCAAAGACACCAACAACGCTGCTGAATTGGAAGGATTGTGGAAAGGGATTTGCATTGCAGATCAAAAAAACTTCTTCCCATTAGAGGTAGAGGGAGACTCCCTTATCCTAATAACAGCGGCCACCAGGATTCAAGCAGGTACCTCGGCAGCCAAGATAGCTTCTAGCTGGAGGCTACTCAGCAGATTGGAACTTCTGGAGGAACGACTCCGGAACCCCCAAAGCATCACCTTCAAGCATGTAAGACGCACTGCCAACAAAGTAGCAGATAGATTGGAAAATCAAGGGGTAAACCAGCAGAGCCCTTATTTCTCAGGACCTCTCGGCGACTCAGATGATGAACAGCTCAAACATGAATGCATTACTTTGGTGCAACAGGACTACTCGCTCCTGGATGCGGGTGATTGACAGATATAGAGGTACGATGGAGGCGCGCAAGGTGGGCAAGTGGCAGCCCATCTGCGTCAGGTGTATGCGTCATGGGCTGGAAAGCTGGCCTCGCACAAATTCATTTATGGCAGCATTAACACTGCCTTCCTTGCTTCCGGTTATAAGCACGATGGCGCTCAGTTTAATTCTCATTGTTGTTGTTCCATCGCATGCATTCGGCTCCATCAAGGTTGCAGTCCTGGGCGACTCTCCGAGCGATAGCTCGCCCACCTGCTTCCCGTCGGCACTGGTGCATGCTGAGAGTTCTTCCTTGTTGTCTCTGCTAAGCTATATGCGCCTTTACCATCTCTGGCCTCCATTCAGCTCCAGTTCCTGACGCTTACCGCTTTTCTCGGGCTCAGTCTTCGGCTCTCTCGGTGCATACGCCCCTCAGTTGTTTATCCACCTTCCCTCCTCAGTTTAACAGTCCCCATCCCATAAAAATGCCAAGAGAAAGGCTGAGAATGGTAAGCAGGCGCGGCGATTCACGTGGTCGAGCCACCAACCAGCACTCCTCCACCACTATGGACCCCTCTGAGAATGCGTCGGTCTTTCCAGCCACCAGAAGTGGCAGGGGCAGGGGAAGAGGGCAAGATAGAGGCGAAGCCTGTATGCATCACGTGCATCCCACTGCCCGCTTCCGCATTCCTTGTTCACTGGCAAATTCCTCCTTCATCGTCTCTGTGACTATCGAAAGTGTGAGAATCCTACGGGTTCGGGAGCAGTTCAACATGGGGTTACTGCGAAACAGAGGTTGGCAAGTCAAATTTCCACCCCGTGCCATGTCACCGGAGGCATGCCTACTATGCACTCTGAAGCCAATGTTGGCCCAAGCGAACCCACGAGAGGAGAGCCTTCAAGCTCTGCGGTCCATTCTTCTGACTCCATGGACTCAAGGCAATTTGGGTGCCGAATTTTGGAGGAACAACTGTCAACCTCAGATGAAGATTGAACCAGTTAGTGCCTCTGGTTTTTTGGTTTTGCCTCCAAAGACGAAGCTCACCTCCTTTTCGATTCACAGGGTTCGTACCTGTTTCAGGATTTTGTCTATGATACAGGTCGGGGTATGTTTATGTTTCTGTTTATGTAAAAATCGGTCCTTGAAACAATAGTGTTTTATTGAGTTCGATATCGTTGTATGGGTCAGTTTTTTGAGTCTTTCTGGAATGATCAATGTTCCTTGAAACTATTTTCTCTTATGTAAGTCATTTTGCCGGTTCCACAGTCAGGATGCCAAGTTTTTTTGCTCTATGCCAACTTCATGGCATGAATTCTCGAGGCCAGCCTCGTTGTAACTTTTTTGTATGAATATAGGAGTAGACTAATTGAGAAAAAAAAAAAGTATGCATCATCGTCAAAAAAAAAAAAAAAAAAAAAAAAAAAAATTACATGTATTTAGGTATAGTTTATTTTATTTCATTATAAGACTAAAACTCAAACTATAAAATTTAAAAGTTTTCCATCATGTTAGGTTTGGAAAAAATTTTGTGGAAAATGGTTTTTAGTGAAATAGTTGTTTCTAACTTAAACTATATAAATGTTGAATAATTGTTATTAGAGAAGTAATAAATGAATATAATATTGAGGGCATTATTTTTATTGATTAATCTATTTAAGTTGTAAAGTAAATTCGATGAAATAGTAATATTATATGTTGTGTGTATTGATATATTTTTAATTTATGTGAATAATTAATTTTTTTTTGTTTTGTAAGTTTAACAACAATTAGGTTATATTATGGTTATGTATAAGAATAACATTTGAATAGGGTGGGGATTGAATTAGTGAGTTAATATTTAGGAGTGCCTTAACAGCGCACGATCACTATCTATTCAAGACCTCATGGGCATGTGAACATACTATATTATCTTAATGTAAGATTAACATTTTTTTTGTTAAACTTAATTATGCATATAATATACCATGATACTTATGTTAATGAGTGCACTCACAAGGGAATAATGCTTCCCACTAACATAACGGTTGATTGGTTGTTGTGCAAATATATTTGTTGTTAAGCATTCTCCCCTTCTTTTATGCCCTAGGTGAATTGTGTCGCCCCTTAGCACACGAACATGAGTAAATCACTAGGGATTTGCACATAGGACCTTTGTACTCATATTTACTTTACATTTTCATGGGCTCCTCAAGAGAGACTAATAAGTAAAATTCAAGTCATAATGTCATATTTAGAAAAATTTAAATACATAAATATGTCTTTGTTAGAGCCTCCAAATTATAATCTTTGTAAAGTCAAACTCACACATTTGTTCTCTCATATAACTAGAGTTCCAACATTCTTACAATACTTCAAACCTCGTGAAATTCCTCAGTCATGCTTGTATTAACAATAACATATAATTTGTGTGCATTTCTCATATGAATATCTCTCCTTTATTTATTGTTAAGTCTATATAAATAAATCACACATTTACTTTTTAATTCAATATTTATTAATGTTCACTTATCATTTCTACTATTTATATTAATAGTACAATAATATAAATTAAATGGTTGGTAAATATTAATAGGCATCAATTTATTATAAGCATTGAAACACTTCACCATACATCCCAAGTTGATAACATTTTAAAAATCATAAGAATAAATTATAATTTTATTTACAATTATTATTATTTTTTAAAACAGTAATGAGTACATTCCAGTAGGCACAATTGGTAACTTCGTAGAAACAAATGCCACTATTCCACCATTAGTAGAACTATTTCATAAATATCACATGGGCCAACATGTCTCCAAAGACTTGAACCCACGCCACTTGGGACACAAATTGTGAACCATACCACTTGAGCTAAGTTCCTTCAACAAAATTATTATTACTATTAATGATAAAAATAATTGATATATAAGTTAAACATATATGCATAAACAAACAAAAAAGCATAAGATTCTTAACCATGGGGACTCACTCCCACTTTATTATGGATATTTTTAATGTGTAAATGGGCTTTGTTTGGCCAATACCATAGCTTATCAATACCACATCCTCAAAAAACCATAACTCATTTGATATGACACTTGTTTACATGCTTAATTTCCAACCATCATCCCTATTGAGATTGATCACATGCTTCTCAATCTCAATGGCTTCTCTTAGCTTCCTATGATGGAACTGATCAACCCTAGGAATGACTTGGGTATCCTCAATGCAGACATGGTGCTTAGACCGCACGTTCAGCGAACGTTGAGGAACGAGAGCGGTTGTGCCTAATGTCTGTTGCATGTTCTTGGATTCTTTGGTTTATGCATTCTTTGGTTTATTTCTCCGATAATTTAATATTTAATAATAATATTAGAACTAATTTTAGTTTTCGTTTTCTTTTTATATTAAATATTAATTTAGTTTTATTATTAATAGTTTTAATATTAATTCTAATCGCTTACCACTATGATTTCATCCATCAAATATTATTTATTCTATTTCTCATTAATTCTATTACATAATAACATTGAAAATGGAAATAAATAATAAATTAATAATACTACTTCATTTTTTTCAACTTATTTTATTACATTGATAATGAAAATAAATAATAAATTAATAGTATATCCCATTAACTAATTCCTAATTCTTAACAATCTTTTCCTAACAACTAGTTCATACTGGCTAATTCCGGGCAAGGATGCTTCTCTGCTATTTAAACATTTGTGAAGATTGATTTTTTCACCTTTGTCCTCAAGATGAACCACATTAGTTGGTTCGAAACGTCGACCAAATCTCAATAATGTGATTAATCTGAAAGACAATCTCATTAGTTAAAATTATCATGTCAATCCAAATTGTTGTGAATCATTGGATATCATTTGAGAATATGATTCGTTGAAGATCTACTTATTAGAGGTAATTTTGATGTCAATTTTTGGAGCTCTCTTTTTTGGTTTATTTCTTGGTGAATCAAAAAATTGTTATGATAATTCAAGACTTCTACTAGCTTGCAAGATCAATTCATTTGATGGGTGGATGAAGCATGGTAGTGACCCTCCAAGTTAAAAATTGGGTCATAAGACCCTAATAACTTGTATAGCATCCAAAAGAGTGGTTTAGCCCTCAAATCAAGTGTATAATATCTCAAAAGATTACCAAATGAAAGATTTCTCTAGGATCATCAACATGGTATGTGTTGAGGATATCCATGGATGCATAAATAACACATGTGTCCCTTAAAGGATGTGAGCAATGCCTCGAGAAACATGAATTTCCTATAGATTGGTGAGATTGCCTTAGAAATGTGAAAATGCACAAACAATTGTAGAATCATCTCCAAGAGTCCATGACTAAAGCATGACAATACATAAAATGGGGTTCCATGCTAGGGCATATGATAAAGTGTGCTTCCAAATAGGTACGGAAACCTAAAAATTTGTGCTACACTTTACATGCAAAGAGAAGAAGTGAATGAGACTAGAGTTTCCTTTAGGTAATGTGTCCTAGTATATCCATCCCAAGATGTTTTCATACCTATCCATGTCATAAATCATTAACACGATGGCAAGTTATTCCCATTAATGGATAATCATCCAAAGCCATAATAACAATGCATATCTTGAATGGGGACTTAAAGGACGGTTCCATGCCCAATGACAAAGGGGTCTATATAACAACCTAAGCCAAACACATTTATATATGGCATCCAAGAATGGTCCAATACAATACCTGAGTACAACAGTAATCACACTTTTGGCTCATTATGAAACAATAGATACAACAATCCACCTGTATGATGAATCACACATGATGAAAAAATATGATGTATATTGAAGTGAATATGAAATATCATACTTTAATTAATGAATGAGTTTTTAGAATATTTTATATACACATTGCTAAATAATTAATATGAATTTGTAATAGATATCAATGTAATCTCTTTTCATTTTCACAAAAAAAAAATAACATGAATTTTTTGGAAAGTCTAAAAAATAGGTTAATTAATAAGCAATAGGGTGATTTGGGAGATTTATTTATCTTAAACCATATAAATCCATCTTCTAATATATTAGATTAAATATATATCGAAAAGAAGTAAAAGAAAAAAAATTATTTTTTAGAGAATTTTTCATGACTAACATATTTCCAACCCATGCATTAAAAATGATGTTAAAAATGGGGAGGAAAAATGAAAATTTTCATTTTCATGGGATTTTATACCTAATATGAACTTTTTGAAACCTCACGACATCGAAATATCAGTATCAGAAAGAGGCATGATGATCCCTTTCAATGGGAGGTTTCCAACGAGAGTAATTATTAGCATGCAAAGAGATTGTTTGGCGATAGAGATGGCGACCCTTGGAGATAGAGTTGGGCTCTACACTTAGCTCCACATGGGTCATGTGTGGCATATCCTAGGTTTCCATAATAAGAGCCACCAACCCAAATATTTTCATATTAACTGTCAGGAGATGGGATTTTTGGGTTTTGTTTGTGTCAATGGTTTCATTAACTCATTTCAATTTGTCTTCTTAGGAATGGATCGTCCCTCCCATGGCAGAATGGATGCAGGAAGGAACTGCACTGACAACGGGAGAAATTTCATTAATGACCTCACTCTCAGGAAGTGCCTTGGGACGGTTGAGACATGGTGTATGCAGTACACTCGACTTCCATCATGGGAATTTCAAGGGATGTGGTTCATTCTTGGTATCAGAATCATCACAGTCGTAGCTATTTATGTAAGTTCCACCATTGTCTCAGGGTGGCAGAAAGGCGGTCATTATGTGGTTGATGTCCTTTAGTTGCAATAGTTTCACTCTTGTTGGTGGTCACCAATTGACTATGTTACAGTCATGAGAGGTCTATATACATTGTTAATTTCTCAGGTCAAATTAGTAGGGTGGCATTTTTGTTTGTTGAAGAGTTGGGCAGTTCTGCATCCCATAGCCTTCTTTTGTCAGGTCGTAAGTTCTATACTGGGTTGTCTTTGTTTCACATAGGGTGTCAATGTTATTTGAGTTATTTTTACATAACTCAAGGTCAGGTCCCTCCTTTGAATTGGTCATCATACTTCCCTCGGCGACATCACAAACCTTCAACTTGGCAGGAATTTATTTTAATTACCCAATGTTGGTATGCAGAGCCTAGTACTGAGGTACCTTCTCCATCTAGTTCTGAAAGAGACTACACCTCCACTTGTTCTTTGTTCATTCGAACGTCTCAAACCTCGATACACTCTGGTCCTCAAGAATTATGGGTTTCTAGGCAGTTGAAATGGATTGTGGTCCTGGTTGGTAAGGGGTGTCAAGTAATTTGTCATTGAAATTAGTTAATCATCCACAAAGTCTTTTGTCAGTGGATGTTTTGTGTTATACTGGGGTCGTCACTCATAACTTGTTAGTTTCTATTATTATGGGGTCTCACTACCCTGTGATCAATCATAACTTGGTCGTTCAGTTAGCTTGAGTGGTTGTATTGTGGTTTGTTTGCAGGTCTTCTGTGGAAATGCCTCCTTGACAATGGCTCCCCAATCGCAGGGGTTATGCTCCAGGGGTATACTCTTCCAGACATTGACGGCTATTTGGTTGGGAATCAATGGAAAGATTTTTCGATTCAACTCCCTTGGAGGTTAGAAAGGAGATTCTGCATTTGGAAGCAAGGGAGTTTGGGGATCGCAAATATCATTCTAATTCAAAAATTGGTGGTAGCATCCTCAAATGGGTTCCCAATCCAGGGAAGTTGAAGAAGAGAATACTACATTTCCTCCACTCTATAACACTACATTGTCAGATGGAAACGCTACTCAGCATGGTAATTTGTGACAAACAGGTTGACAACTATAAGCTCTTTGTAGGACCAGAGAAGATTAAGAGAATACTGAGAGGCATTGGTTATGATTTGGATGATATATTGGTCAAATTAAATCAAGTGGAATGCTTCGTGGTCTCAGATTCAAAGATAGACTCTAGTAACCATCAGGACGATGCTGTAGTCATCAATGTCCCACCTCTAAACACTGCCCATGCAAACTCTTCTCCTCACTCACTAGGTACCATTTTGGAATAACGCGTCCACCTTCCATGCTTTCTTGTTCTAGTTGTTGGAAGGCACTCGTTATTTTTGTAACCACTATGTTTTTGTTTTGATAGTAATGTCAATGGTTCCTGGTGATTTATTTTGTTATGTCAGTTATAGTACATTGTTTACTTCAGTCAATCCAAGGTATTTGTTGAGAATGCAACAAGATGATAGAGCTTAGTGGAAAGAAGTCGCCTTCACTAAGTGGGCCGGCAGGCTATTTTTGGCGCAAAGTCTATTTTTAGACTATTTCTATTTTTAGACATATGGATCATGGTCTATGAGTTGCAGTATGTTATTTTTGGATGATTGGTCATGTCGGTAAAAATAGATGGACTTCTATTTTTAGACATATGGGCAGGTTTCTATTTTTAGACTGCCAGGCTAAAAATAGAACAGTCGAATATTATTGTCTCATAATAATATTTGGACTATAAACATTATCTTATCCTCTTGGAGCACTTTAGTTTGAGCTACAGATGTGGCACATGCAGCTGTCAGAAGGAAATACACTTTCTTTGTGGGTCAGTTGAGCTATTGCATGCAAGACTTTAGTTAGAACTCAAGCAGTTGAGTTTGGTGGAGTTGGATGTGGAGTTGATGGAGTTGTGTTCAGTTTGACTTGGTTAAACTAGTTGTATTTAGTCTAACTGCAAATAGACTAGTGATGAGTTGTGTGAATTAATTGTTAAACTAATTCACTAATTATTAACTCATAAAGCAACTAAAGAATACATCAATTAATTTAGTTGCATGTCAGTGCATGTACAGTTCAGTGGAGACAAGTTTTAGAGGTTGAGATTGCTATCAATTGTGACTATAGTTGTGCATGAGATCTTGCAAAATCAATGGGATTGAGTTATGCCAATGAGGACTGCGCAGTGTGGGCCAATACCAAGGAATTATAGCCTGTGCTCACGTGATTTTCACCTAGTATTGTGCAGTGGAGGCAGGCAAAGCAGCGGAGGAGATTTGAACCTGTGACTTGTTCGGATCTGAGCTAGTTTTGTGTGTAACAGGTGGAGATAGTGCTGGATACTTGAGAGGAGTATTGTACTATGTATTGTTACATGTTCTCAATCATTAATATATAGATAGTGTGGGGTTTTCAGCTGTAAGCTTTCCCCGGGTTACATACTGTGTTAATGGGTGATTGTGATTGATGTTTCATTGTTTTTAATGCTGCTAAATTGATGATCAACATAGAGGAGATTATGTATTGTGCATGTATTCCGTAATAGTGTATAATCGAGATAATCTCTGTGAATAAGTGGTTATTATTCAAAATTTCTACAGTATTTACATATGTAATCTTTTGGCTATATGTGGTCTTAGTGGTGTTTTGGTCAGTTATGTTTAGGTTATCCTAGAAAGTAATCATGATCCTCCATATATATTGTGGACATGAATAATTTACCAATATAATCTTTTTTAATATCAATAGAAATTAGCTAACAAATTAAAAAAAAAAATGTCTAGGATATTAAAGTCCATACATGAGAATTACAATCCCCCTATACAATTTAGATTTTTGGGTGAAGACAAAATTGAATCATATAATATTGAAAAAAAGTAATCTCATTAAATATGATGTTTAAAGGGTTTTGGGAGTTCAATGCTACATAATTTCAAATGGTGGAATGTGAGGAAACTTTGAAGAATATCTAAATGTAAATTATGAGTGGTTGATAATGGATCTACATTTATCAAAGGCACTATAGACACTATGTGAGGATTAAGAACAACATAGTCAAAGTGGAACTCCGGCGAGTGACAAAATGGAATCATATCATCCCTTATGGTTGGCACGTTGTGAATAATAAATTAATTATATTATAACCGTCATAAATAAATTTGATTAGTGGCACTAAAACGTTCTTAGGAGTGGATGGTGTTCAAAATGGGTTGTTACTTCACATCAACTATCCAACTCCAACTTGGATATGATAGCCTAGCCTATGCTATAAATGGTCTTCGTTTTCCACAAACTAACCACCATGTGGTTTGCCCCCACATTCTTAAACTTATCTATAATCACATCATCGTCACATCATTTTACATGTTACATCATTGTTTATAACATATAATTATTTTTATTGTTTATAACATATTTGTGATCACATCCTTTTATAGTTTTATATGTCGTAGTATTGTTTATGATAAATAATTATTTATATAGTTGATACTCTATAATACATAATCTAGAGTAATTTATTTTGATATTTTTTAAGTTAAATTTAAAAAAAAAATGAAAATTTTCTTAAAATAAATGTTTTAGTAATAAATTTTATATAAGTTAATTAATTTTAATATTTAATATTAATTTTTGTTTTAATTAAAATAATTTTATTTAATTAGAAATATTGCTTTACAATTATGAGTTTACATTTAGGCGTAATTTGTTATTTAGGAAACTAGATTAAGCATAGAAGTTTAGTTTGCTTAATAATTATATATATATATATATATATATATATATATATTAATTGAAAACTAAAACTATAACAATTTTATTTGAATGTTATTGTTTCTTGGGTTACATTATGGTAAAACAAAATGAGTATTAAATACTGCATGAAATTTTGAAACATAGCCAATATCAAACTTTCCCAAGTACAAGGCTAGAGGAATAGGGTCCCCGTTACCTTCTAGAAAGTGTGCTAGTGTTGGAGTTAAGCCAAGATCGTCCTCAATTTTTCGCAGTCTAGTGTCCATCAAATGAACCACGATTTGCAGTTCTTCTAACTGGAGAAACAACTTCTCTCTAGCAATGTTTCTATCCACTAGAGCACATCCCAGTAGCAACTTTAGGCACCAATAGAGGTCATCCATGTGTATATGATGGTTAAGGCAACTCTAAAGTGTCCAACATCTAGCACCTAGCCTGCCACCTCAACCATGGCATTTGAGTCAGTGACACAATGTCGTTCGTCAATAAGTCCCTCTCGGTTCGCACAATTTCATCCTAAATATTTGACGAATTCTTGGTGTTGAGTCACAGAGGTTTCCACTCGTTGCTGCACTCTGGGACAACTAATGCCCCTATAGTAGGTAGCCCCACAGCAAAACCCTGCATGTTGTCTTGGCATGTTAAGACCCTACAAAAAGACTTGCCACTAAAGAATGTAGAGGAGAAGCATAGTGATGGAGAGGCATGAATCTAAAATCAAGGCCAATAGAGTACGAAAGAGGAGAGGGTGATGGTGTCTCATAAGGTGGAGGGAATGGAGGAGACGGATGGGAGGCTAGAACCAAGAAGAGTCAAGGGGAGCCAAGTGAGTGAGGGGTAAGGCCAAAGAAGAAGAAATATGAGAGAGAGAAAGACCAACAACCAGGCAAGCTTTCCCTTCTTTGTGAGATCAAAAGGTAAGACAACAGGGAAAAGTAAGGGGTCTTGAAGTCGAGAAGGGAAAATTCATCAACAACCAAGGGAAAAACATTGTTTCGAATAATTAGCAAAGCACCAAGTTGAAGGCTCCATGGAATTGTGCCTTCATACCTCAGGTGCACGAAACAAGAATGAAAACCCTATAAACCACATCTCTGACATGCAGGGGGATTATATTGCATGTCAGAATAATTGTTAGCCTCATGACATGACCAATGTGCTAATTGTTGGCCTACTTAGAAGCCACATTATGCTCCCCATTACAATAAAATTAATTGCCCAATACACATGCATAAGACTATGGAGAGTTTCCATTAAGACAAGCACAATTGAAATCACCAACCGATTTAACACGCAAATAAGGTTCATTAATATTGAAATGATGTGAATTGTGTGGTGTGGCAAATGATTTTTAGTGAAATAGTTGTTTCTAACTTAAATTAACAAAATGTTGAATAATTGTTATTTGAGAAGTAATAAATGAATATAATATTGAAGGTAGTATTCTTATTGATTAATATATTTAAGTTGTAAAGTGAAATTAGATGAAAATGTAATATTAGGTGTTGTGTGTATTGATATATTTTTAATTCATGTGAGTTTATTGTTTTTTGTTTTATAAGTTTAGTAATGATTAGGTTACATTATGGTCATGTCTAAGAATAACACTTAAATAGGGAAGGGGACTGAATCGATTTGTTAACATCTAAGAGTTTTTTAATAGCGCATGATCATCGTCTATCCAAGACCCCATGGGCATGTAAACTTACTATATTATCTTAATGTAAGCTTAACATTTTTTTCGTTAAACTTAACTATGTATATAATGTACCATGATACTTATGTTAATGAGTGCACTCACAAGGGAATGATGCTTCCCACTAACATAACGGTTGATTGGTTATTGTGCAAATATATTTGTTGCTAAGAATTTTCCCCTTCTTTTTATACCCTAGGTGAATTGTGTTACCCCTTAGCACACAACTACGAGTAAATCGCTAGGGATTTGAACATAGGACCTTTGTACTCATATTTACTTTACGTTTTCATGGGCTTCTCAAGGGAGACTAATAAGTAAAATTCAAGTCATAATGTCATATTTAGAAAATTTTAAATGCATAGATATGTCTTTGTTAGAGTCTCCAAATTTTAATCTTTGTAAAGTCAAATTCACACATTTGTTCTCTCATACAACTAGAGTCCCAACATTCTTACAATACTTCAAACCTCATGAAATTCCCCATTCATGTTTGTATCAACAATAACATATAATTTGTGTGCATTTCTCATATGAATATCTCTCCTTTATTTATTGTTAAATCTATATAAATAAATCAGACATTGACTTTTTAATTCAATATTTATTAATGTGCACTTATCATTTCTACTATTTATATCACTAGTACAATAATATAAATTAAATGGCTGGTAAATGTCAATCGACATCAATTTATTATAAGCATTGAAACACTTCACCAAACATCCCAAGGTGCTAAAATTTTAAAAATCACAAAAATTGAATAAATTAGAACTTTATTTAATTTTTTTTTTTTTTTAACAATAATGAGTACATTCCAATTAGAAGCATCGAAACACTTCACCATACATCCCAAGTTGCTAAAATTTTAAAAATCATAAGAATTATATAAATTATAACTTTATTTAATTTTTTTTTTAAACAATAATTAACAATTCTAGTAGGCACATTTGGTAACTTTATAGAAACGACTGCCACTATTCCACCATTAGTAGAACTATTTCATAAACGTCACATGGGCCAACATGTCTCCAAAGACTTGAATCCACGCCACTTGGGACACAAATCATGAACCATACCACTTGAGCTAAGTTCCTTCGACAAAATTATTATTATTATTATTAATGATAAAAACAATTGATATATAAGTTAAACATATATGCAGAAAAAAAAAAAACATGTCATAACATTCTTAACCATGGAGACTCACTCCCACTTTATTATGGATATTTTTAATTTGTAAATAGGCTTTTTTTGGGCCAATACCATAGCTTCTCAATACCACATGCTCAAAAACTATAACTCATTTGATATGACACTTGTTCATATGACATTATTATATTATTATTATCCAATTTTAAGGTCACGGCCAAGCCAGACACCAAATTGGTGTATGAGACTCCTTGTTTGTGGGACAAGGGACCACCTTTGCAAAGCAATTTAACTGTTAAGTCTACAAAGGCATACGTACTCTACCCCCTCCGGTTTTGAACCTATGACCTCTTAGGAGAAAACACATGCTCTTAACCATTAGGTCCACTCAAAAAATGCATAACTACTTTGAAAAAAATATAAGAATTTGATTTGTGTATAATATTAAAAATACTTTAAAATATTTGATAGAGGTTAAATTTCTACTATCTCTTTAATAATTATTAGTGATTAAAATATACTTATTAACATAATTATTTAATGTAATTTAAAAAATATATTGATTTCTCTTACCTATATATTATTTTTATTTTTATTTTTTAAATATAATAATTTTTTATATTTTATACGTATAATTTTTCAATTTTAATTATATTCTTCACTTATATATACATACACATAATAAATTATATATAAAAAATTAATAGATTTTTCTCCACATTCATAAACAATATCTTAATAAACACGCCTCGCTTAAAAGAATTTGAACCGAACATTTTATTATTAAAAAAAATTGAATTCTTTTTCGAAACCAGACAAAATGGAATCATATCATCTTTTAATATTGACATCGTCCTTATCCCACCTAGGACAATGTTGAAATGGATGCCTTTAGGATTGATAAAGTGTCCATTAAAAATTATCAATGGTGACACTATGATGTTACATCAAAAATTAAAATATTGATTTCAAATCAGTAAATTTCTAGCTACAAAAGTAGGACATAATCATTGATTTAAAAATGGTGAGTCATAAAAGTCTTTGGGGGTGAAGCAATTATTTTTTCTAAGACCATCATGGTGTCTTCTTCAATATAATAGCATGCACTAATATTGTTAAATATAAAATATAGTGTATTTTTTAAAATAGTGATGACAATTAGATAAATTATATTGTCATCTTTACCTTTTTACTTTTACTTGCTGTTATAAATATTAGATTTCTTTCATGTGGTTGCGTTGAAAAGACGTTATAAAGAGGGTGCAACATGGGAGGACAAAAGGGAGGGGGAGGAAATCATTGGCGCTAGCGAAGGCTTTCTTTTTATATTATTCTTTTATTTATCGCGCGGATCATCAACCTTTTTTAATACAATTATTTTGGTTTTTTTCATATTATTATAAAATTTATTTATTTATGTTTTCATATGACAATATGAGTTTTTGAGCAATTTAATTGATTGGCGGTGAAAATAAAGTATTATGTATAAAAAAGTTTGAAGTTTAAATCTCTTTAATTTATTTGTGTATGAAGAGATATATGTAAACACTTAAAAATTATAATGATAGTGATTGGAATTAAATATATATATATATATCTAAAAATCATAATAATAGTGATTAGAATTCACTTTGTACTATAATAGATTTATTTTAAATACAGTTCAAATATGAGCTGCAAGGGGTCCAATTTCTTCACCTGTGATTTCTTTAGGAGTCAATATTACTTAAATGTTTTGTATAGTTATTTAATTTTTTGAGCGAGGGGTCCAATTTCTTCATGTGCAATTTTTTTAGAAGTCAACATTATTTAAATGTTTTGTATAGATATTTAATTTTTTAATTTTTAGATTTTTAAATTTTTTATTTTGACCGACATGAACAAAACTTCAACTTTTATGACAAATAGACAAAGTTACACATTACACTGAGCTATAAAATAACCTTTTTAGCTCAATCACATGAAAGCAACCCAATACAATACAAGTTTCTTTAATACTATATATATAAATCATATGTTTCGAGGTTGGAGATCCCAAAACTTTTGATATCTAAGAATCCAATTCATTTAGATCATTATAAACATTTTATGAAAGACATGTTAAGAACATTTTATGAAGACTTCTCGATCAAAAGGTTTTCTATTTTTAATTTAATATATATTATATGATATATATCTTCCTTGAAAAATACATGTAAAGCTTTTTGTGAATAAAGAGATAGCGTGCATTGAAGTCTAAATACATTATGACACACAATAAAGTGTTGAATAAAAACAAAGTTTTTTTTTTTGTAATGCTTGGTAGGGCCGTCTATTTTCTATTATGTCTATGAAGCAAATTTACACCACACAATTTTCCTCGGTGGCCTCAACTCGCCCCGAAGGGAAACCAAGTCTGTTGGCCATCGGTTAGTATTATATGCCATCCAAAGACATAACTTCTTCAGTCTTTCTAGCTAGGTATGTTTCAGTCTCATGATAACAAACTTCATAACTATAACATCTAACATAGGCAACAAGAAATTTAAATGCTATCCGCATAAACAAAAACTAAGCATAGGTAGACTAATCTTGCTTGTCGTTCTGCTCCTCAGTGTCAGAGGCTACTGGGGCAGGATCTTCTGCAGTTGCTTCTGGCATTCCAAAGATCTCCCCAATGCATGGGATGCGTCTATCAATACGGTCCATCCTAACATCCTGTTTATGCAGTTGGAATATGATCTTCTCCATATCTCTCTTGTAGTTGGGAGGGCCCTACATGGTAACTGCCATCCCCATAGAAATTTGCTCAAGTGCTTTGCCTAGCAGACTTTTCATCAGAAAATATAGGTATAGGGTGTGCTTGAACTGTGTAATTCGCCCTCTTGTGGTTCCTGGGTCAAGCACCATTGTTCTCCAGACCTCAATTTCATCATCTGGTTCTAGCTCATTCTTCACCTAGTCTTCCCAACCATCTATCAGTTTTTGGATTCCCTCATCCACTTCCTCTTTGTAAGTCTCGGTTGCCTCAGCTATGATGCACTCGGCAGCCTTGTGGCCATCCGTCCTGCTTGGGCATTTGGTTGCCTGGGGTTCCGGGCCTTTGTTGCCCCGGCCACGGCCACGTCGTGCTGGAGCCATGCCCTGCCGACTTATAACCTATAGACAGTTCGACATCGTTAGATTCACTACCTCCTTCATCGCAACACAGTGCAAATGTGATATCCAGACTTCACTACCATGCTTGTCCTGCATCGGGCAGAGGCACCCCTATGCCCACAGGTGGCCAGTGGTTATGGAAATCAGGCAGGAGTCCCCAGGCTTATCTCCCTGCCTCGTGCCCTTACCCTGGTTCTGGTATTGGTCACCCTCTTGCGGCCATATCCTGGCTCGCAGACCCATCTGTAGCCAGGTGCTGCTAGTGCTCCCATACCCGCAGACCCTTGCCTCTGCCTGCCAGTTCCAGTCTGCTTTCAACTCACCTCTCTGCCTCTCATGCCCCCCGAGGTCCCTGGCAATTCCCTTATGGTCCTGCCTTGCCATTTGCTCAGGTTCACTCATCCCATTGCCCACCCTGCTAGCATCCCAACCCGAAGGTTGGTCACTCCAAATCGGCCTTGTATCGAGGCTCCTTGCGGTGCCCACCATGCCATAGCCCCAGCTCTGCTCAAGAGCAGAGTCAAAACAATGCAGAGCCAAGCGAAATTTCCCCCTTGTCTACCCTGGTTTCTCCCTGGCTGAGCTAAGCCTCTCTAGGGTGGCCTCGCGCCTCTCCCTCCTTCCCAGCAACTCTCCCTCCGACTCATGGGATTTCCCTTGGAACCCAACCAGAGCATACGAATTAAACAGTGCCAGGGCCAGACTACATACCAGATGGTCGACGCTTGCCCTTGGCCTTCATTGCTTCTCCTCCCTTCCGCTTTGCTGCTCCTTCCTTCCCCGCTATACCTTTCGCCTTCCCTACACGTCCAAGACACCTTCCCCCTTTGCCACCTTCCCTTATGTCGCCCTCCGCCACCTTGCCAGCCCACCTCCCATGCAATCAAGGCAGAGGACACCGCACTCCCTGCCTTGAGCATGTGGGTGCCACTGCATTAAATTTCACTGTCCAGCCCATGTCCACTTAGGCCTGACACCTCTGATGCCGCACTCATCCCGACCGGGGGAAAAGCAAAGTTTCTTTTAAAAAACATTCTCACGCAAAAATTTTTGTGAATAAAGAAATTTTTAGAGTACAATGGAGACTTGTCATATTACAACTCACTAACCATAAATTACGTGAAACAGTAATGACCAATAAATTAGACGAAACCGCAATTTAGTAATGGTTGGATTTTAGAAAAATTGTTTTAATGTAATATATTATATTATATAGTTAAATATGTTTAAGTTTATATATATTAATTGGATTTATTTATAGTGGTTAGAAAAAATGATTGGAATTTTTTTAATTAGAATTAATTTTTACAATTTGATATGATGAATTTTGATGTAATGTTTTCAAGCTTATGATACAAGGAACCAAAATATGTATATTAATCATATGGAGTATAGAGTATTTTTCACATGGAAAGCTATATATATATATATATATATATAATGGTTTTAAGTTGGAGGAACTACCACAGCCTAACATGGTGACCCACCAAGTTTCGCATTTGCGTAGGGCCCTATAGTAGTCAGCAAACGCTTTCCAATGTGGGGCGTCGATCATTCAACATAGCCATCATGGCTCTGGTTAATAATATATATTAATTATTAAGTATGGTAAGCGTGAGATCCTTCATAATTTCGAAAAAAAAAAAAAAAAAAGTAAAAATAAAAATAGCCACATCCAAGGATTAGGGCAAGTTCCAAATAACTAAACAAAAACCTATATATTCTTACATGGTCTTTTCAATATACAAAGCCACTATGGAAAAAAATGTGTCCCTTTGACAAGAGCTCTGGAGAGAAAAAGAAGGTTGCATGCCACTTAGATGTACGAGCAAAGAAAGCCACTTCACTAGGAAATAGAGAAAAAAAAATAGCATGTCATTTTGTTATATTCCCTTATTCATTAAAGCATGAAAGCACACATAGAACTTGCATTAACCCTTGAATGAATCCTTACCAAGCATACCAATCATCTTTTAAGGATATGGGAGACACAAGGACATCTTCCCATCCATGCCAATGATTACCTCAATATTGCCTCTTGATTGCAATTTCATGGTTAATTGTTAGCACTATGGGACAAAGGCTCAATAGTTTGGAGCCTTCAACATTTGTGCATTTGGTATTAGGGTGACTTTTGATCTCCCAATAAAACCCATCTCATACCTTGGGTTGTCTATCTAAAACTAGGATTTTGTTTGTTTAATTCGACAAACAATCATGTGAGAGAAATTATTAATACTTATGGTCTAGTTTCTATGCCTTGGGCTCTATATTGTAGTCTTAGTTGCAATATCTTAGATCTAGTTCACTAAAAAAGGCTTTTTAGTCTTTGGTTAACTCACATCTAAAATCATATTTATTCACAAGTTCTTTCCTTGCTCTATGTGTTTATTTTATAGAACTCTATCCACTAAGCTAATTTTGGAGAATAATTGATCCAAAAGACTTAACATATGCTTCAATGTCCAATAAAATCATATTTATTCACAAGCTTTTTCCTTGCTCTATGTGTTTATTTTATAGAACTCTATCCACTAAGCTAATTTTGGAGAATAATTGATCCAAAAGACTTAACATATACTTCAATGTCCAATAAAATCATATTTATTCACAAACTTTTTTCTTGCTCTGTGTTTTTTATAGAACTCTATCCACTAAAAGACTTAACATATGCTTCAATGTCCAATAAAATTATAAAGTGATTTTTATTTTTTCTATTAAAATTTTTTAGTTTTTTTAAAATTTAACCCAATTAAAAAGAAATTACAATATAATTAAAAAAAAAAACAAAAACAAAAAAACCAAAAATAAAAACTTTTAAGAAAAAATAAAAAATATATTTTATATAATTAAAAATTTCGCCCTAAAAAATCATTAAAAAAAATTAGGTTTTTCAACGTGGACACATTATAAATTTATAAATGCAACTAGAGAGAGAGAAAATATCTATCAACTCAACTAAATGCAACTAGAGTTCAAAGTAAAAGAGATAAGTACACTAAGGGTTTGTAAAACCCACCCCCACGAAAAAGGCAAACAATGTTTGTTGCCCTAATGTTTTTAAAAATGATTATATGTTAATCGAGATGCAACCCATTTTTAAGTAAAGATATTAATCTAGATACAACTCACTTTTAACATAATATTTTTCTTATATTTAAAAGGACAAAATTACCTTAAAAAACACGTGTTGCATATGTAGTTGTATAATATAACGTGTCTACCATATCAAATTCCGCAATATACCGTGTATGCCACATCAGTCGATACAAATGTAGAAAATTAATTACAAAAATCACATAAATAACCCAAGTTAAGATACGTGGAAGTGCCAACTCAGCTTGCCTTGTGCTGACATCATTACATATTAATAATTTTTAGAAATTATAAAAATAATTGTACAGGGTGTAGAAATGCTCCACACTTTACACACTACACAGTCATTTCCAAAAGAACAGTGGAAACGTTCTACACTGTACAGTTTTTTGTAAAAACAGTTAATCAACAGTTATTTCTAAAAACAATTAATCAACCATATCTGTGAAAACATTCTTTCAATTTTTTTCATGGGAAATTCCATACATAATGTAACAATATATCTGTATACTCATATTCAACTGTAAATACCCCTGAGAATCGGAAAAATGGATCAATATTCCAGAACAATGGAAAGCCTGAGTTGGTGAGAGGAATTTTTTACTACAAATTCAAAGGGAAATGAAGATAATACAGAGGGTAAAAAAACAGGAAAGGGAATTGTTTACTAAAATTCAAAGAGAAATTAACATAATACAGAGGGTAAAAAAAGCAGGAAAAATAAGTTCTCAAAATTGCTGGGAAGTACACTGAGGGTAATTTTTTTTTACTAAAAATTCAAAGAGAAATTAACATAATACAGAGGGTAAAAAAAGCAGGAAAAATAAGTTTTCAAAATGGCTGAGAAGTACACTGAGCCATTTGAATAATTAACACGATATTATTGCTTCAACTCATGGATTGAATCCCGAACTATAACATGCATGACTGTTACATCCTTCAGTGGCCACAGATCCGGCATTATTTACACTTGCCATTGCAGCTGAGAAAAAGGCAAAAAAAAAGAAGAAGGAAAATACCAGATGGCAGCCATGGCTGAATAAGAAGAAAAGAAAAGATCCTCTTTCAATGCTGCTATTCCGCAGAAAATCGAAGCTGAGAATCGATCCTGGGCCAGTTATGTTAAACTCCCACGTGCCTACTACTGCTGCTTAACCAGATCCCAAAAGACTGCCATGGCGCTCTTATTTAGTCACATCCAGCACTACCCTTACCCTAACCCTCTATGTAGCAACCACAGCGGCAGCCTGCAGCTCACCCTGAATCACCAAAGACTTATAAATCTCAACCAGCATCTTCTCGTCATACTCTTTTAGCGGCCGCTGTCCAAAGGCATTGGTACCGCCAAGACCGTACTGAGGGCCGAACCCGCCACCCATTAAATCGCTGGAGAAAACCCTGGAACTCGCCAGATTCAGCATCATTTTCACATAAGCATCTCTAAGCTTGACCAAATAAACCATGGGGTTCATCCACCTCTTTATCTTTATCTTGCGGACCAGTTTAAATTTCCAGATCCTCCTGCGCTTCCGGCTCCCTCCGAGCTTTACTATCCGCAGACGGCGACGCTGTTTGGAGCCATCCAGCCTCACATATTTCCCCCTTCTCTGCAACAGAACCTTCAAGCTCTCATAAACACCCATGGCCCCTCCTCTTCCTGCAAGAAAACTTCACAGAAAATATTTTCTATCTCTGCAAGCACCTCAAAAATCAAAATAACCTCATCAGCATCTGCTTCTTTACCTGACAACCAACCGGGTTACCCTGCGAGCATCCCGGGGTCAACCATCAATAAAGACTCTGAAAATGAAAATTCATCCGCTAAATAAATAAAATCCGCACAACAGACTGTAAAAATTAAATAAAATATACCTTACACAGACGAGATCTTACGTGCTCTAACCGCATTCCACTACTTGCCATGTGATCCCCATCGACAAATAAACCAGACGCGAACTGTCATGGAGGCGAACAGAAGAAACGCAGTTCCGTCTGAAGTGCCGAGGACAAACTGAGGACTGTGTGGAGGAGTGTGAGTAGATTGAAATTATAAAAGAAATGATGTGAATATGAAGATGAAGATGAAGATAAAGAGGATCATTAATGGACTCCACTTAAATCGAATGGTTATCTGTCTGTGTCTCTGTCTGGTCGTGGGGTTCACAGATTGTACAGCGGAGAGTAATGATGTGTCACTGGCTACTGCCCAACGCTCCCCTTATTGTCAAATTTTTTAGTACGGGCACCTGCCCTCTAATAGCATTGAATATGCCAACATATTTTTTAATTTCTACTTGCAGGATTTTAGCGTTTTGCTGCAGGTTGCATGTTGGTGTCACAGCACTGTACGTCTCTTTGGTTCATGGATTTTACCAATATTTTCGGTTCATGGTTTTTACTGATATTTTTTGGTGATGGTTTTCCAAACGACTCTGTATTTTAACGCAACGAAAATTCCGGCTGAATTTACTCTGCTGCTTGGGCAACGCATATATATTATACAGCCTCTCTTTAAATGCGAGTTCCCAGTTCACAGTTTGACCTAATGTACGTTATGAGCAGCGGACGCTTACCATACTTTTGGTGTAACCGTGAACAGTGAATATAGTGAATATTATCTGGGTCGTTGTCTATCCACGCTACAAATTTGTTTAGATGGTAAATTTTTTTCTTGGAATTTGATAAAATAAATTTCAAAAAATCAGAATGTTGAAGTGTTTAAAGCATTTTTTTTTATAGGTAAAGAATTTTTCCGGCATCTAAAATATTAATTAATTTTCATTATTTTTCAAATTAATTTGTGGATTTTTTAACTACCTTATAATATATATGCTTATGCTTAGTATAATATATAAGTTTTGTAGTTTTGTTTTTTGGTAGATTTTTTATTATATATATATATATATGTATACATATAGGTATAGTCTAACTTATAGACAAGATGGCATTTTTCAGAGCTATTTTTTGGTTTAATTTCAAATATTTTTAAAATTTTGATTTAAGTTTTTTAATCTGTAGAATTCTAGTACCTCAAGGATTTCTCGGGATGTTGAATCCATTTATGCATTCAAAAATATATTTTAAATAACAAAAAATTACAATTTTGCTTGAGATTCTATAGTAGGCCTTGAAAAGGGCATTTCCTCTATAAGTTAGACTATAATATATATATGAAAGGTATTGGTAAGTCTAGTATTTATTAGTGTTTGAGCTGGGTTTACTTGAGATTCTATAATAAGCCCTGAAAAGGTCATTTCTTCTATAAGTTATATTATAATATATATATGGAAGGTATTGGTAAGTCTAGTATTTATTATGTGTTTGACCTGGGTTGCTTCCAACCTCCTATATATATTATATATGAAAGGTATTGGTAAGTCTAGTGTTTATTATATGTTTGACATGGGTTGATTCCAACCTCTAGTATTATAACCCTTATGCAGGGATTAACTCAGACCTATATATATTATATATGAAAGATATTGGTAAGTCTAATGTTTATTATATGTTTGACATGGGTTGATTCCAACCTCTAGCATTATAACTCTTATGTAGGGATTGAATTTGGCCAGCAAATTGTTTGGCATTGAGTGATTTTCATGTCAAATACAGTGAAAAAAAATTGTCATATTGTCAAGATGCTTCCTTCAAACTATGAAAACAGATTAGGGAAGTGTGAAAACCATCAAATTGGACTTTTGTTTTCAAATTTCAACCCTGTCCCTAGGTGAACTGGGTCACCCCAGCACATGGCGAGGACAAAGCAATAGAGGATTTGAACATTGATCCTTTGTGTTCACATTTAATTTACATTTTTATGAGCTTGCCAAATAAACTCCCCCAAAGGCTGGTTGAGTTTTTCAAACTACTTTGAACTCATTTTTATGCTAATGTATATTATTTTCAAATAAAATCCCAATTTAATTAATTAATTATTATTTTTTAATTTTTTAATGTAATTTTAAGATGATATTTATATTCTCCATGAGGTTTAGATGAGTGGATATGTGTGAGATTTAGTTTTCTTCATATTATTGGTTTAAAATTTATGGGCAGGGGTTGAGAATCGATTCAAAAGGTATCAATCTCATTGAAATCTCTCACAATCTTCATGATTTGTGAATTTAGTACCTACCAAGTCAATGTGTTCAAATCTCATAAGAAGAAATTGAGAGTCACAATGACTTATATGCATTAAAAACTATAATAACTTGTACGAATTAAAAACTATAGTACCTACCAAGTCAATGTGTTCAAATCTCATAAGAAGAAACTGAGAGTGACAATGACTTATACGTATTAAAAACTATAATAACTTGTACGAATTAAAAACTATCCTAACTTAGTGATAATATGTGATAAATGAGCAAATCATTTTCCCACTCAACATTAAAATCTGTCAAATTTAAACTTAACCTAATTAATAAATAATTAACACTTAATAATTAATATATAACGGAATTCTTTATATACAACGAAATTTCAACCAATGAACATGTTAGTGTACAGATTGCATTAATGTTGAGAGTGTTATGGTTTATTATTACAAAACGAGGGATATAAATTTGTAACAAATATTCGTTTTCGTTCCATCCAAATTATTACTTTAATTTGTACCATTAAAGAGCAGGGAGGTGTTAAAAGTCTTATTTTTTGTACCAGCGACAGCATGAGGTATCTTCATAATAATAAACAACTGGAGAATATTGATGTGAATAACATTCAACCATGTAGAATAAAATTCAATCATAAACATGTTAGTGTACATTGTAAATGATTGCGTGAAGAAAAAAGAGACATTAATTTTATTAATATCATTATATCTTTCGAGTAATGATTGTTTGTTTGTAAACAATTAAAGAAAAAGGATACTCATATTATTGATGATATTAATTGATACCCAAAAAATAATTTAAATCAATTAAAAAATAATTTAAAAGATTTATATTAAGGTTTTTAAATCCTATCATAATAGTTGTTACTTTCATCAAAGTGCTTGTTCATGGTTTATACGTAAATAATAATTTATTAAGTGCTTTGATTTTTAAGTAGATGATTTTGGGGGTTCATCGTCAACATTAATTGTCTTTGCTTTATGTGTTGTTAGGTGTTTTTATTAGGTGAGTTGTCACCATCATAGTTAAGGAGTTTGTCATCAATAAAATGTGGACAAATAATTAAAAGTTTTTAAGTGAGATTTTTTTGGAAAAGAACGTAAAGTAAATGAGTTTGTAGTATGTATTAATGGAATTTGATGGGAAAATTGTCTTTCACATGATGATTTGTTTAGTTCAGTAATAGCAAAGTAATGGGTATCTTTTGCATGCTCATGTGGGTTTAGTTCATGATGTTCGTTTTTATGGGAAAGTAATGGGTATTTTTAAGCCCATTTGGAAATACATGTGAGGTGTATGTAAGCTATTAGTGTAGAGTTTTAAACCTTTACACTAAACATAATGTATATACAAACTATTTTTAAATAGAAATGTAAACAATGACAATCACATATAATTCCTAAAAATTTACTCTAGAAACTCCTAACTAAAAAAACTAGCAGAATGATTAGAGGCACATCTCTAACTTTCATTATTAATTATGTAAAGCCTTAATTTTTATTTTTTTTAATTACTTGAACCAGAGACTAAAATTCGACATTTCAAATGGCAGAATGAAAAGCCCTAATTTAATCATTCATACAAAAAAGAAACCATAAATTTATGAAGCAGCCAGACATTCTTAATTTTAGCAAATTATCAGGAAGTACTTACTTGTAATTTCGTTTCGGGTGTGTTCCTGAACTTAATGAAACTAAAATTTTGTCTGATGGTGTTTCTGGCGGTTGTTGCTTCCACTTTCGTTACCAAAATGACCAAAACCTCCTTGTCAAACTAGGCACAATCTCGGTACCCAGCTCCAAAGTACTTCAAAATTGAAGCACTCTGCCCCCATGCCCAAAACTCCAAGAACAATTAAGACTCATTCTTCCTCTCTTTTTGTGGCTTCCTCGGAATTTCCTCTGTCGGTGAAATGCTCCAAAAAACCCTCCCTTCACTTCACTCCCATGGCAAAACAATCCCCTTGTTTCCCAAATAAACTACACCCATGATTTTTTTTCCTTTCGTGCCCCCTTTTGTCTCTGTATATCCACTCCTTGGCGGTCATTGCCTTCTCTATCAATGAATCCATAGCTCTCTTACACAGTGAGACCTTCAATCTTCTTGTAGCGTGCAATCATATTCGCTTAAGATATTGGTATATTGACGCGTGTGCTAGGTTTACCTTTAGAATTAGTATTCATTTTTATATAAATGCCTTAAGTCCATAGTATGTACTATATTTTGATTTAATTTATCATTTGACAATTTATTAATATAATTTATTATTTCTTTTATATATTCTGGGATATATAAACATATAACCATATTTATAATTGACTTTAAATTTTACATTTATTTTTATAACCATATTTACTTTATACTTTAAATTTATATCATTGAAATTATTTAGGGTATTTCTTATTAATTATGACGTACTAAGCAATATGTGTGGTGATGGGTAAGGGTGTAACTTCTATTTAAAGGAGTGTCATGATATTGAACATTTATAGTTAATTTAGAATATATACTAGTGTAGTGCATGCGATACATGCATATGTAGCTATCATATGCATGCTAATATTATTGTGCTCCCTATATTAGAGACAGGTCATTACAAATTAACTTCATCAATTATAGTATCATATATAAGATCTTATGGCATTCAAAACCCTAAACCATTGAACAAAAGTACAAATTGTGTGTCAAAAACTTTCAAAAAATGAAAGAAAATATATATATATATATATATATATATGGGCCCTACTGATGACTTCCCCTCACTCCTATATCAATGTATAATACATGGGGCCAATCATCTAAAAAATATAACATATACCCAACATGTAGCCCTTGATTTATATAGCCTTGGTAAGGTACCATCAACCTCACTCTTGCTTAAGTGGTTGAGGGTAGGACAAAGCATTCCAAACAATTTTTTAGTTAATTGGGTCCAACTTGGGTGGTTAAGAAAAGAAGTTGTTATTATTCCCACCTAGGTTCAAATCCCACTTGTTCCATGTTTGTATTTGTGCATGCTTAGGGCTCGCAAGGTAAGCCAATGAGAAAATATAAGGGGCCTTTAAAATCATCCAAGAACACATAAGAGGTGCATGTAAGGCATATAACCCTCCATTTATATGACCTTGGAAAGGTACCATCAAGATCACTATTCTTAAGTGCTTGGGGATGAGACAAATCATTCCAAACATTTTTTAGGTTAATTGGATCTAGCTTGGATGTTTAAGAGGAAAACTTGTTATCTTTCCCACATAGATTTGAATCCTACATGTGTCATGTTTTCCTTTGTGGGTGATTAGGGATCATAAGGACTGTAGCCCAATGAGAAAATAGATGGGGTCATTAAGCCCATCTAGGAACACATGTGAGGTGCATGTAAGGGGCATAAACCTTGGTTTCTATGGCATTGACAAGTTGCAACTAATCTCACTTTTTCTTATGTGCTTGAAGGTATGACAAAGTGTTCTAAACATTTACTCTAGTCACTTGGGTGTTGGGATCCTCCCTAGGAGTATTATAGGAGGCCAAAGGGCCCATAGCAGAATAGTAATAGTGGAGGTCATTCAATGTAATTGGATTAATCCCACTATGCTTATTATTTTTAAATAAGGCCCACTATGGTAGTCATAGTATTGAAAGTAACGGGGCCTTATTAAAGAAGGTTCACTAGGTAGTTAGGAAGTTGTTATGCTTAAGGGTCTCTTCTTAGCTATAAAATATTATGGAATCCTCCTTTATAGAGCTATTGATTTTATTGTATTTGGAACTTAGCTCATTAAGAGGTCACAAAACCTTAAGAGGCAAGTGAATAGGAGAATGTTCCTTCCATAAAAGGATCAATTGTGATGTGTTTCCTATCTTGAAGGTTTTGATTTTAATATAGTGGGGGCAAAAAAATTCTACAAGGGTTGGAATGTTTGGATCCTCCCTAAGAGTGTTATGTGGGGGACAAAGGGCCCATAATATGGTACTAATAGTGGAGGTCATTCAATGTAAGGCGGACTAAGTCCACTATGCTCATTATTATTAAATAAGACCCATTTTGATAGTCACTCTTGAATAAATGTAATGTGGCCTCATTAAAAAAAGGTACATTGGGTAGTTAGGAAGTTGATATGAATAGAGTTATCTTATTGTACCGAAAGGTGCTCTACATCCCAGTATAGGGGAGAAGGGAGATGTGTAGGTGTAATGTAAGTATGTAAACATTTTTACATGTCAGCTAAATTAAATAATAATACAATATTAAAAGTAATATAGAGCCCAGTATGAGGGAGATGTTGTAGTACCCATAAAAAAGTTAATTTTTTTATTCAAAAAATTAAGAATAATTTTTTAGATAAAAAAATCATAGTTTCATGTCAAATTAAAATATCATTTTACCTTAAGTAGTAGTTATAAGTTAAGATCCATTTTACCTTACAAATTCAAGTAATGATTGTGTAACCATATTTTTATTTAGATTAGCTTATAAACATGGTTTGTTACAATACCATGGGTTAATACTATGGCTCATCAATAACACATGTTAAAAACCCATTTCTCCTTTCAAAATCAAAATATTTTATAAATATTTTATTTGAATATAATTTTTGACATTTTTTAATTAAATCTAAAGGCAAAAAGATTATAATTTTGACATATATTTAAATTCTCTATCACATTAAAAAATATAAGATATAAATAGTAGTCATAAATTAAGATCCATTTTACCATATAAATCAAAATAATAATTTTGCAACCATATTTAAATTTCATTAATAACCACATCAAACTTAGTACTTACAATACAACAAATTTTGTAATCATGGATATTCATCCTCAATTTATTATGGATATTATTAACTTGTGAATAAACTTTGTTACAATATCATGGGCCAATACCATGGCTCATCAATACGACATGCCCAAAAACCGTATGCCCAAAAACCTTCTGCATTTTTGCTCGAGAGACACTCTCTAGCCTAATATGGAAGAGAAATTGTAATGTCCGATTATGTTATGTTATCTAAAATTTTTGACTAAATCAAATTACATAAAAATGAACATAAAAATAAAAATAAAAATAAATAAAATTATTAATTAAAGTGTGGTAGAGATGTTGTAATGTAATGTTTAACATTTTGACAAAGTCACATCAAAATAAAAATTAAATAAGATTTTAAAAGTAAAATTAAATAATAAAAAATTAAAGTAATGCAATGTAAACTTCTCCCTATAATTGGACTAGAATATCAACAATGATTTTTCAATTTTAACCCGCTTCTGTTTTTCTTGCAAAACATCTAATTATGAAGTGAAAGAGCTAATGAGATCATTTTTAATATTTTCAAACAAAATATTGAATTTTTCCTTCGTGGCTTCGCAATTGGTTGATTTTTTTATCTCAACAGAAGCATCTAATGATACCCTCAAACTCTTCATTGAGAGATTCCTTGAAATACCATTTTTCGTTCTCAATTAACTTCTTCAACTAGCTGGTATACTCTGTCACAATATGGATTAGCATATATGGGGGGTTCTTACAACACCCTATAAATGAAAACCCTTTAAAAAGATAAACAAAATATGCAAGAAGGAAACAAATTTAAGGAGAAATATATCAACGAGCTGGTATACTCGGTCACAATATGGATTAGCATATATGGGGGGTTCTTACAACACCCTATAAATGAAAACCCTTTAAAAATATAAACAAAATATGCAAGAAGGAAACAAATTTAAGGAGAAATATATCATGTACTTAGAGACTCTCACATTGTCAAGACTTTGTTGACACGAGTTAGGCTTGTCCTTTCCATGAATCTACTCAAAGAAAACAAAAAATTGCAGGAAAACAAGAAGCAAATAGGATTACTACAAATCACCAAGACCTATCCATTAAGTGCCTCCTTGACAATGGCACCAAAATGTTGGTTGCAGTATATGTTAACTTAATGACTCAACGTCATCATGTCAATCTGATGTTCGTAGACTTTGAGACGCAACACAATCTATGCTAGAGAAAGACTCCAAAGACCTGCAAAACCAAACCCTATTATGTCCTTGAAACTATCTATTCACACGTTCAATCTCCTACAAGCACTAATCAATACCCTATTCTAATCTTGCAACTAAATTGCATGTATTAGAAACAAAATCCTAACTACTTGATCACTCAAGAATCTGACTAGCAACTTATTTACTAAACTAAGCAATCTCTTTAAGGACCAACCTCAGTTGTAAGGGAGTCAGAAATCCCTAAAAAACCTCACTTCATCAAATGAAAGGACTGGAAATGTAAACAAACTCTCTCTCTAACTTAATGCAGAAAGCAAGAGCAAAAGAGAATGAATTTGATGATAATCCTTCACACATTCCTATGATAACTACTTTGTGACAAACTAGATATGCTTCTCAAGGAAAAGAGGGCTCTAAATGTGTTCTAGTCACACATCAATCCCAATACTAGCGCATACAATGCACTAACTTATGGAAAACAAATTCTTTAAGAAAAATATAAATATAGTGCGCTTGTACATATCTAAAACTCAAAATTCATTTAAGAAACTTGTGTGTTTGTTTCCACATTCACAATCAAGTCCAATCAAAACCTTGTAAGATTACAAGGCTCGGAAAATATACTATTTGCCAAAAAAAACCCAATAGACAAAATACAATTAAAGGAATGAATGTTGTAAGAATACAAAGCTCACAAAGTATTCTGATCAAACTTGCTTAAAAAAGCTACAAGACACGAGCTTTAGAGTTATATTTACCTTTTGAAACAATAATGTACAACATTCTTTTGAAATTTAACCTTTACAAAAAGGATAAGGTAGCATAAATATTTGAATGTGTTGTAGTCTTACTAATGTATAACTTACAAATTTCAAGGGGCAAGCATACACGGTATACATTGTTCTTACCAAAAAAAAAAATCTCGAAACAAGGTTACAAATGCATTCGGTGATCACAATAATTTTGACAAGATACATATCATAACTCAAATGCGTATCTAAGGTTTAAAACTCAAGAATAATACCCAAAATAAACTTCAAAGGAACAAAGCATTTAATAGGTCATAAACAAAATGTCTAGCAGTGTGAGCTTGCTACAATTTTACGTGTGGCATTTAAAAACAGAGATTCAATATAGTTTTAATCTTCACATTTTTGTACATAACTTAGATATAAAATAAAAATATTGTACCAAAAGAAGGAATATGCAACTCCACTATTTGTTGACACACAAACTGCTTAGATTTGTGAATATATATATATATATATATATATATATATATATATATATAAACACACCATACATAATAGATTGGTCATTACACAAAAAATCTATAACCTATATCGGCCGAAAGAGAGGGAAACGAAAGAGGACAACGAGCTAGATTGGTGGGCCCAACCAACCAAATCGTTGTCCCTTAAAAAATTCACAGAGTGAACGATATATGCAAATAATCAAGTAAAAACTTTGGCACAATCTTTCCATTAGAGAATTTCTCAATGTTACATTAGAAAGAGCTAGAGCATGATACCCTGATACCCTGACCATTGAGAGCGACCCATGAGTTTATTACAATAGTGTAATTTTACAAAGAGACTGCTCTTCCCTGGAAATGAGCCATAGAAAGTTTTTATAGTGTTCTCAGTACAATAATAGGCTTCAAACCAACTAGGATAGATGCAAAACAAAATCAACATGGATCATAACAGTCCTTAGGAGAAAATAGATATGGTTATGCTTGTAACCTAATCTGGGGAGACCACAGATTTGTTGTGAAAGAACTCAAAGATCAACTCCTCATTTCTCAGGCATGATTCAACTAAAATCTTGATAAGGCACAATTTTGACCTAATCCTTTGTTGAAGACTTTGACGGGGTGTACAAGTCACCCACTCATCACGGGCCCACGTGGTGATCTTTATACCAAACAATTGCACATACATCTCCTTCCTTAGTACCTAGGCACAATTGGACCATTATTAGTAACAATATGATGTAAATCCTATTGAAAACAAAGGAAATATATCAAATAATGAACAATTACTATGCCGTGCTCAAATCTAAGATAGTAGCCCAAGAATATGAAAAATAATGACAATACTAGGTAAAAACATAAGTGATCGCAGAGAAAAAAGGTGTGAAACTGCACCAAAATAGAGGATCATCAGGGAGTCTGACTTAACAAACTTGGAGCCAAAATTTTCAAATTCAATTTTTCTTCTTTTAAAAATCTGAAAGGGCATGACTCAAAAATATAAATTTTCTTTTGACTCTAGCATGGAGAACATGCTTTACAATGATTAATATAAGTGCATCAAGGGGGAAAAGATACATTATGAAGATTGGCCATAGTTACAAAATTCAACACTCCCTCTTAACTAGGGAGGTATTCATGATGACTATCAAATGTGTTCTCAAGTTATCAAATTTCTATGAAAAGGTTATAACAAAATCATCAACGTCTAGTTAGCATCTCTGACATCATCACCTCTTTAGTGTCTTTGACATATGCATCATCATTAATAATAGCATCAACAAGTTGGAATCTTTGATATTGTCAGCATCAACTAGTATCCACATCTAGTCAGTACCACTAACCCAACCGGTCAGTACTCCTAACACATGGCATTATAACATTTAGCATCAACTAGTCATCATAATTTTCCATTATTCTTTCATCTACACTCCCTCTAAATTAGAGAGGTAATCTCCACAAGCCCCATCTTGTCCCTAGTGTATGTGAACTTCCCTATAGACAATGGCTTCATCAAAATATTAGTTTTCTGCTCATTAGTGGAGATGTATTGGCGCATTATTTCTCCCCTATGCATCATGTCACAAATGTAGTGGTACTTTATTTCGATGTGCTTCAACTTGTCATGGAACACGTGAATCTCTAAAATTTTCACACAACATTGATTATCACAATATGTCACTATTAGTTCCAGCGCATGGTCGAACAATCCTGCAAACAAATTTTGAAGCCACACTGCTTTGGTACATGTTTCATTCGCTGCGATATACCCTATGTTTGCTGTGCTGAGTATGATCGATCTCTGCTCCCTGCTCATCCAAGATATCATAGCGGAGCCCAATGTGAAGCATACTCCTAAAATAATCTTCTTGTCATCTACAGTCCCTACCCAATCATAATCTATATATCCCTGCAGTTGTAGATCATTGTTTAAGACATATCTCAAGCCAAACTTCATAGTACCACATAGATATCTCAAAATGTGCTTTATTGCAATCCAATGCTCATGTCTCGATTCCACTTAGAACTGGCTCAATGTATGTTCTGCAAAGATAATGTCAGTCATGGTATTAACCAAATACATCAACAAGCCAATCAACTGTTGGTACATGGATGGATCTACCAAGTTGGATTTAGAGTCTTTGAACATCTTCAAATTAGTAACCATGAGATGTACCATGGATTTATAGTCTACCATGCCAAACTCTTGAAGGATCTTAATAACATACTCTCCTTGACCAAGGAAGATATCACTATGCTTCTTCCATACTTCCAATCCCAAATAATAATGCATCAAGCCAAGATCCTTCATGTCAAACTCAGAGGCCAATTTCCTCTTACATTGAATGATGAGAGGCTCAACACCTATTAGAAACAAATCATCAACATATAGCAATAAAATCATAGGTGCATTCTTCACAACCTTGAAATAGAGGTTTGGATCAACATCACTCTTGGTAAATCCAAGTCTCATTAGGTAGCTATCAATTCATGCATACCAAGCTCTTGGAGCTTGCTTGAGTCCATACAAGGCCTTCTTCAATCTAAAAATGTGACATTCCTTCTCATGCACCTCAAAACCTTGAGGCTACTCTATGTACACCTCTTCCTCAATTGCACCATTGATGAAAGCAGTCTTTACATCCATTTGATGAACATTCCATCCCAATGAGGCAACAAGAGATATGGTAGATATAATGGAGGTGTACCTAGCACTAGAGCAAAGGTCTTATCATAGTCTTCTCCCTCTTTCTAGGAAAACCATCTAGCCACAAATCATGCCTTGTATTTGTCAATAATTCTATATGCATCATGCTTGATTTTGTATATCCACCTGGAAGTCGCCACTGACTTCCCTTTAGGTCTTGACATAATCTCCTAGACATCATTATTTATGATGGATTGATATTATTCATCCATGACCTCCTTCCACATTTGTCGGCTAGCTTCTTCTTCATAAGTAGAAGCTTTCACATCAATAACGTTAGTCATAAGAGTTACATAAATAGAAAACATTCTAGGTTTCTTACTTTCTCTAGTGTTCCATCTAGAGCTGCATGTCCTTCTACTTCTTCCAAGGTAGATCTGACACATGTTGGTCTCTTTTTTATTTCAAGAACAACAACTAGTTCTACCGGTCCACAATGCCCTTCTACCTCCTTAGGACATTATTTAGAACTTGAAAATTATTCCTTATAATTTTTTTGTTTTAATTCATTGTAGGAGTCCATGGATGCTTCCTTAGACTTCCAATACGCAACCTTCTCATCAAAGATAACATCCTAAATGACCTCAATCCATCGCTACTTTGGAATGTATATTTTGTAGGCCTTTGATAATTCATTATAACCAGAAAATATTCCTTTATTTCTTGAAGTTTCTATCTTATTCCTTTTATCCTTAAAAACGTGGATATAAACAGGGAAACCAAATATTATCATATGGGTAACCTATGGCTTTTGTCTAGTGAATGCTTCTTTAGAAGTCATATCTTCTAGAATTTAATGAGGACTTCTATTCTGAATGTATATTGTTGTTAAGGATGCTTCTTCCCATAAGAACATGGGAAATTCTTGATCATGCATCATAGTCTTGACGGATTCTTTAATGGACTTGTTCTTTCCTTTTGCCACACTATTTTGTTGAGGATTATAGGGAAAAATCATCTCCCTATTTATCCCATATTTCTTACAAAAACCAACAAGTTTTTTCAATGTGTATTTGCCTCCATTATCATATCTCAAAATATTAATTCTCTTACTTGTCAAGTTTTCCACATAAGCTTTGAATTCTTGAAAATTGGTGAAGACTTCATCCTTGGTCTACATGAGATAGATCCACATCTTACAAGATAATTCATTAATAAAGTCACACAATATAGAAAACCTCAAGGTGATCTCACTGGCATAGTACCATAACATTAGAATTAAACAAATCCAAAACTTCCTTAGATCTATTGTAACTGCTTGGAAATGGCTTCTTGGTATTCTTTCGAAGTGTGAAACCTTTACATACGCCTTTATGATCTATCCGTAATTCAGGAACACCTGAGACTATTTGATTCAACTTAAGAAATGCCCCATAATGAAGGTGACCATATCTCCTATTCCATAGTTCACTTGGATTAATTTCATCATGCACTAGAACTTGAGCTAGTTGAACCATGAGCATATACAATATTCCTTCATGAATTCCAATAACTCTAGCATCATCTATACTAGATCCCTTGGACCATACAAGTACTTTGTCATCCACAAATGCTACTCTATCCCCTTTATCTTCCAAACATGTTATAGAGACTAAGTTCCTTTTCAAACCTGACACATTTATAACATTGTTATGATAGACATTATTACCAGATTCTGTCTCAAGGGATGCCTTTCTTACTCCTTTAACTACATAGTTGTATTTATCTCCAAGCTCTACCCTTTGAGATAGTCTTATTTCTATCATGTTAGTGAGATTTCCATGATCTCTTGTCATATATCTTGAAGCACCACTATCTACCACCCACATATCATCATCAGTTGCAATAGAAATTGTTAGAGCATAAAACTAAAATAAATCTTTATCCCCTCTAGACTTGGGTGTTCATATTTAATATCAGCTACAGAAGCATGTTATTTTCCTTTTCTCTTTTTACCAATATCTCCTTCAAAACATTCATTCATGTAGTGACCAAATTTGTGAAAGTGATAACATTGAATCTTTGACATGTCTTTCTTTCCTTATTGAGTGGGTCTCCCTTTTAGTTTTTGATTACGGAAACCAAACTTATTCTTTCCTCCATTATTGTTCTTGAAACAAGCTACAAATGATTGAGAAGCTTATTCCTTTCTATCTCTTGAGGTAAGTCTTAAAACTTCTTGAGCACAAGAGGTCCATAGTTCTTCAAAATAGAGGACATCCTTTCTGCTACTTATACCTGCTGGAAATTCATCCCATGATCTAGGTAGTCTATTAAGTGTTGTAGTCACTAGTTCTTTCTTAGAGATGACTTCATCAATTGTTTGAAGTTGATCCCTTATTTGAGATATTCTTACAAAATATGAAGCCATAGTGTCATCATTTGTCATCCTCACATCACGAAGCTCATTTTTCAAACTCGTGACTTGTGCAATGTTGTTGAGTGTGAATAGTTTGGTTAGTGCATCATACATTTCCTTTGAAGATTCAAGCTTTGTAATATAAGGAATCAGATGATCTCTAATGGAATCCACAATAAGAATCATGGTAGTGATATCATATTCCTTAAACTACTCCTTTCCTGCAATATCTATTGGTTCAACAAGTTTATACTTCACAATATCCAAGACTTTGTTCTTTGCAAGAATGAGATCAATTCTAGTCTTTCAAGCTCTAAAATTTGAGGCACCTTCTAGCTTGTTCTCTGATTTCATATAAGAAGATATGAATGTAGATAAAAAAAATGGAATTCAACAATAGTGATCTTAATTATGGTTTCTTTAATAGTGATCTTTGAGTTCCTTCCTTCACCGAAGCTCTGATACCATGTTGATTTTTCAAGTGCAATAGTGCTAGCATAATATTTCTGAATACTCGTAATTACTTCTAATGACATTGATATTATTTTAATTTCTATAGTATGTCTTTAAGAAATTATACTTCATAAATTCAACCATACAAGAATAATAGAACAATAGAGATCACAATGCACAAATAGAGCACGCGATTTACCCTAGTTAAACCCACTAAGGAGAAAAACACAACAACCTTTTCAATAGAGAAATTATTATGGTTAACAAGCAACACACCTAGACCTTTTAGTCATCAAATAGGTCAAACTAAACTTCAAAAATTATATGACCAAACTTGGTCAAACCCTCCAAGTAAACCATTTCAATCTAATCCAACAATTTTCTCTTTTGATCTTCCCCATAATTTTGACTCTACTGCAACTTCCAGAATCCCATAATTTTGCCCCCCATGCAATTTCCTAGATATTTCAGCCCCTATAGCAGAAACTACCTAGAAGGTATGTGAACTAGAGAGAGAGAGATATTCCTTGCACACATGTGATCTAGAGAAGAGAGAAAGAGATGAATTTCATCCTCGTTCTTTTTGTCCTTCGCTAGGATGCCTAGAAATTGTCTTGCTTGAGAGAGTGTGAATTCGTGCCTTGAGGACGAGGTCAAGCTGCCTTTATATAATGAATTGGTTGGGTCAAATGGGTGTGACTCTGTCCAGGCAAAATTCAATTGGAGGGATTCTGACATGACAAACTTGGAACCAATAATTTCAAATTTAAAATCTCAAATTTTCTTCTCTTAAAAATCCAAAAGGACATGACTCAAAAATATAATTTTTCTTTTGACTCTAGCATGAAGAACATGCTTTTAAAATAATTAATATAAATACATCAGGGGCTAAAATATAAATTATGAATACTTACCATAGTGACAAAGTAAACTCTCTTAACACTTGCAATATTATCCTTAGGTGCTCCTCATGTTTTTCCTTAGTCTCTGAATAAATCAAAATATCATCAATGAAGGTAAACACACATTTATCTAGATAATTACTAAGAATGATGTTCATTAGGAATATTAATGTAGTTTGTGGAAAGGTAAACCCGAATGGCACCATTAAGAACTCATAGTGTCAATGCATTGTCCTAAATGTTGTCTTATGGATGTCCTCATCCTTGAGTCTAACCTGGTGATAATCAATCATCAAGTCTCACTTTGAAAACACTATGTCCCCTCTCAATTGATCAAATATTTCATTTATCCTAGGTAGTGGATACTTATTCTTGATGGTCATCTTATTCAATTGTCTAGAATCTATACATAACCTGAGGGTACTGTATTTCTTTTTAATGAAAAATGTTGGTGCTATCCATGGGGACACACTAGGTTTGATGTATCATTTATAAAACAATCCCTTCAACTATATTTTTAGATCCACCAACTCAAGTGTGGTCATCCTATGAGGCACCTTAGAAATAGGCACCATTCTTGACTTAAGCTCTATTGAGAAATTGATATCCCTTCTAGGAGGAAATCATGGTATTTCCTCTAGAAACACATCTCGAAACTCCTATAGCACTAGGTGGTCCTCAACTTTTATATTTTTATCTTTTGTTGAACCTAATATATGTATGGAATACAATAAACATCCTTTTCGACAATATTTATTTAATTGTAAGATTAAAATATGCCTCATTAATATAGGCTTTAAGATTCCTTGCATGACTCTTTGATTTCATTCACCATCATCACATTCTAAAGTTTTATTAAAATAGTCCAGCTTAGCCTTATGTGTTTGTTATAGGGAAAAGTGTCTATACAGAACTGCTTATCCCACTAAGGTGTGGTAGCTACCTTAGAAACAAACAAAGTAAAGCTACTTTCGTTTTTCCTTTATGAAATATAGATGAGAGAAGAACAAAGGAGACCAACCTCTGTCTTGCGCTTGGCTCCTAGTTCGACTCCTCTCTCTTCTGATAGTCCTTTGCTACTTGCTTCCTTGTACGCCCAGCTTCATGGAGTACCTGTAGAATCAGAGTAGCATAACACTATACAAGAACATGGATCTATAATCATAAACAATCTAGGATCAGATGTAAATTGACCATACAAATGCATAAAACATAAATGACACAAGAGTATGGAGGAAAACTTGAATAGCTTTTATTGATAATCAAGAAAGAGCCAAGGGAGTTACAACCAGTTGTTCTGACCCAACATCGTCCTCTCAGCAAGTAAGCCCTTCTTCACCTCATAGAAAGCTTAGATCACCCAACACTATGATGTTGTCTCAAGAAACCAACAACAATTCCTTACAAGATACAAAATTCCAGCCTCTGGATCTCTAGGATGAGGGATCCATATATAGATATATGTAAGGGAGATGAGTCAGCTTGTGATTTGATTAGTGTCTTCCCTCTGATAGTTCTTGCTTCCACTTGGAGATTGATGATCTCTTACTCATCCTTGGTCGAATTCAGAGAGGCAAGTGTCACATGAGAAGTTTCTGGAAGATTCCATGCCTCTCCACCTCGCGGATTGACACTGCCATTTGTCACTTCTCGCCCATCACACCCCATAGAAGGGATTTTTGAAATGCAACGCACCCACAGAGTGTACTTAGGTGAGATGCAATGCACTTTGCCTATGGAGCAGCTGAAATGATCATGTTTTGACCAGTTCTGAGCAGTTTTTCATGGAGAACTTCTGGGAGAAGCTGTAATCAGTTGACCTTGTTCCTTTAGGGGTTAGAACAACACTTTTAGGGACTTAGGAGCCCTTGGTTTATGGACATTTTATGCTTGGGGTTGCAGTGCCCAAAAATGTCTATAACAGTTGCCCCCTAAAGCATGAGGTCGTTAATCTTTTTTGATGTCGGGTGAAATGATTTATTATGAGGATCTGAAGTTCTTTCAAGCTGGGAGGAGACCTGTAATAAGATACAATACAATACATTATCTTCATAATTTTTTCATGATCTAGCTGAGGCGGGCATTCCCATGCTCGGCTTTATAAATTCATTTTCATGTACATAGGACAGACAATCGTCTGAGTGTAGACTGATGATTCTGGTGGAGCCATCATCCCTTTGATTGGATGATTATCTGTGCAGCAATGATGTACATTTGATGTCTTTATTTCCCTGAATATATATCGTAGCCCGAATGGATGAAACTAGATCTGGGGTCTTCAATCTCGTTCGATCTTCACTCGAATTACAAGTCTATCCATGTGAGAGATGTTCTGGAGTCGAACATGGAAAGACATCGCCTGATTACCAGCCAATGATGTAAGCTGTTAACAGGCGCGAGAGGAAGCACCGATAATGATAATGACCCTCAAGGTACTGCAGTACAATTCACGTGGTGTGAATAAAGGACTTGGCGTCAAACACCACACAAAATCTTTCAGTCGAAGGTCATTGATGTAAACCTGTCGCCGGAAGTGAGAAACTTGCCATTGAGGCATGCAAGCTTCAAAGTACTGAACAGGGTGTTCCTAGATTGACTTATTGGATAATGAGATAATGTCGACAAGAAGCGATCTGTCATAGGAGGGCCTTAATGAATCCCACATTAATGACACAGAACGGAGAAAATGATTTTAATGGAGGTGAAAATGATCTGGTGATATAAGGTTCGGGGTGGCAGTCATGAAAGAATGGAGTGTAAATGTATTGTAGCGGGTGAGACACAGGTGAATTCTCTGAATGACTTCTCTTGAACATATCGGCGACACTGACACGATGGATTGGTAGCATTAACCCTAAATGTGGATGGTGTGATGGGACCATGGTGATGTGACCGGTGAATGAAACAACCCAACCTGACTTGGATGCGGAGTGAAAGTGTCATGTTCAAGAGCGACTTGCTACCAACAAAGTTTCTTCAAGTTTTCTTCCCAATTTTCCCCAGTCATTGCTGACCAGTGCCTCTTTATTTTTGTCAAGCTTGAGGAGGATAACATATGCTTGTTCTATAATTTTCCCTTCGGGCAAACCCATCGCTATGTTTTAACGAGCCTAGCGATAGTGAAACTCGTTCTTGTCTGCTATGGACAAGTTTGTTGCTATTAGGTTTTAACGAGTTTAACGACAAAGATAACTCGATCCTTTTCAATTTTAGAGAGTCTGAAAAGGGACGTAAAGGAAACTCCAAAATTCCTTTTTCGTCATCTAATCCCTTAAGTCCGAAAAAGTATAAAACAATACAGAAGGGATGAATTTTCGATACTTTTAACGAGCCGAACAAAACAAGCGCTCGATCTTTTTGTGTAATAATCCCTCAGGTCCAAAAAGATTAAAATCTAAAGGAGGGATAGCACTTCCGGTCCCTTTAACGAGCTGGAGAGGCCAATGGCTCGGAAATATTTTCATATTTTACGAGTCAGTTGAAAAGAGCTTAAAGGAGACTCGTCTTTTGAGGAACGAGTGATAAAATTGGGTAGCAGCTGATTCCAGGTAAGGTTTGGAATTTTCCAATCACGACAGTGTTACAAGGATGGCTAGCGGGATCACTCTTCGCAGCTGTTCCTCAAAAGGGGTAAACAATCAAATGGAGGTGAATGATCGGCCAATACAGAGTGGAGGTAATGATGAGAACATGACCAAGGCTTTAAAGGCTGAAGTACTACATTCACGATGGTTATTTACCGGGGAATAGTTCATTTTTTAATGAGCTTAAACGCGGGGAGAAACATTTGCTCATCACTTATGTTTATTTTTTAACGAGCTTGAATTATGTGCTAAAACTGCTCGATTAATCCAGTCGTATAATAAGAATGTCTCATATATAAACGACAATTTTTAGAGTTTTGCCCCACATCCTTTCTTTATGCAAGTTAGGAAACGACCAATCCAAAAAACAGATAAATGATCGCTCTTCGCTTGCACGCCAAAAGGTTTGCATGCCCCCAGGTATAAAACAGATTTTCAAGGTCACCTTTCAAATCTCCAACAAAACATTTGTTTTATCAGGAAAGGTCTACCTCTTTCAGGTTACCAAAGATTGTTCTATTCACACCGCAAACAAAACACTTCTTCAGCGATGTCTACCGAAATAGACAAAGGTGAGACAATCCACTCACATAAATTTGACGAGGGAATCTTATTCCAATCTAACTCCCTTTTCCAATCACGGACGGGAGTACAGACTAGTCATATATCTCTCACGGAAACCTACCCTATACTCGAAGTTTTCCTGCCGAAGCAGACTAGGGTGCATGCCCCCTGGGTTTCAGCCATGTCCCCCGAATCACTCGCACTCATCAGGTGGACGGACCGGGGATTGATGAGACATCCCTTGTGTGAAAAGACCATTTAGGGATGGTATATGACTATTTGCTATGCGTGATCCAGGAAATGAAAGCTGGTCTACGAGCTTGACCACTCTTCCTTCGTGCGGAAAACACATTACTCTAAAGAGTGATGAGACAATGGCTCCCATGCAATAAATATAGTCTTGTCCAAGGAGTATATTATAATCCAGGGGTCCTTGGACTACCATTACGTTCATATGAATGGTTTTCCCTCTCAATGTTATGGGCACATTGGGAAGGATCCCTAATGGTCAACTGGTTCCGTTGTCAAAGCCTGTTAGATTTCTCATCTCAGGCAAAAGCGATGGCGAACCAAGTGCTTTCCAAGCAGTCGAGGAAAGGATACTCACAGAAGCCCCTTCATCTATGATGGTACCGGTCATAACCATTCTATATATTTGAGCAATGATTCGGCATGGTACACTAGCCGGTAAACGGGGTCTGCCTAGTTGATTCCAGTCAAAGGAAACAACTAGGTTGCTTGGAGGTGGGACCGAATAGATGGCCGGGTACGACTCTGATGAACTTCCTTCCTGTGGTAAAGGAATGGGTAAATTTCTCCCATGTTCATCTGAGTCTGTGTTTACGAAAAGAATTTGGACAGTGTCATCCTTGTTCTCTTCGGTGACAATATCATCTGAAGATGGAACCTATGAAGGCAAGACCGGGTCAACTGCTGCCTCGACCTTTTGACTTTCGTCTGGTATGGGTTCAGATGGTTCGTCTTCAATGATAGATGCTTCGGCCGACCACCTGGGCGGGTCAGCCAGATTTTTAACTAGTGATGGACTCGGCAAGAGTTTTTTATATCCAGGAGGAAGTCGTAACGGTGAAACCAGATGATCGTCCAAAACTCTTTTAGCCTCGTCTAAGAAGGGACAATGATGGACGACATGATTGCCTTCGCACAGTTTACAAGGAAATCTATATTTTCCTTTTTGTCCTAGGGCTTCACTTTCACTAGTCGACGGTGTGTTTTCAACATGATCATCAGAGGTTGACGACACCGGGTTGTGAAAATGAGGAGGCCAGTCCCTTAAGATCCGAGGGATGTAGGGACAATCTCTATGATAGTGGTCTCCTTTGCAAATGACACATGGCGATTTAGGCCTGGTCGGTGCAGTGTGTGGATTTTCGCTAGACGATGCTTGGTTGCCGCCTTTCGCTTTTGGCTCCTTCTTCTTCTTCTCTTTCTTCTTCTTTTCCTTCTTCTTCTCAGGTACTTGATTTTTGGCTTTACTAGCCCCATCAAGGGAAGAGGAAGGAGGAGAGGAAGAATTGGAGGAAGTAGAGGGTTGGGAGGTAACTCTGGATTCATCTAGTTGCTGACTTGATTGTTCAGGAATTGCGGTGTTCTAAACGACAGAGGTCGAGAAGAGCCATACGGGCAAGCCGATTGTCAATCCTGGAAGCGACAATGTGGCCATATGGGGTGCACCAACATCTCCCCAAGAGGAGAAGGCACTAGGATTTCCTCCAAGGGGAATTCCTTGGTTGGTGGATTCCATTTTCTCAACCTAAGATCAACGTAGGAAAGGGTGATGATTATTCCGTTTAAAATAAATTTTAGATGCTTTGACACAACTTGTGTTTTCAATTTTTAAGAGTCAAGAAAAAACAAAAGATGACTCTAGTCGCCTTCGATTTTTAATGAGCCTGAAGTGACAAGTGGTCAGATGGACCTTTCCGTTAAGGAGTCTGAAAAGGAATGAAAGGGACTGCTCTGGAAATCTAGGTAGAGGGATTACCAAACCAATCGCAAAACTGCAGAATAATTTTTACGGTACGGTAGTCAATCTTCCCGAATGTTGTGTTCAGTGCATTGTGATCGATAGGGCGGCAGACACGGCTTCCTATGGATAAAGGATTAAGCCTATTTTTGTCCCCAAAATATACTCGACGGTACGTGGGAGCACAAGTCCATACTGGCACTTATCGTCTCAAAGTGGAGGAATCACCCAACCATCAGTGAGAACAACAGTTACCAGGCTTTACGACGCCGGAATACGTCTCTAGCCTAGACTTCTAGATGTTGTGCGTTAGGTTCCAAAGCGTTGTTAGATTCATTAAATTTATTTTATAGTTGATCTTGCTTAAGAAATTTGCCTTTCAGGTTCACCACGTGATGTAGATGTACAATTCCTAAAATGCAATCTAAGATGATAAACAGTCTTTTATCTTCTTTTTGCAATGAAAATCCTAGCTACTAAGGAAAGATAGACAATATTCTTTCACAAAGAGTAAAGAGTACACACTATATGCACTGTCCTAAATCAAACCAATCAAACAGTCTAAATGAAAATGCACATGCATGTATTTTTTTTCAGCCTTCTTAATATGTGAATGATAAAAAGAAAGCTAATGCGCAAATCTGAATTACTTTTCAAGCGACAATTACTAACAAGTTTCTTTTCAAAATAAAAAATGAAGACAATCACAACACTTTACGATTCGGAAATGAATACTTGCTTTCGACACTAGAAAAACTACAAATTCAGATCAAATACAATAGTAACAGGGTAATCGACTATCAAGAGCAATCAAACTCTCTTCTACGACTGAAAACGACACTTGCGACACTTTCAAATCGAGAAATGACAATACAACTACGTTACTTTTTGCAAAGGAGAACTGAAAATGACTCAACAAATACACAAAAACATTTATAGTTCTTTGCACAATGGAGGCGGAATAACAGCAAGGAAAAGGGGTTTCAGACAGAGATATACTGACTACAGGCAGCAAAATTCATGAATAGAACTGAAAAGAATGAACACAGAAACCAAAACTGAAGAACACTGCCTAGTCTGATCAGCGCACCTGTAACACAGTGAATTTGAAATGCAACGCACCTACTACACTCGGGAAGTGTGCTGAATTTCAGATTCACAGAACAGAGCCTGCGCTGGGCCAGAGATGAGACTTTTCTTGGGTTCTGGGTCATAGTTTGCAGTTCAGTTCAGGGGTTTTGGCTGAGCAAATGGTAATTAGTAAATAAAAAATTAGGGGTAGATCTAAGGAGGTTACTAGAGCTACCACAAGGGCAATCAAAGAGTTTGTAAATCAATTGTTTAATTCATAAGCAAAACCCGGAGATTGACTGAAGCAGCATTTATCTACTTTGCATTTGCATAGCAAATGCAGTTCGAAAGCTACCTGGCTCGACTTCAGGCTCCGTCTGTAAGTTTATAAAGTAAACAACAAGGAAGATAAACAAACAACCTAGTCGCTCCCAGCGGAGTTACCATTTTGTTACAGGGAAAAGTGTCTATACAGAACTGCTTATCCCACTAAGGTGTGGTAGCTACCTTAGAAACAAACAACGTAAAGCTACTTTCGTTTTTCCTTTATGAAATATAGATGAGAGAAGAACAAAGGAGACCAACCTCTGTCTTGCGCTTGGCTCCTAGTTCGATTCCTCTCTCTTCTGATAGTCATTTGCTACTCGCTTCCTTGTACGCCCAGCTTCACGGAGTACGTGTAGAATCAGAGTAGCATAACACTATACAAGAACATGGATCTATAATCATAAACAATCTAGGATCAGATGTAAATTGACCATACAAATGCATAAAACATAACTGACACAAGAGTATGGAGGAAAACTTGAATAGCTTTTATTGATAATCAAGAAAGAGCCAAGGGAGTTACAACCAGTTGTTCTGACCCAACATCGTCTTCTCAGCAAGTAAGCCCTTCTTCACCTCATAGAAAGCTTAGATCACCCAACACTATGATGTTGTCTCAAGAAACCAACAACAATTCCTTACAAGATACAAAATTACAGCCTCTGGATCTCTGGGATGAGGGATCCATATATAGATATCTGTAAGGGAGATGAGTCAGCTTGTGATTTGATTAGTGTCTTCCCTCTGATAGTTCTTGCTTCCACTTGGAGATTGATGATCTCTTACTCATCGAATTCAGAGAGGCAAGTTTCACAGGAGAAGTTTCTGGAAGATTCCATGCCTCTCCACCTCGCGGATTGACACTGCCATTTGTCACTTCTCGCCCATCGCACCCCATATAAGGGATTTTTGAAATGCAACACACCCACAGAGGTACTTAGGTGAGATGCAACGCACTTTGCCTATGGAGCAGCTGAAATGATCCTGTTTTGACCAGTTCTGAGTAGTTTTTCATGGAGAACTTCTGGAAGAAGCTGTAATCAGTTGACCTTGTTCCTTTAGGGGTTAGAACAACACTTTTAGGGACTTAGGAGCCCTTGGTTTATGGAAATTTTATGCTTGGGGTTGAAGTTCCCAAAAATGTCTATAACAGTGTTACTGACCAATCAATTTCAATCATAATACCATATGACCCCAAGGTTAGTACATTCAATTATTCTTGTGTGAGTATCCCACACATTTCAAACTAGAATGCTTCTATCACTTCAATCACTGTCCTTAGTTCATGTGCTTAGCTAAATTAACCATGTTTTCTTGTGCGTATTTATCTATAAACACACAACTCAACAACTTGTGTTGCAATATAATTTAGGTTAAAAATAGGATGAATCATAATTGAAATAGGTTGATTGACAAGTATATGTTCCATCTCCTTCACTAATGCTTAATGGTCCACTTGTCGATTCCCAACTGTTGCATATATTTGAGGTATAGCCCTAATTAGATCATTGATAGTGGTAGCATATTGAATGTTTAAAATCCTCTTATTATCATCTTTCTTATGAAGGACATATCTTAACAAGTGTGGTTCCTTGCACCCCAAACATTTCAATGGTCCTTGTTATCACCTAAGAATCACTCATATAGCTACATATTTGATTGCTAAAAACATCATCAATACGACGTAGCAAAGGCCACCTATGGAAATTAATTAGTATCCCATACACGGTTGGAAAAAATATGCAAAGTGGGCTTTTATTCATCCACATGAATTCACAATGTGGCATTTGAATGATTCACGTTAATGTTTCTTTGAGAGATATGTGGACTAGTAAGACAACAAGTCTTGCCAAATTTTGGTGTAATAAATGATGACATCCCATCAAAATTGAACACACAATATCACATCAGGTTGGCTTAGAGACTAGGGTCATTGATGAGTATTCCTTTCTTAGTTCTAAGGTATCATACATGGAAAACCCCAATTGGAGTAATCTTTAATGACACTATTATCTAGATCTAATGAGGTTTGAGTAGGCTTTCTAAATGTTAGCCATGTGAGACCATTTAGACAAGAGAAGGAAGATCACAATTATGTTTCCAAAGTTTCTATTGAGCCTATAAGCTTTTGAAATATCAATTGATTTGTATTGCTTTCTATGCAAGCTTAGCTTTGAACATTATTGAAAGCTCAACCACCTTCTTAGTAGTGAGAGATGAGATATCTAAGGATCAAAAAAGGATCTTCCCTTGGGAGCTTGAAGTAGACCGAATTGTTCTACTTTGTATTTCTTATTGTATCTAATTCAAGGCCCCAAGGCATGATCCACTGGAATAATAAGAAAAGTTTGCTTCCCCATCATCTTTTAGTTATTTTTTATTTTTTTTCTTGCTACATGCATGCTTCTCTAGTTTTCTTCTTTATTCAATATTTTCTCATCGTAATCTAACCCAACCATCTATATTTTGTTGTACTAGTGTAGACTTACATTACAACAAGGTTCATTTTTTCAAACCTCTTGGAAAAATAACCGATACAATCCTTTCAAACCCCAATTTTCCAAACTTGGTCCCACCGAGAAAAATGGTCTTGTGAGATGATTCCTCCACTTTTTCCACTCCAAAAGCATCGATATGGATGAAAAACAGTATAATTATCCAATATGAATTTGTTGTAGTTTCTGCCACACCCTCCAAAATTTTGGTCTATACCCAATTTCAAATCCTTCCTTGATCTTGTTGGTCATTGTCGCAAACTTTGAAACTCATTTCATTTGTTTTCTTAGAGTCTTGTGTTCCCCTTTGCAAGATGGGCAAAGTGTCATCTTTTAGCATGTTGGCTATCATATCCTATGTATAAGCCCATTCTGGTGGTTCTAAGAGTTCATATTTGTGCAAATGAGTTGTTCTAACCTTGTAAGTACTTGTTGCACTCATTTCCAAAGTTTTGAGCATTGTCGCACAAGTGTCGTCACAGTCACCGCAAAGTACATATTTGGTGTCACACTTGTCATAAAGTTATCGCATAGAGGGAAATGCTTTGTTCATGTGTTCAGATGATCTATGTTGTCATGTCATCAAATATTCTAAGTGTGTGATCACAATCAAAGTTCATCACCGTTCACACTGATCTCACTGATCCCACACTTAGCCATTTTCGGAAAAACTTCCCGACCAGGAAACCTAGCTTCACCAGGCCTCCCTTGAGTTGTGCACTACGCAGTCTCAGTCCTCTAGATGTGACCTTGCTTCTTGGCACTGTGCAATGCACATTTCCTGCCCCAGGACTACTACACTGTGTCATTTTTATGCTCAAGACCTGACCTTCACCTCCAGAATTGTGTAGTCATTCCTCCCAGGCCAACCTCCACTACACATTACGCAATCACAAGAGTCAACCTCATCCCTTGAGCCTTGAACTGCGCATTTCCGTAGTAGCCTTGCGTCCCTTGTCTCCCAAAATTGTGCAGTGTTTCCTCTCAGTGCTCATTCCCTCAACCTATCCCACTAGCTTCCAAAATTGCGTAGTCTTGTCCCCTAGCCCGACTTAAACTGCGCACTTCACAACCTCAAGCCTTAAGCTCATTCCTTGAGCCCTTGAACTGTGTGACTCCATAGCAACCCAACCTTCCTTGACTCCCAGAACTGTATAGTGAGCTCTCCCAATGCCCATCTCTTAACCTGCCCCACTCGCTTCAGAAACTGCAAAGTCTTGCCCCTTAGACTTGCCTGAACTGTGCACTGCACAGTCTCAGGGCTCAAGCTTTTCCCTTGGATGTTGGAATTGTGAATTGCATAGTCGTTGAGTCCAACTTCCTAGCCAATCACTTGTTTCGGGCTTAGTTGGTGGATCAGAATGCATCATCTTAGACTAGGGGGTTTTAGGATTGATGTCATCTCATCATGAGTGCACAACAGGAACAGGTACCCTATCATGTCATGACAAGATGATGAAGAAGGAGAATAATGAGGGAAGCATGCTCAAGGACTCCCTCATAACTGAACTTACAAGTTTATCGATTAGGAGAAAGCGAAGGGACACTAGTTTGTGACCACTATTCAATACTTGGGATCATTGAAGATTCCTCATCACCAAGCCATGCAGAGGTGGAAAAAAAAGCATCTTCAAGAGGACATCAAACACTTAGCAACAACAGTGGATTGGCCCTAACCACATTCCACTACTTTCCATGTGATCCCCATTGACAAATAAACCAGAGGGGAACTGTCATGGAGGCGAACATAATAAATAGAGTTTTGTTTGATGTGTTGAGGACACGCTGAGGCCTGTGTGGAGGAGTGCGAGTAGATTGAAATTATAAAAGAAATGATTGTGAAGATGAAGATGAAGATGAAGATGAAGATGAAGATAAAGAGGATCATTAATGGACTCCACCTAAATCAAATGGTTATCTGTTTGTGTCTTTGTCTGGTTGTGGGGTTCACAGATTGTACAACGGAGAGTAATGATGTGTCACTGGGTACTGCCCAACGCTCTCCTTATTGTCAATTTTTTTAGTACGGGCACCTGCCCTCTAGCTTTAGGTTGAGGATAGCATTGAATTTGCCAACCTATTTTTTTATTTCTACTTGCAAGATTTTAGCTTTTTGTTGCAGGTTGCATGTTTGGTGTCACAACATTGTACGTCTCTTTGGTTCATGGATTTTACCAATATTTTCTGTTCATGGTTTTTACTGATATTTTTTGGTGATGGTTTTCCAAATGACTCTGTATTTTAACTCAATGAAAATTCCAGTTGAATTAACTCTGCTTCTTTGGCAACGCATATATATTATACATTCTCTCTTTAAATTGGAGTTGCTAGTTCACAGTTTGACCAAATGTACGTTATGAGCATGACTATGAGCAGCGGGCGCTTACCATATTTTTGGTGTAACCGTGAACAATGAATATTATCTGGTATAATAATGGCGTTGTATATCGACGTTACCAATTCACTTAGACGATTTTTTTTTTGGATGGAATTTGGTAAAATAAATTTAAAAAAATCAGAATGTTGGAGTGTTAAAAGTAATTTTTTGATAGTGTCGAGAACCTTTGTGGCACCCAAAATCCTAACTAATTTTCTATTTTCCAAACTAATTTGTGGTCTTTTAACTATGATATAATATATAGGCTTGGTATAATATATAGAATTGGTATGTTGCTTTGCCTTTTTTTAAGGTGAATTTTTTATTTTATATATATATAGGCATAGTCTAACTTATATACAAAATGGGTTTTTTTACAATATTTTTTTGGTTAAATTTCAAATACTTTTAAAAACTTGAGTTTAAGTGATTTAATTTGTAGAATTGTAGTGCCCCAAGGGTTTCTCAGATGTTGAATCCATTTATGCATTCAAAAATATATTTTAAATAACAAAAAATTACAATTTTGCTTGAGATTCTATATTAGGCGATGAAAAAGTCATCTTGTCTATAAGTTAGACTATAATATATATACGATAAGTATCGGTAAGTCTAGTATTTATTATGTGTTTGACCTGGGTTGTTTCCAACCTCTACCATTATAACTCAGACCTATATATATTATATATGAAAGGTATTGGTAAGTCTAGTATTTATTATATGTTTGACATGGGTTGATTCCAACCTCTAGCATTATAACCCTTATGTAGGGATTTTGGCCAACAAATTGCTCAACATTGTGTGATTTTCCCGTTACATACAGTTAAAAAATATTGTCATACTATGAAGATGCTTCCCATCAAATGGGACTTCTGTTTTGAAATTTCAACCCTGTGAACTAGGCCACCAACACATGGCCAAGACTAGGCAATAGAGGATTTGAACATTGATCTTTTGTGTTCACATTTACTTTACATTTTTATGAGTTTGTCGATTAAACTCCCCCAAAAAGTTGGTTGAGTTTTTCAAACTACTTTGAACTCATTTTTATGCTAATGTATATTATTTTCATAGAAATATCCCAACTTAATTTATATATTTATTTTTATTTTTATTTTTTATTTTTTAATGCAATTTTAAGATGATATTTATATTCTCTATGAGGTTAAGATGAGTGGATATGTGTGAGATTTAATTTCCATCATATTATTGGTTTAAAAGTTATGAGGAGGGGTTGAGAGGGGGAGTCACTTATGGCAGAGAAAAAAGTCGATTCAAGAAGTATCAATCTCATTGAAGCCTCTCACAATCTTCATGATTTGTGAATTTAATACTTATCAAGTCAGTTTGTTCAAATCTCATAAGAAGAAGTTGAGAATGACAATAACTTGTATGAATAAAAAACTATCCTAACTTAAAGATAACATGTGACAAATGAACAAAATATTTTCCCATTAAAATTTGTCCAAATTTAAACTTAAGTAAAAATAATTAATAATTAATATATAACGATATTCTTTATAGACAACGAAATTTCAACCAATGAACATGTTAGTGTACAGATTGCATTCATTTTGAGAGTGTTATGGCTTATTATTACAAAACGAGGGATATAAATTTGTAACAAATATTCGTTTTCGTTCAATCCAAATTATTACTTAATTTGTACCATTAAAGAGCAGGGAGGTGTTAAAGTCTTATTTTTTTGTACAAGCGACAAGACAACATGAGGTATATTCAAGATAATAAACAACTAGAGAATATTGATGTGAATAAAATTCAACCATAAATAAATATGTAGAATAAAATCCAATCATAAACATGTTCGTGTACATTGTAAATGATTGCGTGAAGAAAAAAGAGACGTTAATTTTATTGCTATCATTATATCATTCAAGTAATGATGGTTTGTTTGTAAACAATTATAGAAAAAGGATACTCACATTATTGATGATATTAATTGATACCCAAAAAATAATTTAAATCAATTAAAATGGATACCCGAAAAATAATTTAAAAGATTTATATTAAGGTTTTAAAATCTTATTTTAATAGTGGTTACTTTCATCAAAGTGATTGTTAATGGTTTATGTTAGAATTAATGGAGAAAGCCAAATTAGATTACTGTTATGGTGATGATAGGATTGAGAGTCTAATTTTAGATCTCAAATCCTAATATCTAGGGAGTGGTTCAAACCACCTAATTGTGAGAAAGCCTATATATACTAGGTTGTTCTCCTGATCGTGTACTGTGTGTATGTGTGAAGTGCTTGGGCACTCTCCATGTATCTTACCTGGAGAGCCACTTAATTAATAGACATTATCGATTTTTATCATGGTATCAGAGCTTCAAGGTTGTTGATCCCATAAGCTGAAGTAAGAGCGCCGACTTGTGTGAGCGATAGAGTAGTTGCGTGGTGGCTGCGTGACCCTGTATCTTCGTGTTTTCATTTGAAAGCGTGCCTAAGGTGGCTGTGGCAGCTGTTGCATGAGCAGAGGATGCTGCATGGTATCTTGTGTTGCCTACACTGGTGCGGATTGCCAACAGTGCATAGAAGTACTCAGATCAGATCTGATTGCTGTGCGTAGTGGGCTGAGAAAAGCCGTGGAGCGCTGATTGTTGTGCATAGTGGGCTGAGAAAAGCTGTGGAGTGTTGATTGGGTTGAGTTGTTGATGAGCCTGTGCTGGTAGGCTGTCATATCCCGCTTTGGATTGTCATTGGACACGCTGCTATACATTTCTCGATCTCCTTACACCTGCCGGTGAAACTTGAATGTGAGATTGGATAGGCATGGATCTACGCAACGGAAGCATGGATCTATAAGCATGGATTTTTCAAAAGCGTTGAGTTTGCTTTGTTATCTGAAATTGAAATCGTTGCCAAGCCTTACACATTCTCCGTGGGATATTCATTTGATGAGCTCTGGTTTTGGTGGGCTCATGATCGCGGGCTTGTAGAATCAGCTTGACCAGGTCTGCCGCATATCTTAGCGCCACGGGGACTTCGTGTCTGTTGATGCCAGCACGGGAATTGGCCAATAAATTGATGAGGCCATGAATTTACAGGTGTAGCAGTGGATGCTTGCTATACCAAGCCATACAAAACCGATGTGCTCGTCATCGCTGTTGGCCAGACTACAGATGTTCTTTTCATGGCCAACCAGGCTATGGGCAAATACTATATGGTTTGCTGCTTCTTCAAAATAGGGTGATAGCTGCATATGAGCGCACCGAGGTGAAGGAAAAGCTGCGTACATGTGGGACACCAAAGTGGAGATTTTCATCTCTATTAATGCCCCCGTCTTAACCTCTGTAAATTTTATGAGATTCTATTAGCATGTGCAGTTTGTCACAAAATTATTATATGCCACAGAAAATGTGAATTTTTTTCCTAATTTGAACCCATCTTCAGAAATATGTGCATCAGATATTGAGAAAGTTTTCAGCTTGTGAGAGGTCGTGTAGTTGCTCGTCGCCAGAGCTGAGGGCACTAAGACCTGCGTGGCACAGAAGCCAAAGTCTACAAGGTTCTACAATTGAAGAGCTGCCAAAGGGAGAAGTTTCCTATCTGCAAGGTAACGGGGTCGTTGGGGCTCATTAGAGGACCGTGTGGAGTCAAAAAGGAATCTCGAAGCGAGATAAGCTGGACTTTTCCAATATGGCTGCACTTTTAGACATATTTAATCCCGATGATATTTTTTTCATAAGGCATAGTGGTTTTATTAATGACCACGATTATCAAGAGATTCTATATGTTCTGAAACAACGTGACACTGAAGACTCACGAGCTGTTTCTCAGGAAGGGTGTGAAGTGGAACAAAGTGTTGAAGATCAATGGGATGAGCCAGATGAAGCTGACTGCAAATATGTGGTAGAAGAAAACAAAGTTGGAGAAAATTTAAATTGTGATGATCTCATTAATATTTTTGTGTGTGCAGATGATACCAACAACAACAAGGAAAAAGTAACGAAGTTTGAAGAAGAATTGAAATTTCTTGAAGCATGGCTTGAAACACCATGTCTTTATGAAATCAACATAGAAGTTGCAGTAATGAATGGTGAAGACATCATCGCTGGCATTCAGATGGTTGACACCGGAAATAATGAGAAGGAAAATTCTCCTATCTAGCCTGCCATAATTCTGAAAAGGGCAAGAATAAGAATTCAAGTTTTCCTTCACAGGGGAAGAAATGAAGTGAAGATACAACACTAGCTCATGGCAAAGAAAGTGAAGATGAAGCCTCATCCACAGATGAACAAGTATGGGCTCTGCTGTAAGAAGACTAAAATGAAAACTCTATTACCAAGTTTTTTTTCATGTTTTTAATTGTAAGCCTAGCTGAGACTAGACCAACATGCGTATGTTATTGTTCAGTACCCTTTCTCCATTAAGGGGGAGTGTTAGAATTAATGGAGAAAGCCAAATTAGATTATTGTTATGGTGATGATAGGATTAAGAGTCTAATTTTAGATCTCAGATCCTAATATCCAGGGAGTGGTTCAAACCACCTAATTGTGAGAAAGCCTATATATACTAGGTTGTTCTCCTGATTGTATACTGTGTGTATGTGTGAAGTGCTTGGGCACTCTCCAGGTATCTTACCTGGAGAGCCACTTAATTAATAGACATTATCGATTTTTATCAGTTTATATGTAAATAATAATTTATTGGGTTAGTTTAAATAGATAAATGTTTTGACTTTTAATTAAATGGTTTATGGGTTCAGTGTTAACATTACTTGTAATTGTTTTGTTCTATTTGTCATTAAATGTTTTTATATTGGATGAGTTGTTACAATCATGGTTAATGAGTTTGTTATCAATAAAATGTGGACAAATAACTAAAAAAAATTCCCATGAGATTTTTTGGAAAAAATGGGAAAGCACATGAGCTTGTGGTATGCATGAATAGAATTTGATGGGAAAATTGTTTGTCACATGGAGATTTATTTGCAAAACCATCAAAGATATTTTGTTAAAATTGTGAAGATGGGTCAGGAGGTGTGAAAACTGTCAAATTTGACGGGTGAGTCTGTTTTGAAATTCCAACCCTAGTGGTGTGGTATGAAAGCAAGAGGACTTTTCTCATGCTTGTGTGGGTTTAATTCAATGATGTGTGTTTTCATGGGAAAGTAATGGGTATCTTTAAGGCCATTTGGAAATACATATGAGGTGTATGCAAGCAATATAGTGTAAAGTTTTAAACCTTTACAATAAACATAATGCACATACAAATTATGTATAAATAGAAAAGTAAACAATGACAATCACACATAATTCTTAAAAATTTACTCTAGAAACTCCTAACTAAAAAAACCAGTAGAATGTTTAGAGCCACACCTCTAACTTTCATCATTAATTATGTAAAGCCTTGAATTTTTTTAATTAATTGAACCAGAGACTAAAATTTGACATTTCAAATGGCAGAATGAAAAGCCCTAATTTAGTCATTCATATAGAAATGAAACCCTAAATTTATGAAGCAACTAGACATTCTTAATTTTAGCCAATTATTAGCAAGTAATTACTTGTAATTTTGTTTGGGGTGTGTTCCTGAACTTAATGAAATTGAAATTTTGTCTGATGGTGTTTATAGCCGTTGTTGCTCCCACTTCCATTACAAAAATGACCAAAACCTCCTTGTCAAACTAGGCACAATCTCAGTACCCAGCTCCAAATTACTTCAAAATTGAAGCACTCTGCCCGCATGCCCAAAACTCCAAAAAAAATTAAGACTCATTCTTCCTCTCTTTTTGTGGCTTCCTTGAAATTTCCTCTGTCGGTAAAATGCTCCAAAAATTCCTCCCTTCTCTTCACTCCCATGGCAAAACAATCCCCTTGTTTCTCAAATAAACTACACCCATGATTTTTTTCCTTTCGTGCCCCCTTTTGTCTCTGTATATCCACTCCTTGGCGATCACCGCCTTCTCTATCAGCAGATCCACAACTTTATTACACGGTGAGACCTTCAATCTTCTTGTAATGTGCGATCATATTCGCTTAGGGTATTGGTATATTGACGTGTGTGCTAGGTTTACCTTTAGAATTAGTATTCATTTTTATATAAATGCCTTTGGTCCATAGTATGTACTATATTTTGATTTAATTTATCATTTGACAATTTATTAATATGATTTATTATTTCTTCTATATATTCTAGGATATATAAATATATAGCCATATTTATAATTGAATTTAAATTTTACATTTATTTTTATAACCATATTTACTTTATACTTTAAATTTATATCATTGAAATTATTTAGTGTATTTCTTATTAATTATGACGTACTAAGCATTATGTGTGGTGATGTGATCCAGGTGGATCTTCAAAAACAATGGCATGGAAAAACTCAAAAATCAAAGTGCTCAGAATGAAGTCAACTCAGGACCAGAGCGTAGATCTCGTCATCCTGATTCCAATGGTGCGAACGACACTTCAATCTGAGTCCGGATGGTGAAGTTATCGTGAAAAGAAGGTTGCTTTGTTCCTTAAGAAAATGAGGATTTTCCCTTTAAAAATGAGTTTAAGCCTTAAAAGGCCAAAAATTGCAATCAGAGGATTCATGGAGGTGGACTTAAGAAGGGCGCAGAGGAAACCCCAATCGCCGATCTCCGATTAAATCAGATCGGCGGATCGGAAGGCAATTGGATCGGAGGGCTATATATATGTATATATCGGCGATGGCAGGGGCCGACTTGCAATGCGATCAGCGATAAAGCACCGGGGCGATATGAGCGGGATGTCGATGCGATCGATCGACGTTGATATTGGCGATCGGTGATTGGCGGTCGGCCATCCCCGTTTAACAGGACTGTGCACCCCCGATATGCCGATTGCGATATCAGGCCTGGACCCGATAAGGAAATATGCCCGATTTAATGTTTCTTGAAGTCCGGGACTTAAATATTTGGTCGGATTTCAGTGTTTTTCGGGGTTTTTAGAGCATTATCACCTCAACGATAAAAGACTATTTTATGGGTCAGTTGTGCCCACCGATTCTTCTACGCCACTGGTCTCTATTTTGAACCAAGACAACCCCGATTTAAATGGGATTTTGTCCAAAAGACCCATGATAAAATCTCGATAGTTGGAAGAGCCTAGGAGGAGGATTTTGCAGCACGCTGTCTCGTTTGGCAGGAGGCCGATAGCGCATTTTTGTCTATTGGGACAAGTTTTGATGTTTTCAACCCCTTTCAGCACCACGAACGCTTTGATGCTACCCACTGCTCCATCTGAGGTCTCCATTTCACAGCCATTTGTCAGAATGGAGGTATAAGCCTCTTGTATGCAGTTGATGATTGTAAATTCTCTTCTTTCATGCCATTTAATATAAAGGCCTCCCCATTGTTTGAGCTGGGCCCGGAGACGTAGTCCAAATTGGACGAACTCCGTTATCAAGCCTTGGTGTCTTCTTTTTGTGCCTTTGTGTGCTTTCTTCTTCTTTTCTTGAGTGTACATTGAATTTCTGTGTTAAGCTGCAATTTTGCATGTGATTCTTTTCATACATCTATAAGCGAAAGTATCCTGGATCAAGTGGTATTAGAGGCAGGGATTTTTAGATGTGAATTGCATGTTTGTATGCTAACAAGAAGCAGGCTTCAAAGAGGTGAAGGGGAACTAGAACCTTTCGATCCAGAAGGAGGGCATGCACCTTGAAGAAGAAACATGGTTGAAGATGAAGCTCATCTAAAAGAGGAGTGTAATTTCAAAAATACCTTCTACTCAATGGCAGAGAATATTAGTTAGTTGGTTTTAAGGCTGGAGAAAGCAGAAGAGAGGAACCCAGAAGGATAAGGCTTAGCACATGGGAATGGTGGAGAAGAACCCCCTCCTTCTCCTTCTGGGAGTGAAGGTTATCCTTCCTCTCACCACCATAATCGTAGAAATTCAAAGGATGCATCCAAGAAACCCTTCATTAAATTAGATGTTAAATTTGATCTTCCTATGTTTAATGGTGAAAGTAACGCAGAAAAACTTAATAATTGGAATAGGCAGATTGAGGTCTACTGCAGGATTCAACAGACCGTGGAGGATGAGGCAAAGATCCAGCTGGCCTCTCTACAGTTGAGCAACACCACTCTCGTTTGGTGGGAGAGAAAATTGCATAGCAGTAAGAATGTGGGTAAGCTCTTTTCCTCATGGACTGATTTCACTTCTGCGTTAAAGGAACAGTTTTATCCCTTAGGATACAAGCAGAAAGATTTGATGAATTGGCAATATCTAAGGCAAGGCAAAGGGCAGGATGTTCAAAGTTTTACAAAAGAATTTAGGAAGCAAGCACTGAATTTGGGTATTGCACTTGATACACTTGAAGTGGTAACTAAGTATATTGGCTCACTGCATAGTTATATTAGGCATTCATTGTTACTGTTTGAACCAACCACTATTGATTCAACCAGCGTAAAAGCAATTCATATTGAGAACAGGGGAAAGAATGAAAGAGATGATCAACCGTTCAAACCTCCCAATGGCAAATCCAAAGCGAAATGGAAAGGGAAGGAGAAGAAAAAAGCAGCAACCAAACAAGGAGAGCGACCTTATTACAATCACTGCGAGAATGAAGGCCACGATGAAGATCACTGTTGGAAGCAGCACCCAAAAAAACGTCCAAATAAGTATGGAGGAAAAGGGAGGCAGAAGATAATGTTAGCAGCCCAACAAGACCTTGGATTAGATTCGGGAGATGAAGCACTGATCACAACAGCAGGAACAAAAGGTACTCTTACACCTCCTGTTAATTCTAAATCGCATGAAGGCACCAGTTCTGTAGATGAGTCCCTTTCGAATGATCAAAAAAGAATTGAATTATTTCATATCAGAGTTGTTGTAAAGCATACCAAAGTTGAAACTCTGTTTGATACTAGGTCCCAAGCAAACTTAATTGTAGAATCCCTAGTAAAGAAACTCGGCTTAGAGACAAAACCACACCTGAAACCTTACCTGCTGGGATGGATACATGATAAAGTGAAATTGAATGTAACCCAGCAGTGCAAGGTCAAATTTGTGATTGCGTCTAAGCTAGTAGACGAAGTAGAATTGGATGTAATACCATTGGATATCTGTGGCATGGTGTTAGGGAGCCCATACCTGTATGATAGAAAGGCAATCTTTTTCCATCATGAGAACAAATATCAAATCACCAAGGATGGGGTAGAATATATAGTGAGGGCTCATCAAAATAAAATTAATGCCAGCCTTGTAAGCACTGGACAAATGAAAATACTGGTGAATTCCAGTAAAGGATGCATGCTTATGGTTGTAAGGGAGAAAGAGGCAGAATTCGCTGATGCGTTCCAGGGCTGCGATCGGGAGCATAAACAAGAATTAACTGAATTTATTTCTAATTATGATGAGCTGTTTCAGGAACCGAAGGGATTACCTTCGAAGAGGGAAATCCAACATGAAATCCATCTAAAGCATGATGCCCCTCTGCCCAAATGGTTATTTAAAATCTGTTGCATCTCAGGATGAATCGGCAAAGACTTGGTTTCGACTTCCTGGATGGCATTAAATTGAGCTATAACTCCATGATGGCCTTTTTTAGCAATTTTTCCATCCTATGCGAGCTGATGATAGAGGGAGCTCCTGCCTGGAGTCCACGGAGGGTATGTGTGGAGTTGTTCTGATTAAAACTCATATATAACTCCTGGAAATCCATCGTGATTGGCCCAAGAGTGCGAAGCCATTCAACACCGAGGACAATGTCGCACCCTCCCATGTGTATGGCAAACATGTGGGTCTTCAGCTGATAATTCCCCATTTGAAGTTTGACATTTTCACATCGGCCTTCACATTTCATTGTGCCCCCATCCGCAATTTGGACTTGGAAGTTAGAAATTTCTCGTATAAAACAATGCACTGCTTCCGCGACTTTTTGATGGATGAAATTATGTGTACTTCCACTATCAATCAACACTACTACTAGGCGATGTTTAATAAAACCTCTGATTTTGAGAGTTTGAGGTGAATAAATCCCTGCCAAAGCATACAGCGAAATAACTGGTTCGTCAGGGACATTGTCCTTTTGGTTGTCCTCTTCTACCACCTCATGTTCCTCTAGTGGTGGATCTTCCTCTGATGAGCTGTAATCAGTGGCATCAATTTGAAAAAATTTGGGCTCCTTGCATTTATGACCTGGGGAGTATTTTTCATCACAGTAGTAACATAATCCTTGCTTTCTTCTTTCGGCCATTTCTGCAGGTGACACCTTTTGAACCTTAAGTGTTTGAGTCGTGCTGTGAGCCTGTGGGGGGCAACCCTTAGCGGTGAAATTTGGGCGACTCTATTGGGTTGCTAACACATATTCCACGTTACGAGCTACCTTGCAAGGCTCCATCCATGTGGGAGGGTGGTGCAGTAGGATGTGGGCTTTTATGGCTTCTTTAAGACCGCTGATAAAACATTCCATGTAGAACACATCTGAGAGACCCCTAGTGTGGAAGGCTAAGGCTTCAAAGGCTGTAACATATTCATCCACTATGCCAGTCTGTCGGAGCTTAGTAAGACGACCCAAAAAAGAAGATTCTTGGTCAAAGCGTTCTGTAAGAGCTTTTTTGAAGGTGGTCCAAGTCACAAAAGTTCCTAGTGTTAGTGTCAGTCTTTCCAGCCTTCCTCCAGTGATCAAATATTCTCTTACAAAGTGGTCTCAGAGTGTCAAGGTCAAATTTTGTCATTTCAGTGAGTCTTCAAGCAAAATTTGGTCACTAGGCATTAGGTCTAGGGTTTTCTTTCACTCTTTTCAAAATTTCCCAAATGACAATCTATGTCACTATTCAGCTGAGTCTATCATCATTCATAGGGTTGTCATAATCATGTCAAGTTCTAATGAGTCATTTTACACCTTGTTCATGCTTCAGTTGCGCCTAGGTAAGGTCATTTCCCTCTCCTAGGGTTTTGAAGGCAATTTCTCTTGGACGGTCAAATCATCGGCAAAACTTGTATCCAGATGTTCATACACCTTCCCCTATCCTTCATGTACCTTATCAAATGCTTCCCATCACTGAGATCCCCCAAATTCCTCATTTTCGCGCAAACCCTAGTTTCTTGCTACAACTTGGCAATTTTCTAGGTTGGGCCTGTGTTTTGCCCTTTTGGACCCCTTCCCCTCACTCGATCTCCGTGATTCCACTTTCCCCTGCTCCCTAACATCCCTCCCTACTTCCAAAAATTTCCCCAAGAATTTAGAAGCCTCTTATCCCCTTCATTTCGCTTCATTTCGACAAAATCCCTTGTTTCACACATCGGGATAGGTTTTACTCACATGATGTTTCTGAGAAATAAAAAATGAATTTGGGAAACCTGAGAGAGGTTTTTGTCCAAAACATGCCAAGGAAGAAAAACCTCCTTCACTTTTTACACAGGTGTCATGGTTTTAGAGAAATGTCAAAAATATCGTTGCCTCAGGAGAATCAAATGCACCTTTTAAGTGATCTTGGGAAAATCCAGTTTTCTCCTAGCTTGGTTAGCCAAATGACTTTCTGGATGAGTCAAATGATAACTAGACACAAATATCTTTCCAATGAGCTATCATGAGCTCAATTTGGAGTTGAGGAAGGCATTCAAAAGTTGACTGCAACAACACTCTGCCTTGAGGCAGCCTCATTTGGCACATTTTGACCAGTCTTGGGAGATTTGATTTTTGACAAGGAAAATGAACTCCAAATTGAAAAATTCTAGTTGTTTTAGAAATTATACTCAAATAACTTTCCAACGAGCTATCCTGCGCCCAATTTGGACACCGGGAAGGCCTCCAAAAAGCATCTAAAAGTCGCGCTGCGCGTAGGGCTCAGGCGCGCTGCGCGTCAGGACGCGTAGTGCGCCGCGCGCTACCCTGAAGATGGGCAAGTCCATTTCTCAAAAACTCAGCATTTTTGGATTTTTCATGACAAATTACACTTGCTCAGCAATTTCCAAGACATTTCATCAGGTTTTGAGCCCTCAGAAGGTCAAAAAAAATGCAAAAAATGACTTTCTGCCACTTTTTGGACACATAAGAAGCAGTCTTGGGAGATTGCAATTTTGGAGGGGAAAATGGACACCCAATTGAGAAATTCCACTTGGGCTGGAAAGTAAGCATCCAGACCTTTCCAACAAGCCCACTTGTGTCTCATTTGGATGCCGGGAAGTGCCTCAAAAGTGGCCTGAAAGGCGCGCTACGCGTTGAGAAATGGCGCGCTACGCGTTGGGAAAATTTGCCAGTTTTGCACCTTCAGCTCAGGAATTCGCCCAGCTTTGACCAGTTTTGACTTGTGATGGGATTTTTCACCCTCATTGATGTAATTGATGTAATTTCATGTTGACATGACACTTATTTACCTATTCTAGAAGATTCATTCATAAAATAGCAAACATTTAATGAATGAATTGGTTTCCTAGCTTATAGAGGCAAGTTGTTTTGACTGCCTAGATTATAGTGCTTTGTTTAGAATTGGTTGAAACAGCTCCTAGGATGATGAGCTCGACCCCTAGAGGCTAGGGAATGGGTTGGCATGGTCTATATTATGTATTTTCTCAATCATTTTCAGGGGTTGGAGAGGTTGGACTCTTGAGGGATAAGCTTAGACTGTTTTATACTTTGTATCTCTGCAATTTTGGCAAAGGAAAGACCAGGGTTTTGCAGCACTATTTGGGATTCCTGTGGTTATTTGTGTTGATGGTGTGTTTCTCTCATGTACTTGTAAGTTTGTTATGTGTATCATTTTCCTACTATTCTCTTCTGCAAATTAAGTAAATGAAGTGTTAAGGTAGAATTCATGGTTTCTATGCTTTGCCTTTAAGTTTGCTTAATATCTATGTTTTCATCTGTTTAAGGAGAACTCTCGATGGTTTCTTACTCTCCTTGACTCCTCACCGGTCATATCTATCCATTCACTTATTTCAAAGGCATCAAGACAATCTCCTACCTTGCCCCAAGAAGACCTCTGCAAAAACTGTGTCTCATCCCCGCACCCAAAATTGTCGTGCTCAGCTTTCCAACAAAACCCTAAAAATTTAAAATCAAACTTTCCCTATCAGTTTACTAGACTAAAATCAGTGTTCTTTATTGGTCATCTCCGCCCTTTGAAGACCTTTTGCCGAGATAGACCCGGAGAGAGCCCTCTCCTGCCCCGTAGGGCTAGCTACGAGGCTAAGTGGTTTGATGTTGCCTTGGATTTTGTCTTTTTCAGCCTGAGGCCAAATTCAAGCACTAACATATTGGCGACCATACTGGGGAGAACATTCGACTTGTTGATTGTCTTGTCCCAGTACATGCAATCAAATTGCAGATCTGATGTTGATGGTGGACAACAGTCAGACACATATGTAGGCTGAACCATTCACCTGGCGAGTCCAATTCGATCCAGACATTCCAGTGCTTGTTGATTCACTCATGCAATGGTAGGGTATGTGGCAAACCCTGCCCTGTGTGAAGCTGTAGAAGAAATAAGAAATGAATTAGCAGATTCTGAATTTGATGAAGATCTTTTCAGTGCCTTGCTTCATTGGTTGAAATCTACAAAGTTCCATTGTTTCAAAACTAGATTTTGCGAGTTAATTGTTGAAAGAATTGAAAAGGAGATTCAATGTTTAAATGAGCAAATCTAGTCATATGATTTCCAAGACCCTAAAAAGTTTTTGGAAATCCTTCCTCCTTCGCAACAAGAAATAACAGACTTGCCTACAGATGTTTACATTGACAATGTGCAGCTGGAAATATGTATTGCAGAGTTGGGGCAACCAACAGAGTCCTGCTTCCGCGATCCAATGGCAACTTACATGGACACGTTTTTTAGTTTGATTGATAGATCAGGCTGTCTTGTACGTGACCAGGCTCATTACGTGCATGAAGAGCTGTTAGCAATAACATCTCTGTCCTGGTGGAAGCATTCTCAAGCGGCATCATTTTCAGGTTTACTTGAATGGTTGATCTGGCATTTTAATATTACCTGATCTATTTTTGCAGCAAAGTAGGGTAGATTTTGTAAATAAATAAGCAGCCAAAAGGCAGCATTTTGTTCCAGTTTCATTACAGTTTTAGTGTGAGGTTTGCTGAGTCAGTTTTTCAGTCAATTCAGTCAGTTTCCAGTTAATAAGTTGAGTCTTCAGTTGTGTTGATTTGTTCAAATGATGACTCCATTGCCCAATGGGTGGAGGCACTGTCTGCTCTCCCAAAGTTCTGCGGTTCTTGGCACCTCCAAAAAGCGGCAGCTGCCATCCCAATTGGAGCCGATGTTAGACTCCGTCTTGTCAAGTCAAATGTGAGATTGATTCTTCTTCAAAACCCTGTTTTGAAGAAGAAATCATTAAATGTGTTTTTTTAGAATATGTATCAAATTCTCCAGCTCTTCAAATGGCAGCGACTTCAAGCTCCTATCCCTGCACAAGCACAATTCAGAATATCATCAGCAATCAGAGACAAAGCGAAATCAAACAAAACATAGTTTTGCATCCAAATGCCAGAAATGCCAAATATACAACACGCTCAGTTGTTGTAGGAGTTTGATGGTTATATACAACACAAAGGATGATGATGAGACATGGATTCCTTTGAGTTTATCAGTTGGTTCTTGGGTTAAAATAGAACCTTTAATAAGACAAAAGCATAGAGTAAAATGGCAATGTTTTGGAGATATTAATTATCATTGGAAGGGGATAATCAGAGCCTTCAAGATGAGTAGAAAAGGTGCGCCTGGCTCATGTATATGATCACACAGCCATCATGAAGGAAGAAATTTCCAAACAACCCAACTTTCCAAAAACTTCTATGTAACTGGTGTGTTACAAGTTTTCCATTCGCAGATTGGGGAGCTTCTTTATGCAGGTCAAAGTCCTACATGGCTAAAAAATGAAGGTGTTTGGTTCTATAAGTATAACTACTTTTTTTCCACAAAGTAGTCTACATGAGCACCTTGAAAAGAATATTCTGCCTTCTTTGAAACAGTACAATCCATCATAAACTCTTTTCATTTCAAGTTATTTTCAGATGTACAAGGAGGAATGAAGGAAAATGGCAGGAGGCCACCAATGTGCTTCATGAGATGTTGGATAAGGGATACAATCCAGATGTTATCGCATACACTACACTAATTGATGGTCGTTGCAAGCAGGGCGAGCTTCAAGAAACTCTCATCTTATTAAATGTTATGGTGCAAATGGGCCATCAGCCTAATGAAATCACATACAATGCACTTATAAATGGCTGTTGCAAGGTGGGTCATCTGGATAAGGCTAGGGAGCTCCTTTATGAGATGTCAAAGAAGGATTGCAGACCTGACCTAGTTACCTATAATACATTAATAGATGGATTCTGCAAGCATCACAGGATAGATGAAGCTCAAGAGATTTTCTATGAGATTCCAAAGCAGGGCCTAAGACCTCATGTCGTTACATACAGTACATTGATGGATGGACTACTGAAGGAAGCCACGCTTCAAGACGCCAATGAATTACTGGATGAGATAAACAACAATTTTTATAAAAAAAACGTCAATGCAGGTGTTGGACAGGGGCTCCAAGAAATGACATAAGGGTTTTCCATCCGGATGTTATTACATTTCACTATCTTACAAGGTTCTCCAAGAATTATCTGCAAGGCCATCACAAATCCATCGTGACCACACATTCTGGACGTGTGTATGGACGCTCTCCAATGGCAGTAATTTCGTTGACTCTACCTAGTTGCTTTCTCTCATTTTGGTAAAAACCAGTGGGAAAGACAGTGTGGCACATGCTAAATACACGATATCTATCTTTTAGGAATTCAAAAGGGGTGATCTTTCCAGCCACGGCATGTAGGAACTGATTCAAAGCTTCCACAACTAAGGCAAACATGAGCCTTGCTATGCAAGTATTTCTAAAATGGAGCCAAACAAGATGGAAGCCTATGTCATTTATGATTTTTCCATATGACAGCTGAAGCCTACTGCTGAATGCTGCAAGATCGTAAATGATTGTTGATTTCGAAGTTAGAACAGGCAAAATCAGGCCTGATGTTGTGAACATTTCTCTCTATGAGCACTGGAAAGGGGAAAAGCTCTGAGAAGACAAATTGAGCAATTCATCAGGATGAGGAATGGTGAATTTGTTGTTTCAAAAGTATTCTATCAAAAACAATATAGGTAGTTTGTCAAAATGAAGTACCTCAAGAAACCGAGGTTACAAGTTTATTCCAAATAGTGGATCTGCTAATCCCTGTAATCAACTCCAGAGCTACCACATCATGCAAAGTGGCAAGAACTGGATACTTTCAAAGTAAAACAATTGTGGACAGTCGTGGCCAGGTAGTTGTAATAAGATGTGAATCTACTTAAAATCAGTTATCTGGTTTAAGAATGCCATTAAAAGGAAGGACAGTTGACTCATTTGTAGGCTACGACTACATGACATTTCCAAGTTTTATGAAGAATCATTAGATTGAGAGATTCTATGAGTATTTTCAGGCAGATAAGAGCATTCAACGAATACAACTGGCATAATATGCACAATTGTTAAAGATTTCAAACAGAAAACAAAGGTGAAAAGTAAAGGACCGAACGCCACGAAGACATCGACCACAACATAAAAATAGGAACCGATCTCCTACTGAGGACTTCAGTTAATGATTCAACAGGATCTACGCTCCAGTTTGTTGGCCATTAGAATATTTTTAGAGGAACGCTGTTCTATTTTAGAATAGATGGAAAAGCTCTTTTCTTTTTTTGTAACTGCAGGTGAAACAACGCCCCTGTTTTGGGGTCGATTTGTTTTTCCCTTAGCAGCATTTATTTAATGTATTAAAAAATCATTTGTAAGGGTTAGAGGAGGGAGAGAGAGTTCTGAGCGCTGGTGGAGGAGAGAGAACAGAGCTTCATTGTACAGATTTTGACAGAGATTTTAATTAAAAAATGCAGCTCTGACCCCTGAGATTCCCGTGGTATGAAATTTAACATTTGTGTCCTCTTTTGTTTCATATGTAGCCTGTTATGTGTTCATGTCATTTCATGATCGTTTCCATTTGAACAAATGAAGTGTTAAGGTAGAATTCATAATTTATATGCTCTGCCTTTAAGTTTGTTCATATTTAATGTTTTCTTCTGTTTGACAAGGATTCATCTTCTATGCCCTTGTCAGCTCCTCAACAGTCTTGCCATTCCATTTAATCTCAATTTGATGTTAAACTTTCTTGCCTACCTTGCCTCAGGGGATAATCTGTGTTTTTGATTACATTTCTCTGTTCAAGCTGTTCCTTTGCCCCGTGCAACCCAACAAAACCCCATCATTTTATTAAAAACCCCTTTTTTATCAATTTACTAGCCTAAAATCAGTTTCTTTTAAAGTCATCTCAGCCCCTTGTAGAAATTTTTTTGCTGAGATAGACCGGAGAGAGCCCTCTCCTGTCCTCGTAGGGCTAGCTACGAGGCTAAGTGGTTTGATGTTACCTTGAGTTTCGCCTTCTTTAGCCTGAGGCAAATTCGAGCGCTAACACCTAGTACTAGTGGAGTCACCAAGGTAGAAATGCAACATTGCACATTCTGATCTCCTGCTACCTTCAAGAGCTCAGCTTTTGAAATGAAACATCCATGATGATATAACTTTCAGACTCTTGACAAACACACCAAAATGTTATCACTCGGTTGGGACAGGTTGTGCTGTATCAACCTTCAACCAAATTTAACTATTTAAAACCAACTTTAGACTAGAAGTTAGTACTTCCAATTTGAGAGGGCCCTCTCAAAATATTTATAAAATGACTTGTGATAAACTCAAAATTCAGATGACTAACTCTAATCTCTTTTTGTGATTTTTGTAGGTGAAGAAAAATGTGATAACTGCCACCATTGGGCATGGAGTCAAATTAAAACAAAAAATTATCAACAAAGATGTTTAATGGAAGTTAAGGCATCTATGGCATTAAAACTGATACAAATGAACACTCACAGTGATACACAGTAAAAGAAGGAAATTGGAGCTATATGACAGATTTCCAAGTAATCAAAATATTATGTAAAACTAATAACAACAAAATAAGAACTCATAAAATCCATAATAAGAATCTTAGGTACAAAAACATAGTGCTACATATTTATTATTACAAGAACAAAATATTACAAAAGGCTGATTTCTCACATTCCAAATCAATCCTTCTCAAAGTCAGAAATCTACTTATTTATAAAGATAGATCTCTTTACATATCTGGCTACCTGGGCCTGATTCAATCCATTGTTCTAAAGACCCATTCCTATCCGATTAATAAAAAATTGAGACTTCATCGAGATTTTTTTTACAAAAAAAAATTGAATACAAATGGAAGTCGTATGAACAAAACCTATCTAACAGTTACAATTTTTTAGGGAAATAAAATTGTTGTAGCATTGGTACTGTATTTGTGGAAATTCAGAGCATCCAGCCTTTCAAATTCTGTTGTGCTGTTTCTGGGCTTTTAAATGAGAAATATTGTTTATCCTGTTGATAGGCGTGTTGTTTTCTATTTGAAACGTGTTTGAAAGTGCCATTACTATTCCACTATGTCTCTGCCCTATTTTCTTGTTGTCTCTTTAATGACCATGCTGCTGAAGAAATGCCAAAAAACACTCTTGCTGTCTCATGGAGCGAAAGCGTTCATTGATCTGGGCCACTAATCAATTTAGAAATCCCATTGTGGTCTAAGTTTACGAAGGAAAGCACGAGGGAAACTTTTCTCAGAACCGTTCATGCAGGATGGGCCACATGGCAGCTGGGGATTGGAGGCAATGAACATACTATCGGGACGAGAGTGGACGTCCATGGCTGGGTTGGCGCATTGTGGATGGAGGCCGAGAGATGGAACAATAATCAGGAGTGGGATTAGGCGGGAGGAGATAAGTGGCACTAGGGAAGTGGAGGTGGAGTGGAAGTGAGGGTGTAGTAACTGGGAGCACATGTTATAGCGGAAGTGGGTGTAAGGGAAAAGCGATTTTTGGAGTGGGGTGTGAGTGGTAAGAGGTATTGAGAGGGGGGGTGAGAAATCATGTAGGAGAGACACGTAGCAGCGGGCCCTAGTGGGAAAAACCACTTTTCAGACCCCCCCTTGTTATAGACATTTTTGTGCCTTACAACATTGAGCATGAAATGTCCATAATCTAAGGGATCCAAAGTCCCTAAACATGTTGTTCCTACCCCTAGAGGAACAAGGCTAACAAACCACAACAATTCACAGAAGTTCTCCACCAAAAACTACTCAAAACAAGTCAAATCAGGATCATTTCAGTGGCTACACTAGCTGTCTACGCTGAATGTCAAAGCCAACACTGGCTACCTGCGTTGAATGTCAACTGGAACACTGGTTACCTGCCTTGAACGAGAATGGACAAGTGGCAAGCTCATTTCTCAAGGTGTCAAAACCCAGGAAGCTTCCAAAATGACACTTGCCTCAGGGAATTCGACTGGTGATGAGTAAGAGGTTCCAAATCTCCAAGTGGAAGCAAGAACCTCCAAGTGGACTCAAGAACTGACAGAGGGAGAGGACACTAGTCACATCTCAAGCTGACTCATCCTCTCTCCAAACATCTATATATGGATCTCTCCTCCATGAGATCTAGAGGCTGGAATTTTGTTATTGCAAAGAATTACGGTTGGTTTGAGATTGGAATCATTGGGTGCTTAATGCTTTGAAAGGGGGTGAAGATAGGAATTCCATTTGCTGGGAAGGAGATGCTGGATTGGAGCCCTCTGGGTTGTATCTCTTCCTGAACCTTGTTATTCATCAATAAAGCTATCTTGGTTTCTCCTATATACTGATGTATTTTGATGTATGAATGCATTAGTATGTTTAGTTTATTTCTAATCCTGAACTAGTTATGAATATGAATCCATGTCTTGTGTAGTGTTCTCTTCTTGTGATCTTGCAGAAACCTCTTGAAGCTGGGCGAGCGAGAAGGCAAGTAGTTGGGAACTTTCCAAGAGAAGAGAAGCCGGATCGAGGGACAAACGGAAGACACCGGTTAGTCCATTCATCTCTCTCTCTTCATTCTTAATTCATAAAGGAAGAATACTAGAATAGCTGTCTCTGTTTGTTGCTAAGGCACTGTCACACCTTAGGTGGATAGGATCGTCCTGCATAGGCATTTTTCCCCACAACAAATTGGCGACTCCACTGGGGAAACCTTTTCAAAGTTGCCAGCATCAAATACATTATGCTGGTATGCAAAGACCCACTGCTCAGGCGATTCCATCTTATCCTGGGTATGCTTCGCCTAACCTGAATCAACAGTTGCCCTTTGTAGCAACTCTAGAATTACCAGATCTAAACCGGCTGACGAATGATCAAATTGCTTATGCCCCTTGGTGGCCAGCGATTCCGCATAAACTTCCGTAAGATATTCCTAAATTTAATGGAAATCCGGGTGAAGATCCGTCGAATCATGTGATGACCTTTCATCTGTGGTGTTCATCAAACACCCTAAATGATGATTCGATTAGGCTTCGCCTTTTTCAGAGGACGTTAACGGGTCCAGCGGCAAAATGGTATATTGAATTGCCTAGAGCTTCGTTCGACAACTTCAGTACCTTAGCCACGACTTTCTTAACCCATTTTCAATTACCGATAAGGTATGAAACGGGAACAGAACTCCTAACCAACTTCAAACAGACAACGGCCACTCACATATCTGATCATATACATGAGTGGCGACGTCGTCGTAGGATGGTAAAAACGTACGTTCCCGATCAGCTATTAGCTGAATGGTTTATCAAGTCATTACTTCCTGCCATCACGGAAGATGTGGCAAAGGGGGGAGTCGTAACGGAAGAGCAAGTCATCGCTCGTGCACAATATCTGGACTTGGTTTACACTCAGTCCGGCACGCTCCACGACAAAATACCTGATGCCCCTAGACCAGAATTCTCAATTCCTCCTCCTCCTGAATCAAACAATGACTCTCATGCCGGCGATGGCGTGATTGGCGCAACAGACATGAAATCGAAAAAGGCTATATCTAAAAAGGCCAGTAAGATTTCCGGTCAAAATGCAAATGAGGAACTTCTTACCTCGGAAGTAAGTGCCGTGTCGGACGACAAGGGCAAACAACTGAAGCAACCAGGGGGAAAGAAGAAAAAGAAAGGGAGAAAAAGGAAACCCCCTGCGGGGTGTCATATATGCGATGAGGATCATTGGACAGCAGATTGTCCATACAAAGCTGAGCTTAAAAGATTCTTTAAGAGTTCGAAAACCTCAGCTGTGTTGACTGATCCGTTTCCAAGCCCGGGAACCGAACTGGTTGCTAATCAAAATGCTTCCTGATCCCAAGTGCTTATGTTGTCTGTATCAAAGCAGCAAAATGATGCTTTGACGAGGAATAAAGATTACAGGAATCCAAAGCTGTCGAACAACAAGGCTAATGAACAACCTAGTAGTTCGACAACAACTTTGACTGAAGTTGTGCCACCCATCATTCCTGAGCCAATGATAAAGTCGCAAAAGGGACCAGTACACAAATCGACATTTAATCCTTATGCGAAAATAACACAGATAGAGGACCTGACCCAATCACCGTCCGCTATGTTGACACTTGAGGTACCGCAAAATTGCTTCTCCCAAGAGCAACCTTTATTATCAGCAATAGGTGGGATTGACCCAATGGATTCCAATCTTGTGGCCTTTGATCATAAAGGATATGACCCTCAGTTACCAGCTCAACTAGCTTTCCTCATTCAAGTGAAAGCCCTCAACAAAACTGTTCATCGAACAATTATTGATGAGGGGGCATCTACATGCATTATGTCGATGAGTTGCTGGAAAACTTTAGGATCTCCAACCTTGTCGCGATCTTCGACGACATTAAAAGCATTCGACGAAAGGACATATACCCCATATGGTATCCTAAGTAACTTGAAAGTTGAACTAGGAGGGAAAACAGTAGAAATAGATGTTGAAGTCATCGATGGGAATCTTGATTACAACATCCTACTAGGAAGACCGTGGATCTATGCCATGGCCGCAATTGTGTCGACCTACTTTAGGAAGATTGCATTTCCCTTCCAAGGAGGAATTACAATCGTCGACCAACAAACATTTCTCCCCAACAGTTCACAAGTTACGGGAAGCATTCCAATGATCCATGGAAGGAATCATTCGCTCCAAAATATCGGAGTAGGTCTCCTAAAAGACCCTGCCTTAATGGGTACTTTTGCCCTATCGCCTCCGAGTAATCTGGCGGAAGTGGCCACAGTGGAATATGAAACCTTCTATATCTAATGGATTTGGACTCCGAGGACGGTTCTTATCTCGTGTCAACCTCATTAAAAAATGAAACAATCTCCTTTCCAAATCTCAAAGGTAAACCTTCATTCCAACCACCAAGTTGAATGCAATGAAGCTTGGGGGGCATGCACCTCGATTTGCGTTGTTATGCTGGGGGCATGCAAACTTATCATCGAGCAGTTTTAGCACACAGTTCATGCTCATTAAAAAATAAACGCAAGATTCGAGCAGTTTTAGCACACAGTTCATGCTCGTTAAAAAATAAACGCAAGATCCGAGCAGTTTTAGCACATAGTTCATGCTCGTTAAAAAATAAACATAAGATCGAGCAAATGTTTCCACCCGCGTTTAAGCTCGTTAAAAAATGAACTATCCCGGTAAATAACCATTGTGAATGTTATATCATCAGCCATTAAAGCCTTGGTCGTGTTTGCACCGTCACCTCCACTTTTCATTTGGCCGATCGTTCACCTCCATATGATTGTTTACCCATTTTGAGGAACAGCTGCGAAAAGTGATTTCACCTAGCCATCCTTGTGACACTGCCGTGATTGGAAAATTCCAACCTATACCTGGAATCAGCTGCTAACCTTGTTTATCACTCGTTCCTCAAAAGACGAGTCTTCTTTAAGCTCTTTTCATCTGACTCGTAAATATGAAAAGATTGCCGAGTTTTGGCCTTCCATCTCGTTAAAGCGACTGGAAGAGCTATCCCTCCTCTAGATTTTAATCTTTTTGGACCTGAGGGATTATTGCACAAAAAGATCGAGCGCTTGTTTTATTCGGCTCGTTAAAACTATCGAAAACTCATCCCTTCTGTATTGTTTTATACTTTTTCGGACTTAAGGGATTAGATGACGAAAAAGGACTTTTGGAGTTAACTTTATGTACCTTTTCAGACTCTCTAAAAATGAAAAGGACCGAGTTATCCTTGTCGTTAGACTCGTTAAAATCATTAAATAGCGACAAACTTATCTTTAGACGAGAACGAGTTTCACTATCGCTAGGCTCGTTAAAACATAGCGATGGGCTTGCCCGAAGGGCAGGTTATAGAACAAGCATATGTTATCCTCCTCAAGCTTGACACAAATAAAGAGGTACTGGTCAGCAATGACTGGGGAAAAATTGGGAGAAACTAAAGAAAACTTTGATGGTAGCAAGTCGCTCTTGAACATGACACTTTTCCTCCGTACCACAACCGGGTTGGGTTGTTTCATTCACCGGTCACATCCATGGTCTCGCCATACCATCCATATTTGGGGTAATGCTACCGATCCATCGCATCAGTGTCACCACATGTTCAAGAGAAGTCGTTCAGAAAAGTCAACCGTGTCCCATCCACTGCCATACATTATCCTTCATCCTTTCATGACCGCCACCCTGAATCATATGTCACAGATCGTTTTCACCTCCATTAAAATCATTAGCTCCGTTTCGTGTCACTGATGTGGGATTCATTAAGGCCCTCCTTTGACGGATCGCTTCTTGTCGACATCAGCTCATTATCCAGGAAGTCGATCTAGGAACAACCCCTTCAGTACTTTGAAGCTTGCATGCCTCAATGGCAAGTTTCTCACTTCCGGCGACAGGTATACATCAATGACCTTCGACCGAAAGATTTTGCGTGGTGTTCGACGCCAAGTCCTTTATTCACACCACGTGAATTGTACTGCAGTACCTTGAGGGTCATTATCATTATCGGTGATTCCTCTCGCGCTTGTTAACGGTTTACATCATTGACCGGTAATCAAGCAATGTCTTTCCATGTTCGACTTCAGAACAATTCTCACATGGATCGACTTGTACTTAGAGTGAAGATCGAACGAGTTTGAAGACCCTGGATCTAGTTTCATCCATCCGGGCTGCGATATATATTCAGGAAAGATAAAGACATTGACATGTACATCATTGCAGCAGATGATCATCCTACTCAAAGGATGATAATTTCATCAAAATTATCAGTCTACCATCAGACGATTGTCTGTTCTATGTACAGAAAAATGAATTTATAAAGCTGAGCATGGGAATGCCCGCCTCAGCTAGATCATGAAAGTAGTATGAAAAATAATGTATTGTATTGTATCTTATTACAGGTCTCCTCTCATCATTGGATGAACTTCGGATCCCCCTGATAAAGCATTTCACCCGATAAACAACCTCATACTTTAGGGGGAAACTGTTATAGACATTTTTGTGCCTTACAGCATTGAGCATGAAATGTCCATAATCTAAGGGATCTAAAGTCCCTAAACATGTTGTTCCTCCCCCTAGAGGAACAAGGCTAACAAACCACAGCAATTCACAGAAGTTCTCCACCAAAAACTACTCAAAACAAGTCAAATCAGGATCATTTCAGTGGCTACACTAGCTGTCTGCGTTGAATGTCAAAGCCAACACTGGCTACCTGCATTGAATGTCAACTGGAACACTGGTTACCTGCGCTGAACGAGAATGGACAAGTGGCAAGCTCATTTCTCAAGGTGTCAAAACCCAGGAAGCTTCCAAAATGACACTTGCCTCAGGGAATTCGACTGGTGATGAGTAAGAGGTTCCAAATCTCCAAGTGGAAGCAAGAACCTCCAAGTGGACTCAAGAACTGACAGAGGGAGAGGACACTAGTCACATCTCAAGCTGACTCATCCTCTCTCCAAACATCTATATATGGATCTCTCCTCCATGAGATCTAGAGGCTGGAATTTTGTTATTGCAAAGAATTGCTGTTGGTTTGAGATTGGAATCATTGGGTGCTTAATGCTTTGAAAGGGGGTGAAGATAGGAATTCCATTTGCTGGGAAGGAGATGCTGGATTGGAGCCCTCTGGGTTGTATCTCTTCCTGAACCTTGTTATTCATCAATAAAGCTATCTTGGTTTCTCCTATATACTGGTGTATTTTGATGTATGAATGCATTAGTATGTTTAGTTTATTTCTAATCCTGAACTAGTTATGAATATGAATCCATGTCTTGTGTAGTGTTCTCTTCTTGTGATCTTGCAGAAACCTCTTGAAGCTGGGCGAGCGAGAAGGCAAGTAGCTGGGAACTCTCCAAGAGAAGAGAAGCCGGATCGAGGGACAAACGGAAGACACCGGTTAGTCCATTCATCTCTCTCTCTTCATTCTTAATTCATAAAGGAAGAATACTAGAATAGCTGTCTCTGTTTGTTGCTAAGGCACTGTCACACCTTAGGTGGATAGGATCGTCTTGCATAGGCATTTTTCCCCACAACACCCCTATGTGGATAAAGGTAGGATGGCAAGGGGTAGGGGTGGGGGGGGGGGGGGGGGGTGGGGGGCGAAAATCATTATCGGCTGTTGATTTGGAGTAATAATCTGGGCCATTAAAATATGAAGGGTCTTTAAATAGACGCGACCCTTTTAAAGATCACGATCACAACAGGGTCGGGGCCTGTGTATTACATGGGGGGGTATAAGACAGGTTGATTGTGATATAAACTGCAAGTCCCAGCCTTTAAAATGGCTTATGGCATGTTTTATTAAGGTTTTAATGAAATTTCAAAGGGGAATCGGGGAAACACGACTAGAGTTGGAAAAACAAAGGGTTTATGGCTAGAGTTAAAAAATGGATCACTATGGCTAGAGTTTGCAGAAAACAAAGGGAAAAAAAAGGGGTTATCATAGGTAATAAGAGTTATGCTCCATAAACAAAGCATTATGATTTTGATTGAACTTGGTTCGAAGTATAGCTACATTAGTCCCACTGTTATTGAGAATTGTGCATTAGAGAAGGAAACACACGATTATTCTTGGCTAGTTTAACTTGCCATGGGGATGAAAATAAGAGCTGAGCATTGGGTGTAGGCTTGCCCAGTTGAATTAAATGGGCTTCAGAAAGTTGTAAATATTATTGTGTTTCCATTGGGAGCATATAACTTATTGTTGGGCATGGATTGGTTATACGTGCATCGAACAAAAATAGATTTTTATGAGAAGGTGATTGAATCCCTTGATGAAGCTAAAGAGAAGAATGTTACAGAGGAAAAGAAATCCTACCTCTGTGAGACAAATTTCAGCAATGCAAGCCAAAAGAAGGCACAAAAAAGGATGTGTTTTATTTTCTATGCAAATATCCAACAATGTTGAAGTTAATCATAATGTTGAGAATGATGATGGTATAATCTTGAGGGGATACCATGTCTTGCAGTAGTTTTTAGATGTATTCCCTGAAGAAATTCTTGGTTTACCTCCTCACCGAGAATTAGATTTTCCATTGAAGTAGTGTCAGGCATAACTCCAACATCCAAAGTTCCATACAGAATGAACTCTCCAGAATTAGTTGGGCTGAAGTTAAAACTCAAGAAGATGTTGGACAAGGGCTGCATAAGGTTGAGTGTGTCTCCATGGGGAGCACCAATTTTGTTTATTATGAAGAAGGATGACACACTTAGGTTTTTCATTGATTATCGATGTTAAACAAGGTGACCATTAAGAAAAGGTATCCATTGTAGCGAATTGATGACTTATTTGAACAATTAAGAGAAGCGACAATCTTCTTTGAAATTGATTTGAGATCAATATATCATCAAGTGCATATAAAAGATGAGGGTATCCATAAAACAACCTTTAGAACAAGGTATGAGAATTATGAATTTGTGGTAGTACATTTTGGGCTTACCAATGCACCTGCAACATTATGTGCCTTATGAACAATGTGTTGCGCCCTTATTTGGATAAGTTTTTCATAGTTTTTGTTGATGAAATTTTGGTCTATTCCAATATCAAGGAGGAGCATGAAGAGAATTTATATGTAGTACTACAATTACTCACTCCACCTCAATCCTTGGAATCTACCTCGATGGGTACAACTACAAGTAATAGTGGTTGTAGATTGTCTATGGTTGGGTGCAGAGTTGAAGCCCCACTCTCAGTTGCCAACATATTTTCCACATGATATAAGTATTTAATTATGCTCTTGATGTTTGAATGACATGTACATGGAAATGGAAATGGATCAATGGTCTTACTGATATTAAGGAATGTGAATTCTTTTGTGTTAATGGACATTAGACTTCTTGTACACATGTCTCAAGAATGGTTAAATTCTTTGTATTGCTTTCATGAAGTTGATGACTACGATTTACTGGTCCGTGTTTTTTAATTTTATGTGTGTATGTGAGTTGATTGATTATAAGAAGCGTGCTTTATGTTGTGCAAGTGAGTTGCTCAAGTTCCTTGTGATTCTAAAGAAAGGATCTTCAATGCACGCTCACTGAGTGCATCCTAATGGGCATGATATTTTCCAAAGTTTCGACATTAGAACTCCTGTGCATCTTTCAGTGAGACAGTTGAACGTCGTGGCATATATGTAAACCTAGAAGGAACTCAGAAAAATTTGAAGTGTAAAAGGCTTGCAAAACAGGCTTGAATTCACCTATAAGACCCGCTAAGCGGGGGGTTGGGGGGGGGGTTAGTTGAAAAGGCCAAATCTCAAGTGAAGTCATGTCTGACCCAAGGTGTGTAGGCTGAGTAGTTGGGAGGGCCTACTAGTTAGGAGTCGGGCCAGTCGGGATCAAGGTACCTAGTTAGCCCCAAAGGTAAGGTCAAGTAGAACCTCCAGGTTAGGGGTTGGGTCCTTATGTTAGGTTTAAAGCTTTACGATTTGTGGAATAGGCAAACCTCCAATTACTTAGAGGGGTGTGCCTATCCACATGGATTTTACCACGATTGCATAGAAAGTGCGTAAGCTGCCATGCAGGTTATTATGTGACTGCCACGTGGGAACCGATGAAGACGTGGTAAGGTTTGTAGTTGCTTTATCTTTTAATGGTCACATCTTTTGATCCGTAAGTTGGATCGAGGTAAAGTGTATATCATTGGAAAGGTCTCGATGAGATGAACACAATAATGTCATCCATTTTAAGTTTTTAGGTAGTTGCAAGAGGTTGAAATTTTTAGACCCCATTTCCATAATGGGGCCATGGAGATTGGGTCAGCATAGTAACTACCTCCTTCTACCTTAGTTGGGGTTGGGGTTAGGATGAGGGTGCATTATAGTTAGGGACCTTTCTAACTCTAAAGAAGACCTTAAATCTTAATCATCCTAGAGAGGAACAAATCGTAGTAGGATTTGACAAAGATAAACGAAAGGAGGAGGTAGAAAACCAAGGGAAAGAATTGGGTTTCCATGGCACCAATCCCTTTTCCTTTGGAGATATCAAATCCTTGAAACTATGAAAGATTGGATCTCCACTGTACTGGCCTTTTAATTTACTAATCAGTGGGGGGAGGCTAAACTCTAGTGCACACTCTGAATAAAGGCATCTCTTGAAAGTTGTTTCTTGTTACCCAAAATCAAGAAAAAAATGGATTCTATGCGAATTTGGCATGAATAAAAGGACTGCCTCTCCAAGTACTTGGTAGTCAAGCTATTTGTTGGGTCACAAAATGAGATGTCAAATGCATAAAATATTTGTGATGTATAGCTATTCATTATTCTTACTACAATTAAGTTGTCTTCCAATGAAATATAGATGTTGTCTTCTAAGGGAGTAATGGCTATCACTATTTGATCTATGTATGAGGAGGATAGAGGTTGTCTTCCAAGGAATTCGTGGCTATTATTGTTGATCTAATCTATGTCCGAGGAGGATGGAGGACAAACATAATAACCTGGAGAAATTTAGGTGAACATACCAAATTGTTGGCACTCTTAAGTTGTTGTTGTTATTTAACTACAAATTGACTTAAATCACGACGTTACTACAAGAACGCATGTTTGTCAACATATCGTTTAATCTTTGATTCAATGGAGGAAAACCCCTATTCGACAACTCTAGTGCACTGTAGAGTAAAAGGATTATACTAACAAGCCAACCAGAGAACACAGGAGCATGTTACACAACTGGACAAAAATTACAAGTGTATATATATGGATGGTGGGTTAATAAATATGGCGTGATGTACCTAGAAATGAAAGTTGAAAGTAATTCTATATGCAATATGTTACATGTAACATGGGCATGTTTATGTGGATTGCAGATTTGGAGAATATCCTGGAATCCGACAGTTATGGTAATTATTTGACCACTCTCCTACTCATTAGATTTTGGGCATAAGTTTAAGGATGTAATGGGGCATCCTTATGTGTATTGAAGATTTTGGGAATACCCTGGAATCTGACAATCAAGAGAGAGGTCAATTCTCTTGACTGTTTGATTCTAGGATAGTCTGAGAATCTGCAATCCACATAAGTTCAAGGTTGTAATAGTGAGAAACACAATATCATTGTAATATTTAGGCCATCCTTATTTTAATTATGGAATACTTCTATAATTTCAAGAGTAAGAATGAAGTTTTTGTGTGAGTTTTTTTTGAATTAAAAATGAAGTTAATTATTTGAATTTTTTTTAATGCTTAAAATTTATAAAATATATTGAAATTTATAATTAAAGTACTTTCATTTTTTTTTACTTCAATGGGTGGAACAGTCACGTTTGCTACTGAAGAAATCGACAATGCTACTGAAATTGGTGCACCTGGAAAGGGATCTAGGGCATAAACTGCCTATTTCACAGGCTATGGAATGGGTTTTCCACCAATAGTTAATGTAACCCTTGCTTCTGCGACCTTTGCCTTTGTGAGGTAACCCATTGTAGCTTCTACCACCCTAGCATCCCCTGTCTTCGTTTCTAGATTTTATGATTATGCCCTAGTCTTAGCCTCTGCTCTAGCTACCTCTAATGATAGTGATGGAACTCCTCCTACCTTTGCCTTAGCCGTTGGGTCATGAACTTGCTTAGCTTTATGGCTTTCTAGCTTTTTCTTGCTCGGCTTATAGACTCTGTTACACGGGAACTGCTCCCTAGAGGTGGGAAACCTGTTTCAATGGCTCCCATGCTCCCAGAGGCTTTGCAACTGTATGGGAACGTTCCCTTTTCAATGGGAGCTATAATGGGAGCTTGGGAAAGTTCCGGGAACTTTGAAGACTGTTTTTTTGGAGTTCCCGCGTTCCCTAGGGTTGGGGAATACAAATCATGTAGATAAATATGTTGAACTGCCCACAAAACATGAGCCTTTGTTGAAACCTTCGCAGGAAGAAAGGCCAAAGACATCCTTAACACCGATATCCTTAATTGAGAAACTGGAGCAATCTCTTGATGGGTTAAGGAAACATGTGACACCTCAATGTAAGGGCAATATTTGGGATGTCATGCTGATGAGTATTTATTTTGTCGTTTATGTATATGTATCGCAGAAGATTGTGTGCATATTGTATGTGGCAGTCAATGCTTAGCCATTAGAGTTGCTTTACTTTTTCCTATAAGAATAACTAGAGAAGCATAGGAAGAATTGTTCCTTTGTATTTTTAAGGCAGATTGTTTCAAATACTGGTCATGTGTCAGAGAACTGATAATAAACTTGACATTTAATATTTTATATATAAAAGGGAGAGACTCAGGGAGAGAGACACCTAGAGAATATATTTATATATAAGAGAGATTATATATTTCAATTGATTTTAATATTTGAATATTTTGATTTAATATTAATTTTGATTATTATATAAATTATATAATTATTTTTTTTATTTTTTTATTATATAATATTACCCTTAGCGATTAGCCATTTCCTGTAAATTTTGGGGAAACCTCTAGCCATTCCCGACACCCTTACCCAAGTTCCCAAGGTTCCCACATTCTAGAAACTCATGCAACATAGCTTATTGATGTCTGGCTTATGCTAGCTTTGCTAATTGTGGTAGTAGTTTTTTGGCTTGTTGTTGTTATGTATTTTGGTTTTTTTCTAAAAAATATATTTATGAGTTTAATTTTTTTTTTTAATAGTAGAAATAGATTTAATATTATTAAAAAAAATTATTGATCCAAAATTCTAAAATTTGACAACAATAACTTAAATTAAAAAAAAAAAAAATACAAAATTTAAAATGATATCAGAATTTTTATTATTTTTCAAACAAAATTGTTGCTTCAAAATTGTTTATTATAAAAAGATGTAAAAATTATAAACTGATCCCAAAAATAAAGAAAAATGGTGTATAAAAGCACAGTGGGAAAATTAAATTCAATAACGTAAATTCAATGTTATAATTGACAAAATTAATATTAAAAGAGAAACATTGATAAATATAATTTAATGTAGATTTTGGAATATTTCAGAGATTCAAACTAACTCAAAAAAGCTTTCTACCTTCGACCATTCATGTCAAAAAGATAACTTTACTTACAATTAAAAACGAGGAATCTTTGTGTTTTATAAACTCCTTCCCATGATTAATATTTAATGAAATAATAATATTTATTAATAAAATATTATATATAGAATTATGCAGATTTACTTATATAAATATAATATTATATATTTTAAGATATTTGTAATTATTTAGGTTTTATAATATAGTTAACAATTTTTTAAACAATTTTTGAAACGTTTATGTTTTATCATATTTTTTATCTAAAAAAATGTAAATGAACATACTTAATGAGAAAGTTCATTTAGGGTAGTTCAATTGGCAATGGCTTTGGTAATGAAGTCTCACCGAACTGGAAGTCTTGGGTTCAAATCTTGTGCTATCCTCTAATTAGAGTGAGAAGTTGGACATGATCAAGATGTAGTACTACCAAACTTACAAAAAAAAATCAGATTGAAGTGAGAATTTCGACACAATGAAAATATAATCCTACCGAACTTTAAAAAAAAAACCTACTCAATAAAAATAATTTCAATAATAATTAGTTTTTATTTTCTACTAAATTGATTTTAAAATATTCATCATTGACTTTCCTTTTTACTGCAAACCTTAATAAAATATTCATCTTTGATTTTCTTTTCCTACTAATTTATTGCAAACCTTTTTATAAAATTGACCTTTAATGTAATTTATATAAAAAAAAAAACACATAAAATATTTTAAAGAAAAATGTTATGTATATATATTTTATAAAAATTAAATATTTGTCACACTCCAAACAGTACATAAAAATAATTTTTTTTTTAATGACTATATTCACATCACTCCTTTTACATTTACAGATGCATTACCTTACTATGTACGTTAATAAACAATACAACAACAGATGTTTATTTATACAATGGGACATGCATAGCATTCGACCCACACCTCACAAAACGTTCATGGTGGATACATTTGGTCAATCAATACAATGGTTACGTATATGAGGTTGGTGATACATTACACAGGTGGCACTCTGAAATTAATGGTATATTTATGGTAACTTCTCCCGAGACATCTTGAGTCGGCAATGTTATGTCCGGCTCTGGCGTTGTTCCAAATGGTCTATGCATCGCCGTCCATCTGGAGGGTTCGACGGTTAGATGGCACATTGCCATGTGATGCCCGGTGCTCTAGACGCTTACAGTCTGGCACCTTGGCTTGTCAAACTTCGCGCCAATGCATCCCGTAGACTTACCGGCTATCGGACGGTAGATACCCACTTGCTGCAGATCGAGGGCTCCTGTGATGCCACGAAACGGTAACATGTTTCTAGTTATATATATGGATAATCTGCCTTCGACTCTCGTTTTGTTTCATTTCATTATTCTTCTGAGCGATAGCAGGGCTGCAACCCTGAGCACTGCTCCGCAATTACGCAGGTTCCACCAAGGTTTTAAGGCATGCCGCTACAGTACTTGGCTCGGCCTTTCTCCGTCCATGAAGGTATCTACTCTGCAATGTATACGTTGCCAGGTTGTTACCGGTATCATCATTTCCCATTTACTTTAGTTACAGACTTCTGTGATTTACCTCAAGGTCTTATCTATTACTGTATTATCGTTTTTCCCACGGATTTATGTATTGCATCAGGGATATCTAACATTGGGGTTATTGTTTTCACGCAGGTGGTTGACTGTCATCCTTTTCCCAAGGACGCGGAATCGCCCTTACCACTGGTTAACCTATCATCGGGTATGGGTTCGAGCACTTAAGTTCATTTACACGTTTCTTATCAGGGCTGTGCTGAATGTTATTCCCTTGGCAGGGATGTCGGGTTTGCATTTCCTCTGCGCAAGCTTAGGATCCCCGCATATGCGGAACTCCTCTGCTATAAGGCATATTGCTCTAAGTTGATTGCAAACAGGATTTATTAGTCTCTGTGTTGTCAGTTGACTAAGGCTGGTTTTTATTGAACATGGCCGATATCTGCTATTAAGCTGTGACTCCGCCGTGAAGACCTTTGTTTTCTGTTTTAACATTGAATGAAACAGGATTATGCGCACAGTTAATTTCATAGGTTCAATACTATTCAAACTGATTCTCTCCGGACTGACTTGATGTCGATTTCTCAATGAGGAAATACATATATACATTTGGTTTACAGAAAATGGTGTTATGATTTCTTTCGATATTAATAATGAATCTGCATCTTATGATATTCCGGCTTTGGTGCCTCGGCCGGCTAAGCATAGCTACAGCTCGGTCGAGGGTGTTCACCAAAGAGGAGCGTGCTTAGTTAACGCGGGCCGAGGGTTGCATGTGACCTTAGTCACCAAGCCACAGCCTCGATGCTCACGCTTATCATTTCATTTTGTTAAACTGCGAATGTATATAGCTTTTCGAATGTATATAACTTTTCTATTCATGCGATGCAGTTACATGTATATGAAGGTTATACTATAGTCATATTCTTGTTAATAATCTCTATTCCCGCGTTTCGGTTGGCCAAGGTTAGGATAATCCATTATCTGGGTTTTAAAGTTGTTTTACCATTGTTTATAACAGTAGCACAACTTGTCTTTTATTAGTTTTCTTGGCCGCGGCTTTCATTTTTTTCATTTATGGTTATAGTTCAAAATGCAAGGGTTTTCCCATCTCTATTGACAGAGAGCGCTTCGTTTCTTCTAAAAGCGAAGCTTACCAGTTCTATATTCTCGTGCTTACATGATTATTGGGGTTTTATCACCCCGTCTCTTGATACCCGATGCATGCTGTTTCTGTTATCACAATCATCCATTTTTCGTAACTCTATTATAATGTAAAGGTACCATACAACTCCTTACAGTCTTTAATATTCTTTTCTGTGAAATATATATATATTCGACTCTGTTTTCAATTCGATTTTGTTCTCTAACTCCCATACAGAATTAAATATTCATGTACATAATACTAGATAAAGAGAACAGTCAAAGGACCTTTCCTTTAACTCCATATTCACAGTACAGAATCATACAGGAAACATTTCGGCAGATGTATAAGTAGTGAGCCATACCTGTTTGACTGCCAAACCTATTTGTAATGCTTGTCAATCCACCCGTCCGTAGGAAGAATTCCTCTTTGTCCTTCCACCCCCAAGCACTTGCAGGTCCTACTCGACCGCAATTACACTGGTCTCGCCAGTAAACGCTATCTGATCCTAACCAGACATAGCGTACACAGGAAAATTCTTTTCCTCTTATGCCATCTGATCCTAACCAGACATAGCATCAGTATTTTCTTTCTTCTCTGCCATCTGATCCTAACCAGACTTGGCACTTTCCCCCTTTTTCCTCTGGGGTCTCAACTACCTCAAGGTAGTTAGGGTTCCAATGTAACTGATTCCTTAGTTACTAACCATGATTAATCATAACTCAGTTCAAATAGTACCAACACAATTGTCTTTCATTAACATAAAATTAATAACAGGATTATACATATTTTTCAAATAAAGTCTTTGTTCAATAATTACTTTCACTATTTACTAACATTAACTTTTCACAAGGGATGTTACATCTCCCCCTCCTAAAAGTCTACATCGTCCCGATGTTGCTGTTCATCCAAAAACAGTCTGGGATAAGTATCCCTCATCATTTGTTCATCTTCCCAGGTGGCCTCTTCAGGCCCAAAGTGCTGCCACTGCACTTTAACCTGGCTGATGACCCTTTTCTGCAGCTCGACTCTTCTCCGATCTAATATGTTCACTGGTTCGACCAGGAACTCTCCTTCCGGTTCCACCTGAAACACATAACAATTAAATCAGCTGCTTACTAGTATTCTATTTCAGTTTACATTATATAACAGTCTTCCCTTACCTGAATGTCCTGCCAACTTATTATATGCCTAGGGTCATACACATATCTCTTTAAAACTGATACATGGAAGACATTATGGACCCGAATATGGCTGGGTAGGGCGAGCTGGTAAGCTACCGGCCCTACTCATGCCAGAATTTGGAATGGTCCACAAAAACGCGGTGCCAATTTGGCACAGGCATTCCATTGGAGGGTACTTTTCCTAGCTCGAATTCTGATGTACACATGTTCACCCACTTGGTACTCTTTAAATGTTCTCTTCCGATCTGCAAAATTCTTCTGCCTGTCCTGTGCCGTCTTTAGATTAGCTCGAACTTTTTTCACCATGACCTCCATCTCTTCCAACATCTCAGGACCCAACAAGAATTTGTCCTCCGGTCCACCGCAACTGGAAGGTGTGCGGCATTTCCAGCCGTAGAGTACTTCGAATGGGCTCATCTTCAAGGATGAGTGATAGCCATTGTTATAGGCGAATTCTACTAGATGTAGATACTCCTCCCATCGCGTAGGTTGCTGCATCACATAAGACCGCAACATGTCCTCCAACACTTGATTCACTCGCTCAGTCTGTCTGTCAGTTTGCGGATGATATGCGGTGCTGAAGCTCAATTGTGTTCCTAGACCTTCAAATAAGGTCCTCCAAAAAGCTGAGGTAAATTTAACATCACGATCATATATTATTACTTTCGCAGCCCATGAAGTTTAAATATATTTTGCATAAAAATATTTGCGATTTGAGCTGCACGATAAGTGGATTGAACCGGTATAAAGTGAGCTGACTTGCTGAGTTTATCCACTACCACCATTATAGAATCATTATTCTTTTTGGATCTCGGCAAACCGGTAATAAAGTCCATGGTTATGGTCTCCCATTTCCATTCTGGTATGGGTATTGGCTGTAGTAGTCCTGCAGGATGCTGATGTTCAGCCTTCACCTGTTGACACTCCAAACAACGCGCCAGGTATTCCACAACATCCTTCTTCATGCTTGGCCAGTAATACTCCTTCCTTAGTGAGGTGATTAATTTCTGGTAACCAGGATGTCCTGCATAAGGACTTCTATGATTTTCATCCAGAATCTTTTCTTTAATCCTGCTCTGATTGGGTATATAAATCTTCTTCTGATAGCACAAAATGCCGGCTGTATTCAAGGTGTAACCTTGTTGTATGGAACGGGTATCTGAATTCTGCACTAAATGCTTCTTTTGCAAATAAATCTGATCTTGCGCCGCAGCCTCGTCAATCTCTTTGTCAAGAGTGGACCATCCTTGACTGATACCAATCTCATAAATGCAATGCACTTTTCGGCTTAGTGCATCAGCCACTCTGTTCTCCTTTCCCTTTAGGTGTTTAATTTCGAAATCGAAATTTCCCAAAAAGTCCACCCATCTTGCTTGTCTTGCGTTTAGAGTGGGTTGACTAAAGTAACTAGTCAAGCTGTGGTGATCTGTCATTAGCAAAAATTTCCTCCCTACTAAATAATGGCGCCACATCTTCAAAGCATGGATCACTGCAGTTAATTCCAGATCATAGGCAGAATATTTCTGCTCATGCTCTTTCAACTTCCTGGATTCATAGGCAATCACTTTACCTTCTTGCATTAGCACTCCACCCACGCCCTCCTTACTGGCATCTGTACAAACTACATACTCCTTTTCGGGATCTGCCACACACAACACAGGTGCTGTGGTAAGTAAATGCTTGAGCAGTTCGAAGCTCCGCTGACAGTCTGCTGTCCATTTAAACACTTTTCCCTTCTTTTGCAAGGAGGTAATGGGGTAGGCAACTCTAGAAAAACCTTCTACAAACCACCGGTAATATCCAGCCAGCCCCATGAAAGATCGAATATCTGCTACATCCTTGGGTGTAGGCCATTCCATTATAGTTTTAATCTTTTCGGGATCTACAGCTATACCTTCCTTTGTAATAATGTGACCCAAATACTGGATCTGTTCTTTATAAAAATCACATTTTCTGAATTTTCCATATAACTAATGCTCCCGTAAAGTCTGTAACACTATCCTTAAATGTTCCTCATGCTCTTTCTTATTCCGGGAGTAAATAAGTATATCATCAATGAAGATCAGTACAAATTTGTCTAAGTATTGATGAAATACACTATTCATCAAACACATGAATGTTGCAGGTGCATTAGTTAATCCAAAAGGCAGTACCACAAACTCGTAATGTCCGTAACGAGTACGAAAAGCTGTCTTGGCTATGTCCTCATCTTTGATTCTGATTTGATGGTAACCTGATCTTAAATCGATCTTTGAGAAGATGGTCGCCCCCTTCACCTGATCAAACAGCTCGTCAATGCGGGGTAGTGGATATTTGTTTTTAACTGTCAGTTTATTCAGCTGTCTATAGTCTATGCACATTCGCAGAGTCCCATCCTTTTTCCTCACAAATAGCACAGGAGCTCCCCAAGGAGAGACACTGGGGCGGATGTACTTCTTTTCCAGCAACTCTTGCAGTTGCATTTTTAACTCAGTTAACTCCGGCACACTCATCCGATAGGGTGCTCGGGACACTGGGGCTGCTCCGGGTATCAGCTCAATGGTGAAGTCCAAATCCCTTTTGGGTGGCAGCCCTGGAATTTCTTCAGGAAATACATCTGCAAAATCTTGCACTATTGGTATATCTTTAACAGTTGCAACCTTATCCACAGAATCTGCAAACCCCACTTGTACTGCATAAATCTGGCACTTATTCCGGATACACTTAACCAGCTGTGAGGCTGTAATTGGCCGAATCTGCACTGGTTTCTGGATGCCTTGAATCTCTTTTCCCACACCCCGCTCATCTCGGTAAGAGACTGTTTTTGTTTTACAATTAATTACAGACCACCGTCGTTCCAACCAGTCCATTCCTATCAGAACGTCATAGGAACCAAGAGGGAGTACATTTAATTCAGTTGTTATTGTTTGGCCATCTAACCTTAATGGAAAGTTGCTGACTTTAGTTAGTACTCGTCTTTTGGTCCCAGTGGCCAGCTGTACTAGCCAAGGGCTTTTAAAATTAGTGGTTTGCAAACCACAGCTTTCCACAACTTTGGGACTTATATAGCTTAAAGTAGCTCCTGGATCTACTAAAATAGAAACAGTTCGATCAAAGATCTTACCTTCAAACTCTATCATTGTTGGCTAGTAATCAGCTTGTCGATCCTCCAGTGCTGCATTTATTTTGGGCATAGATCGAGCCACATCTCCTACTGTTGAAGCTTCATAGATCTGGGACAGCTGATCACTGTCCTTCTGATGAGGGCAGTTTCTAATATAATGGGGTCCGCCACAACCCCAACACTGAACAGGTGGCCGAGCTGAGCCTTCATTGTCCAGTCTAACTTGCTGTTCACTGTATTTGGATTCTGCAGGAGGCTTGAATCTGCTCTGAGTTTTAGCTGGATTTTTAGTTTTGGCTCCCTTCGAAAATCCTTTCTGAAAACTGCTGCGTGCTCCCTTGCTAGCCGTAGGCATTTTACTGCCCTGCTTATCTGTCCAACGCTTTCCAGAAATTTCTCCTTTGGATTTGTTCTGCTGATAACACAGTCTTGCTTTTCGAATTGCTTCATCCATGGTTTTTGGATTATCGAACTCTATCCTTTCTCGCATTGTCAGAGGTAGACTACTAACGAATCTTTGTACCTTAGCCTTCTCTTCACGAATATAGGGTACGTAACGAAGCAGGGATGTGAACTTAGTTACGAACTCATCAATGGTCTGCTGTCCAAGCCGCAGATCGTGAAATTCCCGCGCTTTTTCATCATAAAAGCGTTATGTCAAATACTTCTCCTTGAAATATCTTTGAAACATTTCCCATGTCACATCTTGTTCACTCACTCCCCGCACCATTTTGACCTCCTCCCACCATAGCGTGGCTTTGGCCTGCAGCTGGAATATAGCCAGCCTTGCCTTAAGATGGTGATCATATTCATACACTTGAAAATACTTATTCATATTAATTAGCCATGCCTCTGCAGCTTCCTCTGATTCCCCGTCGAAATGAGGTGGTTTAATTTTCCGAAACTCCCCTTGTAGTTCCATCCGGGGTCTTTTTGGGGTTTGAATTTCAGAAGCATTGACAGACTTCTCTCCTCGCGTCTCTGCCCTGTCCTCTGTTTCTTCTGGTTCAGTATGATAGCTCTGTTCATCTGTTATTCTTGGCTGTTCAGGTCTCGGATGTGACTGCTGTTGATGTTGCTTATCAGATAAGCTTTTCAGGATCCTCTCCTGTTCAACATTCAATCTTGCGTTATCCTCACGCAGTCGGGCCATTTCGTCCTTTAACTCCTGCAATGTTCTCAATAGCGTCGAGTCAGTGTTGTGGCCTGCTGCTCCCAGTTGTACCCAAAGCTCAGGATTTCCCTGAGGTTGTTCCATGTTATCTGGTGGTTCCAGATTTCCATAAGGAGCACTGTTTGCTCTTCTCATTCTGCTACTACCTGTTTCAGAATAACTTATTAACAGATTTAATTTATCTTTGGCGTACTTCTGAACTTTTATCATGATACTATTTATATTCATGTTACCCAAGGGTCACAGAGTTGTAAACCTTGGGCTCCGATACCAATTTGTCACACTCCAAACAGTACATAAAAATATATATTTTTTTTAATGACTATATTCACATCACTCCTTTTACATTTACAGATGCATTACCTTACTATGTACGTTAATAAACAATACAACAACAGATGTTTATTTATACAATGGGACATGCATAGCGTTCGACCCACACCTCACAAAACGTTCACGGTGGATACATTTGGTCAATCAATACAATGGTTACGTATATGAGGTTGGTGATACATTACACAGGTGGCACTGTGAAATTAATGGTATATTTATGGTAACTTCTCCCGAGACATCTTGAGTCTGCAATGTTATGTCCGGCTCTGGCGTTGTTCCAAATGGTCTATGCATCGCCGTCCATCTGGAGGGTTCGACGGTTAGATGGCACATTGCCATGTGATGCCCGGTGCTCTAGACGCTTACAGTCTGGCACCTTGGCTTGTCAAACTTCGCGCCAATGCATCCCGTAGACTTACCGGCTATCGGACGGTAGATACCCACTTGCTGCAGATCGAGGGCTCCTGTGATGCCACGAAACGGTAACATGTTTCTAGTTATATATATGGATAATCTGCCTTCGACTCTCGTTTTGTTTCATTTCATTATTCTTCTGAGCGATAGCAGGGCTGCAACCCTGAGCACTGCTCCGCAATTACGCAGGTTCCACCAAGGTTTTAAGGCATGCCGCTACAGTACTTGGCTCGGCCTTTCTCCGTCCATGAAGGTATCTACTCTGCAATGTATACGTTGCCAGGTTGTTACCGGTATCATCATTTCCCATTTACTTTAGTTACAGACTTCTGTGATTTACCTCAAGGTCTTATCTATTACTGTATTATCGTTTTCCCCACGGATTTATGTATTGCATCAGGGATATCTAACATTGGGGTTATTGTTTTCACGCAGGTGGTTGACTGCCATCCTTTTCCCAAGGACGCAGAATCGCCCTTACAACTGGTTAACCTATCATCGGGTATGGGTTCGAGCACTTAAGTTCATTTACACGTTTCTTATCAGGGCTGTGCTGAATGTTATTCCCTTGGCAGGGATGTCGGGTTTGCATTTCCTCTGCGCAAGCTCAGGATCCCCGCATATGCGGAACTCCTCTGCTATAAGGCATATTGCTCTGAGTTGATTGCAAACATGATTTATTAGTCTCTGTGTTGTCAGTTGACTAAGGCTGGTTTTTATTGAACACGGCCGATATCTGCTATTAAGCTGTGACTCCGCCGTGAAGGCCTTTGTTTTCTGTTTTAACATTGAATGAAACAGGATTATGCGCACAGTTAATTTCATAGGTTCAATACTATTCAAACTGATTCTCTCCGGACTGACTTGATGTCGATTTCTCAATGAGGAAATACATATATACATTTGGTTTACAGAAAATGGTGTTATGATTTCCTTTCGATGTTAATGATGAATCTGCATCTCATGATATTCCGGCTTTGGTGCCTCGGCCAGCTAAGCATAGCTACGGCTCGGTCGAGGGTGTTCACCAAAGAGGAGCGTTGCTTAGTTAACACAGGCCGAGGATTGCATGTGACCTTAGTCACCATGCCACAGCCTCGATGCTCGCACTTATCACCTCATTTTATTTAACTGTGAATGTATATAGCTTTTCGAATGTATATAACTTTTCTGTTCATGCGATGCAGTTACATGTATATGAAGGTTATACTATAGTCATATTCTTGTTAATAATCTCTATTCCCGCGTTTCGGTTGACCAAGGTTAGGATACTCCATTACCTGGGTTTTAAAGTTGTTTTACCATTGTTTATAACAGTAGCACAACTTGTCTTTTATTAGTTTGCTTGGCCGCGGCTTTCATTTTTTTCATTTATGGTTATAGTTCAAAATGCAAGGGTTTGCCCATCTCTATTGACAGAGAGCGCTTCGTTTCTTCTAAAAGCGAAGCTTACCAGTTCTGTATTCTCGTGCTTACATGATTATTGGGGTTTTATCACCCCGTCTCTTGATACCCGATGCATGCTGTTTCTGTTATCACAATCATCCATTTTTCGTAACTCTATTATAATGTAAAGGTACCATACAACTCCTTACAGTCTTTAATATTCTTTTCTGTGAAATATATATATATATATATATATATATATATATATATATATATATATATATATATATATATATATATATATATATATATTCGACTCTGTTTTCAATTCGATTCTGTTCTCTAACTCCCATACAGAATTAAATATTCATGTACATAATACTAGATAAAGAGAACAGTCAAAGGACCTTTCCTTTAACTCCATATTCACAGTACATAATCATACAGGAAACATTTCGGCAGATGTATAAGTAGTGAGCCATACCTGTTTGACTGCCAAACCTATTTGTAATGCTTGTCAATCCACCCGTCCGTAGGAAGAATTCCTCTTTGTCCTTCCACCCCCAAGCACTTGCAGGTCCTACTCGACCGCAATTACACTGGTCTCGCCAGTAAACGCTATCTGATCCTAACCAGACATAGCGTACACAGGAAAATTCCTTTCCTCTTATGCCATCTGATCCTAACCAGACATAGCATCAGTATTTTCTTTCTTCTCTGCCATCTGATCCTAACCAGACTTGGCACTTTCCCCCTTTTTCCTCTGGGGTCTCAACTACCTCAAGGTAGTTAGGGTTCCAATGTAACTGATTCCTCAGTTACTAACCATGATTAATCATAACTCAGTTCAAATAGTACCAACACAATTGTCTTTCATTAACATAAAATTAATAACAGGATTATACATATTTTTCAAATAGAGTCTTTGTTCAATAATTACTTTCACTATTTACTAACATTAACTTTTCACAAGGGATGTTAAAATATTATTTTTACTCATATGTCATTTTCATAAATAAAAAATTATACAAATTAAATGTTGTTTTTATTTAAATGTTGTCATTCTAGTTGTCATCTTTTTAACTTTTGTTTAAAAAAAATAGAAAGTAATTACTTTTCTATCATTTTCATAAAAAAAAATTATACAAATTAAATGTTGTTTTTATTTTATTTATCATCATGTTGTTTTCATTCTAGTTGTCATCTTTTTAACTTTTATTTAAAAAAATAGAAAGTGAAAATCATTGCAAAAGTAATGAAACAAATTATATATAATTCTTTATATTAATTTTTTCCTATATTTTAATTTATCATAAATTTGATTCAATTTTTTAATATTAATTTAATTTAAATTTAAAATTGAATAAATTTAAATTATGTTTAATAAATTATTTTCTAAATTGTATTTAAAGTTATGTTACGTAGAGACGTATTTCTCTTTAATTCACATTATTTATAATAACTATTTTAAATCACAGACGTACATCTCTCTCGCTATATATATATATTTTATAAAAATGTTATCACAGACGTAATAAGAAAAATGCTATCTCTCTCTCTCTCTCTATATATATTTTATAAAAATTAAATATTATTTTTACTCCTATATCATTTTCATAAAAAAAATTATACAAATTAAATGTTGTTTTTATTTTATTTATCATCATGTTGTTTTGACTTTTCTTTTCCTAGGTTACAACAAACTTTTAAAAATATTCATCATTAATTTTCTTTTTCTACTAGTTTACTGCAAACTTTTTTATAAAGTTGAAGTTTAATGTAGTAAAAACATTGCAATTCTATATAGCAAAAACATAATCAGTGAGAATAATTTCTATAATGTTTAATTTTTTTTTATTTTTTATTAAGTTGATTTTAAAATATTCATCATTGACTTTCCTTTTTACCGCAAACCTTTTTAAAATATTCATCTTTGGTTTTCCTTTTCTACTAAGGGCAAACCTTTTTACAAAGTTGACCTCTAATGTAATTTATATAACAAAAAAATATTTTTAAGAAAATTGTTATCTATTTTTTTTTTTTATAAAAATTAAATATTATTTTTACTTTTCTATCATTTTCATACAAAAAAAATATACAAATTAAATGTTGTTTTTATTTTATTTATCATCATGCTGTTTTCATTCTAGTTGTCATCTTTTTAACTTTTATTTAAAAAAATAGAAAGTGAAAATCATTGCAAAAGTAATGAAACAAATTATATATAATTCTTTATATTATTTTTTTCCAATATTTTAATTTATCATAAATTTGATTCAATTTTTTAATATTAATTTAAATTAAATTTAAAAATGAATAAATTTAAATTATGTTTAATAAATTATTTTCTAAATTGTGTTTAAAGTTATGTTAAGTAGAAACGTATTTCTCTTTAATTCACATTATTTAAAGTTATGTTAAGTAGAGACGTATTTCTCTTTAATTCACATTATTTATAATAACTATTTTAAATCACAGAGGTACATCTCTCTATATATATATTTTATAAAAATGTTATCGTAGACGTAATAAGAAAAATGCTATCTCTCTCTCTCTCTCTCTATATATATATATATATTTTATAAAAATTAAATATTATTTTTACTCCTATATCATTTTCATAAAAATTTTTTATACAAATTAAATGTTGTTTTTATTTTATTTATCATCATGTTGTTTTGACTTTCTCTTTTCCTAGGTTACAACAAACTTTTAAAAATATTCATCATTAATTTTTTTTTTTCTACTAGTTTACTGCAAACTTTTTTATAAAGTTGAAGTTTAATGTAGTAAAAACATTGCAATTCTATATAGCAAAAACATAATCAGTGAGAATAATTTCTATAATGTTTAATTTTTTTTTATTTTTTATTAAGTTGATTTTAAAATATTCATCATTGACTTTCCTTTTTACCGCAAACCTTTTTAAAATATTCATCTTTGGTTTTCCTTTTCTACTAAGGGCAAACCTTTTTACAAAGTTGACCTCTAATGTAATTTATATAACAAAAAAATATTTTTAAGAAAATTGTTATCTATTTTTTTTTTTTATAAAAATTAAATATTATTTTTACTTTTCTATCATTTTCATACAAAAAAAATATACAAATTAAATGTTGTTTTTATTTTATTTATCATCATGCTGTTTTCATTCTAGTTGTCATCTTTTTAACTTTTATTTAAAAAAATAGAAAGTGAAAATCATTGCAAAAGTAATGAAACAAATTATATATAATTCTTTATATTATTTTTTTCCAATATTTTAATTTATCATAAATTTGATTCAATTTTTTAATATTAATTTAAATTAAATTTAAAAATGAATAAATTTAAATTATGTTTAATAAATTATTTTCTAAATTGTGTTTAAAGTTATGTTAAGTAGAAACGTATTTCTCTTTAATTCACATTATTTAAAGTTATGTTAAGTAGAGACGTATTTCTCTTTAATTCACATTATTTATAATAACTATTTTAAATCACAGAGGTACATCTCTCTATATATATATTTTATAAAAATGTTATCGTAGACGTAATAAGAAAAATGCTATCTCTCTCTCTCTCTCTATATATATATATATATATTTTATAAAAATTAAATATTATTTTTACTCCTATATCATTTTCATAAAAAATTTTTATACAAATTAAATGTTGTTTTTATTTTATTTATCATCATGTTGTTTTGACTTTCTCTTTTCCTAGGTTACAACAAACTTTTAAAAATATTCATCATTAATTTTTTTTTTTCTACTAGTTTACTGCAAACTTTTTTATAAAGTTGAAGTTTAATGTAGTAAAAACATTGCAATTCTATATAGCAAAAACATAATCAGTGAGAATAATTTCTATAATGTTTAATTTTTTATTTTTTATTAAGTTGATTTTAAAATATTCATCATTGACTTTCCTTTTTACTGCAAACCTTTTTAAAATATTCATCTTTGGTTTTCCTTTTCTACTAAGGGCAAACCTTTTTACAAAGTTGACATCTAATGTAATTTATATAACAAAAAAACATTTTAAAGAAAATTGTTATCTATTTTTTTTTTTAAATTAAATATTATTTTTACTTTTCTATCATTTTCATACCAAAAAAAATATACAAATTAAATGTTGTTTTTATTTTATTTATCATCATGCTTTTTTCATTCTAGTTGTCATCTTTTTAACTTTTATTTAAAAAAATAGAAAGTGAAAATCATTGCAAAAGTAATGAAACAAATTATATATAATTCTTTATATTATTTTTTTCCAATATTTTAATTTATCATAAATTTGATTCAATTTTTTAATATTAATTTAATTTAAATTTAAAAATGAATAAATTTAAATTATGTTTAATAAATTATTTTCTAAATTGTGTTTAAAGTTATGTTAAGTAGAAACGTATTTCTCTTTAATTCACATTATTTAAAGTTATGTTAAGTAGAGACGTATTTCTCTTTAATTCACATTATTTATAATAACTATTTTAAATCACAGACACATCTCTCTATATATATATATTTTATAAAAATGTTATCACAGACGTAATAAGAAAAATACTATCTCTCTCTCTCTATATATTTTATAAAAATTAAATATTATTTTTACTCCTATATCATTTTCATAAAAAAATTATACAAATTAAATGTTGTTTTTATTTTATTTATCATCATGTTGTTTTGACTTTCTCTTTTCCTAGGTTACAACAAACTTTTAAAAATATTCATCATTAATTTTCTTTTTCTACTAGTTTACTGCAAACTTTTTTATAAAGTTGAAGTTTAATGTAGTAAAAACATTGCAATTCTATATAGCAAAAACATAATCAGTGAGAATAATTTCTATAATGTTTAATTTTTTATTTTTTATTAAGTTGATTTTAAAATATTCATCATTGACTTTCCTTTTTACCGCAAACCTTTTTAAAATATTCATCTTTGGTTTTCCTTTTCTACTAAGGGCAAACCTTTAGTTGACATCTAATGTAATTTATATAACAAAAAAATATTTTTAAGAAAATTGTTATTTTTTTTTTTTAATTAAATATTATTTTTACTTTTCTATCATTTTCATACAAAAAAAAATATACAAATTAAATGTTGTTTTTATTTTATTTATCATCATGCTGTTTTCATTCTAGTTTTCATCTTTTTAACTTTTATTTAAAAAAATAGAAAGTGAAAATCATTACAAAAGTAATAAACAAATTATATATAATTCTTTATATTATTTTTTTCCAATATTTTAATTTATCATAAATTTGATTCAATTTTTTAATATTGATTTAATTTAAATTTAAAAATGAATAAATTTAAATTATGTTTAATAAATTATTTTCTAAATTGTGTTTAAAGTTATGTTACGTAGAAACGTATTTCTCTTTAAATCACATTATTTAAAGTTATGTTACGTAGAGACGTATTTCTCTTTAATTCACATTATTTATAATAACTATTTTAAATCATAGACGTACATCTGCATTTCACCTAAACACTTGATAGCGCATGAATCTCATTTTCATTTGTGAATTGTTGTTGTTGATTTATTGATCTCATTTGAGTTACTGGCTTTGGCCTTTGTGTGAGGTGTACTAGCACACCATGAGAAGTATTGATGGATACTCATCCACTCAAATCCATTTGGTCAGTAACTTAGTAAAAGTACATTTTAATAATTATAATTTTTATTTATATATAAATAAATACAAAATTTAGAGTTACATATTATTATTTATGAAATCCTCAACAAAAAAATTATATAATTATTAATTCAATTTAGCTACTTCAATTTATTTTAGTGATTTTCTTATAAGTGTATTTAATAATGGAATGATATAATAAATGGATAAATTTAACTTTTTAATTTTTTGTTTTTCTATTTTTTATTTATTTTTATTATGTTTTTCAATATTGTAATACTATTTTAAAATTAATATAGATTTATCTTAATCATGAATCTAGTATGCATCGAGAGATCAAATTTTTTTAAGTACAAATCTCTTTTAGATTGAAAATTTTGAATTAAAAATAATTGCAGCTCTCTCATTCTTTGATAGTTCCCAATGAATCTTTCAACTACGACCACCTCTTTTTCGAGTACTAAATTCCTTTCTTCTTCCTCTCCTGGTCTTAATGTATCTTTGTGCTCGTTGGATATGCTTGAGTATGTGATTCCATATGTTGTTGGGGTTCTGGGGTCTAGTCATTTGTTGGGGATTGTTTCTTCTAGGATTGAATCCATTCCTATATGCTTCCCGACACACTTTTTTTTTTTGTTCGGATTTCGGATGATGATTCCCTTGAAATTAGTGGGAGGTCCAAATACAATCTTCGACCTAGGGAAATTCCCCCTAACAAAGGCTATAATTCGCTTGAGCTTGGGCGATGATTAGGTCCCCTATCCCCTTCCAGGATTCCTAAGATTCCTCGTGGTCATCAATCACATATTTCTAAAGTTATTCACCAGGCTAGTTGATACATTGTTGTTGACAAACAATTATCCTTGGATGGGGTTCTTAGAGCAAGGAATACCTAGGGCTCTGATCCCTTATGAAGTGGCTTTCTTTTAATTATCGAGGGTTAGTTAGTCCCTCTAAGAGACTAGCATTGAAGCATTTAATTAGTTTGGACAAGCTTGATATCATCTTTCTACAAGACATCTTAGGATCGAGAGTTGATGTTGTTAATAGTCCGAAAGGAATGTTTAAGGTTTGGGTATTTTTTGCAATTGATGCTTGTGGGATATATAGGGGATTGACTTTGGGAATCAATTTTAGATTTGTAAATATTTCAAATGTTTGGGGATGTGAAGGGGTGATTGCAGCTGACATTTTCGTTGAAGAATTTGGTATGGAGATTAGATTGGTTAATGTATATGGGCCATGTCAGGGGAGAGTAGCATTCTAGAACAATTTGATGGCTCGATCCTTTATGAGGGCGGTGTTGAAAATGCAGCAAGAAAATATCAGTTTGAATTTTCCTTGGTCAAACTAGAGAAAATTCAAATTTCTATTTCAACAAAATTCTTGGAGGTAGTTAACTGAGGTGACATGGCACTTGTCACTCAGTTAACTCAGTTAATTCGAGTTGGGGAAGCTTGAGTTCAGTTCAGTATGATTGATTGCTAATTTGTAGCAATATATTTCAGTTAATTTGAGTTATTGTCAGTTAAACTAGTTTTAACTGTTAGAAGAACTAGTGGAGGTCAAGTTGTGGAAGTGGAACTTCAACCACACTCAGTGATCAAACATATAATTGATCAATCATCCCAAATTAATTTTTGCATGCTAAGAATTCGCGTTACCCAGTTGAAATGGAGATTCCAAGGAAGTGTACTATTAGTTGTAAATTATTCCCATGTGTACAGGTGGTGCATGCAGTCAAAGGAAGGACCTAGAGGAGTTGCACAATCCAATTGAGGAATTTCCGTTAAAAATAGGGGCTAATTCCTCAAGGAACATCTCAACGAAATAAGAGCTTGGAGGGCTTGAAAATTGGCTAAGTGTTGGCCAGACTCAGTCAGTCCAGTAAAGAGATAGACTATACACTTGCAGGTTGTGCTCAGGGTTGAGCAAGCATATGTATTCATCTATATTCTTTATTAATGCAATACAAATAGGAAGGGGTTTTGAGTAGTTTCTTTCCCCTATATAAATCTTTTTGCACGTGTGATGTTTCTGTTATGCTCATAACCTGCAAAAAGATACCCAAACATAGAATATGCGAAGAAAGATACCCAGAACATAGAATAGTGATAGAAAACAACAAATATTTTATTATTCCGAAAGCAATGTTCACAGGCCTCTTCGAGGGGTTAACCTCCAATAGAGCAGAGCTAGATTAAAAAATAAGACACAATGCTCCTCGCAGGGAGTCTCTATCCTTTATATATGAATCATACATGCAATACCATGGGTTTTATTAGTACCATCTATCTAATACCATGGCCCATTTGCAACTAACTGTGGTCCTGCCATTAATTGCGGGTTAACCACTTACAATTATTAATATGGGCTTTATTGACTCTTTACTATGACTCGATCCCACTACATAAATAAGGGGGTTAGGGTGGGACCCTAACATGCCCTCCCCCTTAAGAATAGCCTTGTCCTCAAGGCTGAAGCTGCGGAAACTGCCGAAGAATAGTGGTTGGTTCCCAAGTTACATCTTCCAGAGAGGTGTCTTTCCACTTGACGAGAACTTCCCTAATCATGCGGCCACGCAGATGCCTTTCTCGTGTGTCTAGGACCTGTTCAGGTTGGAGCCAGATTGACCCTTCCTCGTCCAATTCAGGTAGACTGGTTTGAATTCTGCAATTGTTCCCAATCACTTTCTTGAGGCATGAGACATGGGAAACTGGATGGATTTTTGCAATAGGCGACAAAGCCAATTTGTAGGCTACTTCTCCAATGCGCTGAAGTACTTGATATGGTCCGTAGAATTTTGGAGATGGTTTCTGACAACCCTTGTCTTTGAGTGATGTTTGCTTATATGGTTGTAGCCTCAAAAAGACCTGATCCCCTTCTTGAAATTGGCGCTCTGAGCAATGCTGGTCTACCTGTTGCTTCATGCGGTTTTGAGCTTGATGAAGATTCTCTCTAAGATGGGCGAGCATGGTTGCGCGGTTTTGTAGGAGTTGATCCACTGCTTGTGCCTTTGAGCCCCCCTTGATATAAGAAGTAGGGGAAGGAGGGAGTTGACCATATACGGCTTCATAGGGAGTCATTTTGGTGGTGGCATGATAATTGGTGTTATACCACCATTCAGCCAGAGGTAACCACTATACCCAAAGATGTTGATTTTCTGAAGTGAAACACCTAAGGTAGGTTTCCAGACATTTGTTGACGGCTTCCGTTTGACCATCCGTTTGTGGATGATCAGAAGTACTGAGTTTTAGTTGGGTGCCTTGTAGCTTGAAGAGTTCCTTAAAAATTACCGGTGAAGATTGGGTCGCGATCAGACACAATAGAAGTGGGCATGCCATGCAATTTGAAGATCTGATCCATGAAAGATTGAGCGACCAAAGTCAGTGTAAACGGGTGGGGTAGGGCGCAGAAATGAGCATACTTCGAAAGTCTGTCCACAACCACCATGATGACTGACTTGTTTCCTGACTTTGGAAGACCTGTAATGAAATCCATAGAAACCTCCGTCCATATTGCTGCCGGGATGGGCAACGGTTGTAATGTGCCTGGTGCTTTGACGGTCTCCCCTTTGTGGCATTGACAGACATCGCATTCTGCTACAAAAGTGAGGATGTCCTTTTTCATGCCTGTCCAAAAAAATGATCTTCTGGTGCGAGCATACGTCTTCTGAAAGCCTGAATGTCCTGCAATGGGGGATGAGTGAAATTCTGCCAAAATGCGACTTTTGAGGGTGGATGTTGGTGATATTACGACTCTGTCCCTGTAGCGAAGAATCTCATCCTGCCACGAGTAGCCCTTGGTGGAATTTGGGTCCTCCTGCAATTGAGAAATGAGTTGGGAGAGCCCGGGATGTGAAAACCATTCCCTGCGAGCCTCTTCAATCCATTCTGGAATGGGAAGGGAAATTGCTAGCAGGGTACTTCCCTCCTCAAATTGGCGAGATAATGCATCTGCTACACTATTTTCTTGCCCTTTCTTGTAAATTATCTCATAATCATATCCCAACATTTTGGCGAGCCATTTATTTTGTTATGGGGAGGATAGGCGTTTCTCCAAAAAATATTTAAGACTGTGATGGTCTGTGCGGATTTGGAAATGTCGCCCCAATAAGTAAGGTCGCCAGGTCTCTACTGCATGTAAAATGGCCATCATTTCCTTCTCATAGGTAGATTGGCCGAGATTCTTCCCACTTAGTTGTTGGCTTGTGAAGGCCAAAGGTCGCCCTTCCTGTATTAAGACCGCCCCAATACCCGTACCCGAAGCATCACATTCAATGACAAAAGATTTGGTGAAGTCAGGTAGTGCTAAGACTGGAGTGGAACACATGGCATTTTTGAGAGCTGTAAATGCCTGTTGTGCGTTCTCATTCCAGAAGAATGAATTTTTCTTCAGGATTTGAGTGAGGGGATTCGCTATGCGACCATAATTGCGGACAAATTTGCGATAATAGCCTATGAGACCCAAAAATCCTCTCAGGCTCTTCAAGGTCTTAGGTTGAGGCCAATCCTACATTGCCTGGATCTTTTTGGGATCCACCTTGACACCTTCACGCCCCACAATGTGGCCCAAATACTCAACTTCTTCCATGCCAAACGGACACTTGGACATCTTGGCAAATAATTTATGCTTGTGGAGCAGTTGCAAGAGTAGATCTACATGCTGAAGATGTGCGGCCCAACTGCAACTATAGATGAGGATGTCCTCGAAGAAGACAAGGACAAATTTCTTGAGATATGGTTTGAGAAGGTGGTTCATAAGGCTCTGAAAAGTAGATGGGGCATTACAAAGACCGAATGGCATGACCAGGAACTCATAATGGCCTTCATGAGTTCGAAAAGCAGTCTTTGGAATGTCGACTTCCTTCATGCGAATTTGGTGGTAGCCTGAGCGAAGATCCAGCTTAGTGAAGAATTGAGCCCCATTGAGTTCATCTAGCAAACCATCAATCACCGGGATGGGAAATCTATCTTTGACTATCAACTTATTGAGGGCCCTGAAGTCTGGACACATCCGCCACTCCCCATCTTTCTTGAGCACCATGACCACCGGTGATGAATAAGGACTAATGTTGGGACGAATGACACCTGCTTCCAAAAGTTCCTTGATTATTTTTTCTATTTCATTTTTTTGGGTGAACGAATATCTGTATGGGCGCACATTTGGGGGTTGGGCCCCTGGAACCAAGGTGATGCTATGATCCTGTTCCCCTCTCGAGGGTGGAAGCTCATGAGGCTTGTCAAAGACCGCAAAATGGTTATTTAAAATATGTTGCATCTCAGGATGAATCGGCAGAGACTTGGTTTCGACTGCCTGGATGGCATTAAATTGAGCTATAACTCCATGATGGCCCTTTTTTAGCAATTTTTCCATCTTATGCGAGCTAATGATAGAGGGATCTCCCGCCTGGAGTTCACGGAGGGTATGTGTGGAGTTGTTATGCTTAAAACTCATATATAACTCCAGGAAATCCATTGTGATTGGCCCAAGAGTGCGAAGCCATTCAACACCGAGGACAATGTCGCACCCTCCCATGTGTATGGAAAAAATGTGGGTCTTCAACTGATAATCCCCCATTTGAAGTTTGACATTTTCACAGCGGCCTTCACATTTCATTGTGCCCCCATCCACAATTTGGACTTGGAAGTTAGAAACTGCTTGTACAAAACAATGCACTGCTTCCGCGACTTTTTGATGGATGAAATTATGTGTACTTCCACTATCAATCAAGACTACTACTGGGTGATGTTTAATAAAACCTCTGATTTTGAGAGTTTGAGGTGAAGAAATCCCTGCCAAAGCATGCAGCGAAATAACTGGTTCGTCAGGGACATTGTCCTTTTGGTTGTCCTCTTCTACCGCCTCATGTTCCTCCAGTGGTGGATCTTCCTCCGATGAGCTGTAATCAGTGGCATCAATTTGAAAAAAATTAGGCTCCTTGCATTTATGACCTGGGAGTATTTTTCATCACAGTAGTAACACAATCCTTGCTTTCTTCTTTCGGCCATTTCTGCAGGTGACACCTTTTGAACCTTAAGTGTTTGAGTCGTGTTGTGAGCCTGTGGGGGGCGACCCTTAGAGGTGAAATTTGGGCAACTGTACTGGGCTGCTAACGCACGTTCCACGTTACGAGCTACCTTGCAAGCCTTCGTCCATGTGGGAGGGTGGTGCAGTAGGACGTGGGCTTTTATGGCTTCTTTAAGACCGCTGATAAAACATTCCGTGTAGAACACATCTGAGAGACCCCTAGTGCGGAAGGCTAAGGCTTCAAAGGCTGTAACATATTCATCCACTGTGCCAGTCTATCGGAGCTTAGTAAGATGACCCAAAAAAGAAGATTCCTGGTCAAAGCGTTCTGTAAGAGATTTTTTGAAGGTGGTCCAAGTCACAAAAGTTCCTAGTACTAGTGGAGTCGCCAAGGTAGAAATGCAACATTGAACAATCTGATCTCCTGCTACCTTCAAGAGCTCAACTTTTGAAATGAAACATCCATGATGATATAACTTTCAGACTCTCGATAGACACACCAAAATGTTATCACTCGGTTGGGATAGGTTGTGCTGTATCAACCTTCAACCAAATGTAACTATTTAAAACCAACTTTAGACTAGAAGTTAGTCCTTCCAATTTGAGAGGTCCTTCTCAAAATATTTATAAAATGACTTGTGATAAACTCAAAATTTAGATGACTAACTCTAATCTCTTTTTGTTATTTTTGTAGGTGAAGAAAAATGTGATAACTGCCACCATTAGGCATGGAGTCAAATTAAAACAAAAAATTATCAACAAAAATGTTTAATGGAAGTTAAGGCATCTATGGCTTTAAAACTGATACAAATGAACACTCACAGTGATACACAGTAAAAGAAGGAAATTGGAGCTATCTAACAAATTTCCAAGTAATCAAGATACTATGTAAAACTAATAACAACAAAATAAAAACTCATAAAATCCATAATAAGAATCTTAGGTAAAAAAACATAGTGCTGCATATTTATTATTAGAAGAACAAAATATTACAAAAGGCCGATTTCTCACATTCCAAATCAATCCTTCTCAAAGTCGGAAATCTACTTATTTATAAAGATAGATCTCTTTACATATCTGGCTACCTGGGCCTGATTCAATCCATTGTTCTAAAGACCTATTCCTATTCGATTAATAAAAAATTGAGACTTCATCGAGATTTTTTTATAACAAAATTTGAATACAAATGGAATTCGTATGAACAAAGCCTATCTAACAGTTACAATTTTTTAGGGAAATAAAATTGTTGTAGCATTGGTCCTGCATTTGTGGAAATTCAGAGCATCCAGCCTTTCAAATTCTGTTGTGTTGTTTCTGGGCTTTTAAATGAGAAATATTGTTTATCATGTTGATAGGCGTGTTGTTTTCTATTTGAAACGTGTTTGAAAGTGCCATTACTATTCCACTATGTCTCTGCCCTATTTTCTTGTTGTCTCTTTAATGTCCCTGCTGTTGAAGAAATGCCAAAAAACACTCTTGTTGTCTCATGGAGCGAAAGCGTTCATTGATCTGGGCCATTAATCAATCTAGAAATCTCAATGTGGTCTGAGTTTACGAAGGAAAGCAGGAGGGCCACTTTTCTCATAACCGTTCATGCAGGATGGGCCACATGGCAACTCGGGATTGGAGGGAATGAACATACTATCAGGACGGGAGTGGACATCCATGGCTGGGTTGGTGCATTGTGGATGGATGCCGAGAGATGGAATAATAATCAGGAGTGGGATTAGGTGGGAGGAGATAAGTGGCACTGGGGAAGTGGAGGTGGAGTGGAAGTGAGGGTGTAGTAACTGGGAGCACGTGTTATGGCGGAAGTGGGTGTAAGGGCAAAGCAATTTTTGGAGGGGGGTGTGAGTGGTAAGAGGTATTGAGAGGGGGGGTGCGAAATCATGTAGGAGGGACACGTAGCAGCGGGCCCCAATGGGAAAAACCACTTTTCAGACCCCCCCTTTGTGGATAAAGGTAGGATGGCAGGGGGGGGGGCGAAAATCATTTTCGCCTGTTGATCTGGTGGAGTGATAATCTGGGCCATTAAAATATGAAGGGTCTTTAAATAGACGCGACCCTTTTAAAAATCGCAATCACAACAGGGTCAGGGCTTGTGTATTACATGGGGGGGTATAAGACAGGTTGATTGTGATATAAACTGCAAGTCCCAGCCTTTAAAATGGTTTATGGCATGCTTTATTAAGGTTTTAATGAAATTTCAAAGGGGAATGGGGGTAACACGCCTAGAGTTGGAAAAACAAAGGGTTTATGGCTAGAGTTAAAAAATGGATCACTATGGCTATAGTTTTCAGAAAACAAAGGGAAAAAAAAAGGGGTTATCATAGGTAATAAAAGTTATGCTCCATAAACAAAGCATTATGATTTTGATTGAACTTGGTTCGAAGTATAGCTACATCAGTCCCACTGTTATTGAGAATTGTGCATTAGAGAAGGAAACACATGATGATTCTTAGCTAGTTTAACTTGCCATGGGGATGAAAATAAGAGCTGAGCATTGGGTGTAGGCTTTCCCAGTTGAATTAAATGGGTTGTCGAAAGTTGTAAATATTATTGTGTTTACATTAGGAGCATATAACTTATTGTTGGCCATGGATTGGTTATATGTGCATCGAACAAAAATAGATTGTTATGAGAAGGTGATTGAATCCCTTGATGAAGCTAAAGAGAAGAATGTTACAGAGGAAAATAAATCCTACCTTTGTGAGACAAATTTCAGCAATGCAAGCCAAAAGAAGGCACAAAAAAGGATGTGTTTTATTTTCTATGCAAATATCCAACAATGTTGAAGTTAATCATAATGTTGAGAATGATGATGGTACAATCTTGAGGGGATACCATGTCTTGCAGTAGTTTTTAGATGTATTCCTGAAGAAATTCTTGGTTTACCTCCTCACCAAGAATTAGATTTTCCATTGAATTAGTGTCACGCTTAACTCCAACATCCAAAGTTCCATACAGAATGAACTCTCCAGAATTAGTTGGGCTGAAGTTAAAACTCAAGAAGATGTTGGACAAGGGCTACATAAGGTTGAGTGTGTCTCCATGGGGAGCACCAATTTTGTTTATTATGAAGAAGGATGACACACTTAGGTTTTTCATTGATTATCGATGTTAAACAAGGTGACCATTAAGAAAAGGTATCCATTGTCGCGAATTGATGATTTATTTGAACAATTAAGAGAAGCGACAATCTTCTTTGAAATTGATCTGAGATCAATATATCATCAAGTGCATATAAAAGATGAGGATATCCATAAAACAACCTTTAGAACAAGGTATGGGAATTATGAATTTGTGGTAGTGCCTTTTGGGCTTACCAATGCACCTGCAACTTTTATGTGCCTTATGAACAATGTGTTGTGCCCTTATTTGGATAAGTTTGTCATAGTTTTTGTTGATGAAATTTTAGTCTATTCGAATATCAAGGAGGAGCATGAAGAGAATTTATATGTAGTACTACAATTACTCACTCCACCTCAATCCTTGGAATCTACCTCGATGGGTACAACTACAAGTAATAGTGGTTGTAGATTGTCTATGGTTGGGTGTAGAGTTGAAGCCCCACTCTCAGCTGCCAACATATTTTCCACATGAGATAAGTATTTAATTATGCTCTTGATGTTTGAATGACATGTACATGGAAATGGAAATGGATCAATGGTCTTATTGATATTAAGGAATGTGAATTCTTTGGTGTTAATGGATATTAGATTTCTTGTACACATGTCTGAAGAATGGTTAAATTCTTTGTATTTCTTTCTTGAAGTTGATGACTACGATTTACTGGTCCGTGTTTTTTATTTTATGTGTGTATGTGAGTTGATTGATTATAAGAAGTGTGCTTTATGTTGTGCAAGGGAGTTTCTCAAGTTCCCTATGATTCTAAAGAAAGGATCTTCAATGCACGCTCATTGAGTGCATCCTGATGGGCATGATATTTTCCAAAGTTTAGACATTAGAACTCCTGTGCATCTTTCAATGAGACAGTTGAACATCGTGGCATATATGTAAACCTGGAAGGAACTCAGAAAAATTTGAAGTGTAAAAGGCTTGCAAAACAGGCTGGAATTCACCTATACGACCCGCTAAGTTGGGGGTTGGCGGGGGGGTTAGTTGAAAAGGCCAAATCTCAAGTGAAGTCGTGTCTAACCCAAGGTGTGTAGGATGAGTAGTTGGGAGGGCCTACTAGTTAGGAGTCGGGCTAGTCGGGATCAAGGTGCCTAGTCAGCCCCAAAGGTAAGGTAAAGTAGAATCTCCAGGTTAGGGGTCGGGCCCCTATGTTAGGTTTAAAGCTTTACGATTTGTGGAATAGGCCAACCTCCAATTACTTAGAGGGGTGTGCCTATCCACATGGATTTTACCATGATGGCATAGAAAGTGCGTAAGCCGCCATGCAGGTTATTATGTGACTACCACGTGGGAACCGATGAAGACGTGGCAAGGTTTGTAGTTGCTTTATCTTTGAATGGTCACATCTTTTGATCCGTAAGTTGGATTGAGGTAAAGTGTATATCATTGGAAAGGTCTCGATGAGATGAACACAATAATGTCATCCATTTTATGTTTTCAGGTAGTTGCAAGAGGTTGAAATTTTTAGACCCCATTTCCATAATGGGGCCATGGAGATTGGGTCAGCATAGTAACTACCTCCTTCTACCTTAGTAGGGGTTGGGGTTAGGATGGGGGTGCATTATAGTTAGGGACCTTTCTAACTCAACTATCTAACTCTAAAGAAGACCTTAAATCTTAATCATCCTAGAGAGGAACAAATCCTAGTAGGATTTGACAAAGATAAACGAAAGGAGGAGGTAGAAAACCAAGGGAAAGAATTGGGCTTCCATGGCACCAATCCCTTTTCCTTTGGAGATATCAAATCCTTGAAACTATGAGAGATTGGATCTCCACTTTACTGGCCTTTTAATTTACTAATCAGTGGGGGGAGGCTAAACTCTAGTGCACACTCTGAATAAAGGCATCTCTTGAAAGTTGTTTCTTGTTACCCAAAATCAAGAAAAAAATGGATTCTATGCCAATTTGGCATGAATAAAAGGACCGCCTCTCCAAGTACTTGGTAGTCAAGCTATTTGTTGGGTCAAAAAATGAGATATCAAATGAATAAAATATTTGTGATGTATAGCTATTCATTATTCTTACTACAATTAAGTTGTCTTCCAATGAAATATAGATGTTGTCTTCCAAGGGAGTAATGGCTATCACTGTTTGATCTATGTATGAGGAGGATAGAGGTTGTCTTCCAAGGAATTCGTGGCTATTATTGTTGATCTAATCTATGTCCGAGGAGGATGGAGGACAAACATAATAACCTAGAGAAATTTAGGTGAACATACCAAATTGTTGGCACTCTTAAGTTGTTGTTGTTCTTTAACTACAAATTGACTTAAATCACGACGTTACTACAAGAACGCATGTTTGTCAACATATCGTTTAATGTTTGATTCAATGGAGGAAAACCCCTATTCGACAACTCTAGTGAACTGTAGAGTAAAAGGATCGTACTAACAAGCCAACCAGAGAACACAGGAACATGTTACACAACTGGACAAAAATTACAAGTGTATATATATGGATGGTGGGTTAATAAATATGGCATGATGTACCTAGAAATGACAGTTGAAAGTAATTTTATATGCAAATGTTACATGTAACATGGGCATGTTTATGTGGATTGCAGATTTGGAGAATATCCTGGAATCTGACAGTTATGGTAATTATTTGACCACTCTCCTACTCATTAGATTTTTGGCATAATTTCAAGGATGTAACGGGGCATCCTTATGTGTATTGCAGATTTTGGGAATACCCTGGAATCCGACAATCAAGAGAGAGGTCAATTCTCTTGACTGTTTGATTCTAGGATAGTCTGAGAATCTGCAATCCACATAAGTTCAAGGATGTAATATTGAGAAACACAATATCATTGTAATATTTAGGCCATCCTTATTTTAATTATGGAATACTTCTATAATTTCAAGAGTAAGAATGAAGTTTTTGTATGAGTTTTTTTTTAATTAAAAATGAAGTTAATTATTTGAATATTTTTTAATGATTAAAATTTATAAAATATATTGAAATTTATAATTAAAGTACTTTCATTTTTTTTTACTTCAATGGGTGGAACAGTCACATTTGCTATTGAAGAAATCAGCAATGCTACTGAAATTGGTGCACCTGGAAAGGAATCTAGGGCATAAACTTCCTATTTCACAGGCTATGGAATGGGGTTTCCACCAATAGTTACTGTAACCCTTGCTTCTGCGACCTTTGCCTCTATGAGGTAACCCACTGTAGCTTCTACCACCCTAGCATCCCCTGTCTTCGTTTCTAGATTTTATGATTATGCCCTAGGTTTAGACTCTGCTCTAGCTACCTCTAATGATAGTGATGGAACTCCTCCTACCTTTGCCTTAGCCATTGGGTCATGAACTGGCTTAGCTTTATGGCTTTCCAGCTTTTTCTTGCTCGGCTTATAGACTCTGTTACACAGGAACCGCTCCCTAGAGGTGGGAAACTTGTTCCAATGGCTCCCATGCTCTCGGAAGCTTTGGAACTGTATGGGAATGTTCCCTTTTCAGTGGGAGCTATAATGGGAGCTTGGGAAAGTTCTGGGAGCTTTGAAGACTGTTTTTTTTGGAGTTCCTACGTTCCCTGGGGTTGGGGAATACAAAGCATGTAGACAAATATGTTGAACTGCCCACAAAACATGAGCCTTTGTTGAAACCTTCGCAGGAAGAAAGGCCAAAGACATCCTTAACACCGATATCCTTAATTGAGAAACTGGAGCAATCTCTTGATGGGTTAAGGAAACATGTGACACCTCAATGTAAGGGCAATATCTAGGATGTCATGCTGATGAGTATTTGTTTTGTTGTTTACGTATATGTATCGCAGAATATTGTGTGCATATTGTATGTGGCAGTCAATGCTTAACTGTAATGACTCGGTAATTTGTAATTCCAGATAGTTACTGTGGTAAAACAATATGAGTGGTAATTTGTTTTATTAAAGACATTATTAGTTTTGAAATAAATATAAGAGATTATTTTGCACATGTGTATTGATGAAATGATGAAATGCTGGCAGCCTCCAAAAGGAGGATTTTCTATTAAAAGAAAATAAAATCAGTTATGGAACTGAAAAAGAAACTGCCTCTCACCCAAGGAAAAGGTCCTGGGGAGGAAAACCTCTGGGCTGTTGATGAACAGGCAGAGGGGAGATTCCAAGGAGGGCAGAGTGGAAAATTGGGGTTAAGTCTGATTGTGATCAGATAACCCAGCACAGTGGTGCATGAGTCTTGTGGAGGCTGCAGGCCTGCAAGACGGCTCGGGGGGAGAATCCAGTGCAGTGGATCTCAAGGTTGGGAGGTTAAGAGCTATATTGCAGCAGGTGGGAGCTGAAAGTCAAGCAACAGTAGCAGATTACCAGGTATGCACCTTTAACAGTTTTAATTGAGAAACAGGTAAGTCGGCATACAAACTTATACAGTGGTTTAAATTCCTTAGTAAAGTAAGAAATATATTTAGGCAAATGCGAATGTCTGAGTTTCATTCATTAAATAAGGAAATATGACTATGTAAATGCAGATGTATGAACCTCTGTATTAAGTAAGAGATATTGATATACAAATTGTAAATGTCAAGCTTCCTTCATAACATCAAGAAAATACAGCTTACGTATATACTGTGGACTGTGACACCCTGATTACTAATATACAGAAGACTTTAGATAGCTGTGTATGTTATTCGTTACTGAGAGAATGATTGACGTAATATAAATATATGACAGTGATCTTTATCAAAATAACAACAGTCACAGTGAATAAGTAAATAGCCATTCGACAGAAATGCATAAACAACCTTAGCCGATAACAAGGTTATCTCACAACCCAGTTTCTGGGTGAATAAACCATTAAACACAGATTCAGATATGAAAGACAAGTCGAGCAGGGTTACACCTGAAGCGGCCGTGTCCGTATGATGTATCAAATAAACAATACAGTGGTGCGTTCACATACAGATACGAATGCATTCAAGAAAAAGGAACTAGTATCTACAGATATCACTTAAATTAACCTATAGTTGTAGCAACGTGCTTAACACCGAGAGCTATTCGCTAAAATGGAAAGATTGTAAGAACTCAGCTTGCAGGACTAGGTTGCTAATAGAGCAACGAAGTCGTATAGCTGAAAGGGTAAACATTAACATAGGCGAAGCAGAAAGGGTTACTCACAGGTAAACCCTACTCTATTATTACATTGTAAAATGACTTTATATATATCAAGCGAATTAAACAATGATGCTAGTCGCGGGCCAACAAACATGAATAACAATGTTAGATTGAGGAACTGTAAAGAGAACTGGAAAACGCATACATTATTAACCAATAGGTTACACCGCCATGCTTTATATATACATGTGAGTGAGAAGGGCTGTGCTTGCTCCCATTATTCCAGAAGCAAGCCGTAACCCTGAGTCCGCCGAAAAGAAAAAAAAACATATTCTGTTTAATATCCATGAGTTCGAAACAGTAGATTATAATACCATAAAACAAGAGCGGAAAATAATCACGAAATGACCAGAATGACATAAACGAGCAGAATATATATATCCATTACTGTAATGAGCCGTAGGGTAAGGCCACAAGTTCATTAATAAATAACTGTATCAAAACCTGAGAAGAGCATGTCGGTTGGGTAAAACCCGAATATAGTAACAATATACAAAACGGGAGAAGGTATTGCATAATACACTTTACAACTGAACTTATTACTTAAACGACCAACAGTCAAACCCTCATTGGGGCCCGAGGGCGTAACCAGAAAGTAACTACACCACAGGGTTCCATGGATTTACAGAACAGGTTGGAAACGCCGCCTGTAAAGCCATACCCAGTTGTGAGCAAGGGCAACCGACCTGAGACACATGAATACAGGCATGAGCCTAGTCTCGGCCAGAGGGAGCCGCCAACTTTACACTACAGTAAACCCTAAGGGGTAATACATCCAACAACGAAGACTTACCCGGAAGGTATGCTGGTTGACCTGAAACTTCTTCGGATAGTAGCAGACGCCGAGACCAATCTTCCTGCGCGAAATTATCATTGTTAGCAACTGTGCAGACAGGTAATGAGCATATCAAGAGCCAAAACAAAACCACGAACAGCTAGCGGTAACCTTGGAGGCTCGCCGTAGTTGAAAGAGTTCATACCTGCTCCAGTAGCAGGGCTGCGGAGAGAGGGATACTGTCGGAGGAGCGGCAGAAGCATTGGTGAAAATGAACCAAGACCGAAGAACCCGGCAAACATATATTGTCAACCAAACCCTAGGAGTGATCAGCGCCATCCGATTTGGGGAAGAGATCGCCACCGTTCGTTTGAGCGGGAGTGTGGCTCTCATATCGAAGGTCAATCCATCCGCGCGATCACATGGGTTCACATGGCCCGTAGCCACCTGGCCACGGAGCAGTGAGTTGGAATTACCTCCGCTCACCATGTGGCATTTAAGTTAATGCACCTCAATCAAACATTAATACTGCTAAGTAAAAGTGCGGGTGGTAGATGTGATACCAACGTTTCATAATACCATGTAAGGGATTTTAAACATAAACATATATTATCATGTTAAGAAACTAACTACGCATATAGACCGGGTATCACCTATACCACGATGACTCAAGGTGGAGTTAGGTAACAAGTAATTTTTTTTTTTATTTGTTGGCATAGTTGAGTTGAGATCGTGACAATGTGGTATCAGAGCCAAGGTTTCAAAACTGTGGCCTCTGGAACAGCAAAAAGTATTTGAAAAGTTTATATAGTAACAAGCAATTAATTGTCTTTCTTGTGTACTACCAGGAGAACCAAATAAAGACAGTTACCTGTTAACAGTTAATAGAAGATGGAAGAAATGCCGGGAGCTGGCGGCAGCCCTCCGGAAAATGCAGGGTTGTGGGTACAGCTTGGTGCTGAGACACGCAGTACCAATCAGGCAATATTGCAAACTGTTCAGGAGCTGAAAGGGGAGATGGCACGTCTACGAGAGGATAATGCGCGATTAACTATGGAACAAGAAAGAATACTAAAGAGCTTGTCAGATAAACAAAACCCACCCTTGGCCAGCCCTAGTGCAGAACAGCAAAGGGGCACTGAGGAACGGGATTACGCACCTGGGCTTTCTGAAGAGCAGGAAGACCATTCTGATAATGTACAAGAACAACAAACCTTCAAGAGGCAGAAAGTGGAGTTACAAGGGGAATTCCGAAAAATCAAACCTCCACTCTTCGATGGAGAGCAGGAAGAAGCAGCAGAAGCCTGGTTGATTAATATTAATAAATATTTTCAACTTTACGAATATGACCAAAATCTGAAGGCGCGGCTGGCTATCTTTCAGTTGCAAGGCAAGGCCACCTTATGGTGGGAAGAGATTAAAATCGTGAAGGGAGTAAGTGAGCAAAGCATAACCTGGGAGAAATTCCAGAAATATTTTAAGGAAAGGTATTTAACTGAGCGCTTTTACGATGAGAAGGCGCGAGAATTCCATGACTTACGCCTAGGACAGCAGTCCATGGACGAATTTATAAATCGTTTCACCTCTCTGCTTCGTTATGTGCCTTACATTAAAGAGGAGAAGGCTAAGGTGCAGAGGTTCGTGAGTAGTCTACCGGCCTATATAAGGGAACGGATTGAATTTGACAATCCCCGGACTATGGATGAGGCAATTCGGAAGGCTAGAATTTGCTACCAGCAGAACAAACTAAAGGGAGAAGTTCCAAACAGAAAATGGAATGAAAGAAAAGGTAGCAGAATTGCTGGAAACAACAAAGGCAGCCGCAGAGATGGTGGTAAAGGAGCTGGAAAGGGGCAATTTAACAGAAGCACAAACAAGGGTACCTTCCGGCCTAAGCCAAGCGAGAGCAGGATCAGTGAACCCCCTGCTAAATCGGAGGGTGAAGGGACCAGACCTCCAGTTCAGTGCTGGGTATGTGAGGGACCACATTATGCTAGAAATTGTCCACAGCGTAAAAGAACTGAGCAAATATCTCAAGTTCATGAAGCTTCAACTGTTGGGGATGTGGCGCGCAGCGTACCAAGGATCAACGCAGCATTAGAAGACCGGCAGGCGGAATACCAACCTTCCATGGTGGAATTCGAAGGTAAGATTTCCAACCTTTCTGTAGCTGTACTTATTGATCCAGGAGCTACTTTAAGTTATGTTAGTCCAAAAGTAGTGGAAAACTGTAAAATACCACCAGAAAAGTTCAAAAACCCATGGTTGGTCCAGTTAGCTACGGGAGCCAAAAGGCGGGTTTTAGCTAAAGTCAATAACTGTTCTTTCAGCATAGCTGGACAGCCTGTAACGGCAGACTTGAATGTACTTCCGTTAGGCTCCTACGACATTCTTATTGGTATGGATTGGTTGGAAAAGCACTGGTCGTTGGTAAATTGCAAAACCAAGACCATATACTATAAAGATGATTTGGGGCAGCAACAGGAATTGCAGGGAATTAAACATCCTGTTCAGATTCGACCTATCACTGCAACTCAGCTAGCTAAATGCATTCGGAAGAAATGTCAGGTCTATGCCATACAAGTGGGCTATGCGAATCAGAAGAATAAGATGTCTGCAATAGATGACATTCCTGTGGTACAGGAATTTACAGATGTCTTTCCTGAAGAGGTACCGGGTTTGCCTCCAAGAAGGGACATAGACTTCACCATAGAGTTGATACCGGGGGCGGCACCAGTATCGCGAGCACCATACCGGATGAGCATACCAGAGTTAACAGAGTTGAAAATGCAGCTCCAGGAGCTGTTGGAGAAACAGTACATTCGACCCAGTGTGTCACCCTGGGGAGCACCAGTATTGTTCGTAAAAAAGAAGGACGGGACTCTGCGCATGTGCATAGATTATCGGCAGCTGAATAAGCTTACGGTCAAAAACAAGTACCCTTTACCCAGAATAGATGAACTCTTTGACCAAGTGAAAGGGGCAAAAGTGTTTTCCAAAATTGACCTGCGATCTGGTTACCATCAGATCAGGATTAAGGATGAGGACATTGCCAAAACTGCTTTTCGGACACGCTATGGGCACTACGAATTTGTAGTGCTACCTTTTGGGCTGACCAATGCACCTGCTACTTTTATGTGCATGATGAATAGCGTGTTTCACAGATTTTTGGACAAGTTTGTACTGATATTCATTGACGACATATTGATATATTCTCGTTCCCAACAGGAACATGAGGAGCACCTTAGATTGGTGTTACAAACACTCCGGGAGCATCAGCTATATGCTAAGTTTAGCAAATGCGATTTCTTCAAAGAAGAAATTCAGTACTTGGGCCACGTGATTACGAAAGAGGGAATTGCGGTCGACCCTGAGAAGATAAAATCTATTATGGAGTGGCCTATACCCAAAGACGTTGCTGATATCAGATCCTTTATGGGGTTAGCTGGCTACTACCGGAGATTTGTGGAAGGCTTTTCTAGGATAGCCTATCCTATCACCTCATTGCAAAAGAAAGGAAAGATATTCAAATGGACAGCAGAGTGTCAACAGAGTTTTGACCGTTTAAAGCATCTTCTCACCACCGCACCCATTCTGAGGATCGCTGATCCTAGTAAGGACTACGTGGTATGCACCGATGCAAGTAAGGAGGGCGTGGGAGGAGTACTAATGCAGGAAGGAAAAGTAATAGCATATGAATCGAGGAAACTAAAAGAGCATGAGCAAAGATACTCTGCTTACGATTTAGAGTTAACCGCTGTGATTCACGCACTAAAGATGTGGCGACATTATCTTCTTGGAAAGAAATTTCTGTTGTTAACAGATCATCACAGTTTGACGCATTATTTCAGCCAACCTACCTTGAATGCAAGGCAAGGTCGTTGGGCAGATTTTCTAAGTGGATTTGACTTTGAAATAAAGCATTTGAAGGGCAAAGAAAATCGAGTGGCAGATGCCTTAAGTCGAAAGGTTCACTGCTTATGTGAACTTTCAGCCAGTAAGTGGCGAAGTACGCTGGTTGAACAGATAAGAACAGCAGCCAATGACGATTCTGAATATCAGCATTTAAAACAGCAGGTTCAGCAATCTGATAATGAAAAGTTACAGCAAGGGTACACATTGGATAATGCTGGATTGCTGTATTTTAATAAAAAAATGTATGTGCCTGATTCAAATGACCTTAAGAAGCTGATTTTAGACGAGTTTCACATCAGCCACTACACTGGCCACCCAGGGTACCAAAAGATGGTCACAGCACTCAAGAAAGAGTATTACTGGCCAGGAATGAAAAAGCAGATAGTGGAATACTTGGCAAGATGTCTGGAATGCCAGCAAATTAAGGCTGAACATCAACACCCAGCGGGACTGTTACAGCCTCTGCCTATTCCGGAATGGAAATGGGAAACCATTTCTATGGATTTTATAACCGGGCTACCACGAACAAAGAAGGGCAATGATTCGATTATGGTCGTGGTTGATAAATTGAGTAAAGCAGCGCACTTCATACCGGTGCAGTCTACTTACAAGGCGGTACAAATCGCGCATCTCTTTATGCAACATGTGTTCCGCTTGCATGGAATGCCAAAGGTAATTATATCAGACCGGGATGTGAAATTCACGTCCACCTTTTGGAGGACATTGTTTGCCGAGTTAGGCACTCGATTGAATTTTAGCACGGCTTATCACCCACAGACCGATGGCCAAACTGAGCGAGTCAATCAGGTGTTGGAAGACATGTTGCGAGCGAATGTAATGCTAAAGCCTGGTCAGTGGGAAGAGTATTTGCATTTGGTTGAATTTGCCTACAATAATGGGTATCATACTTCAACTCAGCTAAGTCCCTTTGAGGTCCTATATGGGCGAAAGTGCCGCACACCCTCAAGTTGGAGTGGACTGGAGGATAAGCTGAGTTTGGGTCCGGAAATGTTGAAAGATATGGAAGAAATGGTGAAGAGAGTGCGAGCAAATCTAAAGGCTGCACAAGACAGACAGAAAAGCTTCGCAGATAGGAAAAGAAGATTCGCAGAGTACAATGTTGGCGACCATGTGTTTGTAAGGATTCAAACCCGAAGGAGCACACTGCAGTGGAGTGGTTGCGCCAAGCTGGCTCCTCGATACTTTGGACCATTTCAGATTCTAGCTAGAATGGGGCCTGTGGCCTACCAACTTGCTTTACCCAGTCATATTAGGATTCACAATGTGTTCCATGTTTCTGTCCTAAAGAAATATGTATATGACCCCAAACATGTTATTCAATGGCAAGATGTGCGGGTAAGAATTAATCCGGTTGTTTCGATTATGCAGCTATATTCAATGGGAAATTGATTATGTGCTGGTTGTTTGCAGGTCGAACCGGAAGGCGAGGTCCTGGTCGAACCACAGAGCATTCTCGACCGGAGAGAAGTGCGGCTGCGGAAACGGGTTATTACCCAAATTAAAGTGCTGTGGCAGCACTATGGCCCTGAGGAGGCTACGTGGGAAGACGAGGAACCTTTCAAAAAGGCCTACCCGAATTTATTTAATGAGAATGGACATCGGGACGATGTCCAATCCCAGGGGGGGAAGATGTAATGACTCGGTAATTTGTAATTCCAGATAGTTACTGTGGTAAAACAATATGAGTGGTAATTTGTTTTATTAAAGACATTATTAGTTTTGAAATAAATATAAGAGATTATTTTGCACATGTGTATTGATGAAATGATGAAATGCTGGCAGCCTCCAAAAGGAGGATTTTCTATTAAAAGAAAATAAAATCAGTTATGGAACTGAAAAAGAAACTGCCTCTCACCCAAGGAAAAGGTCCTGGGGAGGAAAACCTCTGGGCTGTTGATGAACAGGCAGAGGGGAGATTCCAAGGAGGGCAGAGTGGAAAATTGGGGTTAAGTCTGATTGTGATCAGATAACCCAGCACAGTGGTGCATGAGTCTTGTGGAGGCTGCAGGCCTGCAAGACGGCTCGGGGGGAGAATCCAGTGCAGTGGATCTCAAGGTTGGGAGGTTAAGAGCTATATTGCAGCAGGTGGGAGCTGAAAGTCAAGCAACAGTAGCAGATTACCAGGTATGCACCTTTAACAGTTTTAATTGAGAAACAGGTAAGTCGGCATACAAACTTATACAGTGGTTTAACTTCCTTAGTAAAGTAAGAAATATATTTAGGCAAATGCGAATGTCTGAGTTTCATTCATTAAATAAGGAAATATGACTATGTAAATGCAGATGTATGAACCTCTGTATTAAGTAAGAGATATTGATATACAAATTGTAAATGTCAAGCTTCCTTCATAACATCAAGAAAATACAGCTTACGTATATACTGTGGACTGTGACACCCTGATTACTAATATACAGAAGACTTTAGATAGCTGTGTATGTTATTCGTTACTGAGAGAATGATTGACGTAATATAAATATATGACAGCGATTCTTTATCAAAATAACAACAGTCACAGTGAATAAGTAAATAGCCATTCGACAGAAATGCATAAACAACCTTAGCCGATAACAAGGTTATCTCACAACCCAGTTTCTGGGTGAATAAACCATTAAACACAGATTCAGATATGAAAGACAAGTCGAGCAGGGTTACACCTGAAGCGGCCGTGTCCGTATGATGTATCAAATAAACAATACAGTGGTGCGTTCACATACATATACGAATGCATTCAAGAAAAAGGAACTAGTATCTACAGATATAACTTAAATTAACCTATAGTTGTAGCAACGTGCTTAACACCGAGAGCTATTCGCTAAAATGGAAAGATTGTAAGAACTCAGCTTGCAGGACTAGGTTGCTAATAGAGCAACGAAGTCGTATAGCTGAAAGGGTAAACATTAACATAGGCGAAGCAGAAAGGGTTACTCACAGGTAAACCCTACTCTATTATTACACTGTAAAATGACTTTATATATATCAAGCGAATTAAACAATGATGCTAGTCGCGGGCCAACAAACATGAATAACAATGTTAGATTGAGGAACTGTAAAGAGAACTGGAAAACGCATACATTATTAACCAATAGGTTACACCGCCATGCTTTATATATACATGTGAGCGAGAAGGGCTGTGCTTGCTCCCATTATTCCAGAAGCAAGCCGTAACCCTGAGTCCGCCGAAAAGAAAAAAAAAACATATTCTGTTTAATATCCATGAGTTCGAAACAGTAGATTATAATACCATAAAACAAGAGCGGAAAATAATCACGAAATGACCAGAATGACATAAACGAGCAGAATATATATATCCATTACTGTAATGAGCCGTAGGGTAAGGCCACAAGTTCATTAATAAATAACTGTATCAAAACCTGAGAAGAGCATGTCGGTTGGGTAAAACCCGAATATAGTAACAATATACAAAACGAGGAGAAGGTATTGCATAATACACTTTACAACTGAACTTAATACTTAAACGACCAACAGTCAAACCCTCATTGGGGCCCGAGGGCGTAACCAGAAAGTAACTACACCACAGGGTTCCATGGATTTACAGAACAGGTTGGAAACGCCGCCTGTAAAGCCATACCCAGTTGTGAGCAAGGGCAACCGACCTGAGACACATGAATACAGGCATGAGCCTAGTCTCGGCCAGAGGGAGCCGCCAACTTTACACTACAGTAAACCCTAAGGGGTAATACATCCAACAACGAAGACTTACCCGGAAGGTATGCTGGTTGACCTGAAACTTCTTCGGATAGTAGCAGACGCCGAGACCAATCTTCCTGCGCGAAATTATCATTGTTAGCAACTGTGCAGACAGGTAATGAGCATATCAAGAGCCAAAACAAAACCACGAACAGCTAGCGGTAACCTTGGAGGCTCGCCATAGTTGAAAGAGTTCATACCTGCTCCAGTAGCAGGGCTGCGGAGAGAGGGATACTGTCGGAGGAGCGGCAGAAGCATTGGTGAAAATGAACCAAGACCGAAGAACCCGGCAAACATATATTGTCAACCAAACCCTAGGAGCGATCAGCGCCATCCGATTTGGGGAAGAGATCGCCACCGTTCGTTTGAGCGGGAGTGTGGCTCTCATATCGAAGGTCAATCCATCCGCGCGATCACATGGGTTCACATGGCCCGTAGCCACCTGGCCACGGAGCAGTGAGTTGGAATTACCTCCGCTCACCATGTGGCATTTAAGTTAATGCACCTCAATCAAACATTAATACTGCTAAGTAAAAGTGCGGGTGGTAGATGTGATACCAACGTTTCATAATACCATGTAAGGGATTTTAAACATAAACATATATTATCATGTTAAGAAACTAACTACGCATATAGACCGGGTATCACCTATACCACGATGACTCAAGGTGGAGTTAGGTAACAAGTAATTTTTTTTTTTTATTTGTTGGCATAGTTGAGTTGAGATCGTGACATTAACCATTAGAGTTGCTTTACTTTTTCCTATAAGAATAACTAGAGAAGCATAGGAAGAATTGTTCCTTTGTATTTTTAAGGCAGATTGTTTCAAATACTAGTCATGTGTCAGAGAACTGATAATGAACTTGACATGTTAATATTTTATATATATAATAGGGAGAGACTCAGGGAGAGAGACACCTAGAGAATATATTTATATATAAGAGAGATTATATATTTCAATTGATTTTAATATTTGAATATTTTGATTTAATATTAATTCTGATTATTATATAAATTATATAATTAAAAATATATTTTTTATTTTTATATTTTTAATTTTTTTATTATATAATATTACCCTTCCCGATTAGCCATTTCCTGTAAATTTTGGGGAAACCTCTAGCACTTCCCGACACCCTTACCCAAGTTCCCAAGGTTCCCACATTCCAGAAACTCATGCAACATAGCTTATAGATGTCTGCCTTATGCTGGAACCTCTAGCCCTTCCCGACACCCTTACCCAAGTTCCCAAGGTTCCCATACCCAAGTTCCCAAGGTTCCCACATTCCAGAAACTCATGCAACATAGCTTATAGATGTCTGGCTTATGTTGGCTTTGCTAACTGTGGTAGTATAGTCCTTTTTTGGCTTGTTGTTGTTGTTGTTATGTAATTTGGTTTTTTTTTCTAAAAAATATATTTGTGTATTTAATTTTTTTTTTTTTTTTTTTTTTTTTTTTATAGTAAAAATAGATTTAATATTATTAAAAAAAATTATTGATCCAAAATTCTAAAATTTGACAACAATAACTTAAATTAAAAAAAAAAATACAAAATTTATAAAAATGATATCAGAATTTTTATTATTTTTCAAGCAAAAATGTTGCTTAAAAATTGTTTATTATAAAAGAGCTGTAAAAATTATAAACTGATCCCAAAAATAAAGAAAAATGTTGTAAAAATAAAGAAAAATGTTATATAAAAGCACAATAGAAAATTAAATTCAATAATGTAAATTCAATATTATAATTGACAAAATTAATATTAAAAAAGAAACATTGATAAATATAATTTAATATAAATTTTGGAATATTTCAGAGATTCAAACTAACTCAAAAAAGCTTTCTACCTTCTGCCATTCATGTCAAAAAGCTAACTTTACTTACAATTAAAAACGAGGAATCTTTGTGTTTTATAAACTTCTTCCCATCATTAATATTTAATGAAATAATAATATTTATTAATAAAATATTATATATAGAATTATACAGATTTACTTTATATAAATATAATATTATATATTTTAAGATATTTGTAATTATTTAGGTTTTATAATATAGTTAAAAATTTTCTAAACAATTTTTTAAACGTTTATGTTTTATCTTTTTACTTATTTTTTATCTAAAAAAATGTAAATGAACATATTCAATAAGAAAGTTCATTTGGGTTAGTTCAATTGGCAATGGCTTTGGTAATGAAGTCTCACCGAACTGGAAGTCTTGGGTTCAAATCTTGTGCTATCCTCTGATCAGAGTGAGAAGTTGGACATGATGAAGATGTAGTCCTACTAAACTTACAAAAATAAAATCAAGAGTGAAGTGAGAATTTGGACACAATGAAAATATAATCCTACCGAACTTTAAAAAAAACCTACTCAATAAAAATAATTTCTATAATGTTTAGTTTTTATTTTCTACTAAATTGATTTTAAAATATTCATCATTGACTTTCCTTTCTACTGCAAACCTTAATAAAATATTCATCTTTGATTTTCTTTTCCTACTAATTTATTGCAAACCTTTTTATAAAATTGACCTTTAATGTAATTTATATAAAAAAAACACATAAAATATTTTAAAGAAAAATGTTATCTATATATATATTTTATAAATATTAAATATTATTTTTACTTCTATGTCATTTTCAAAAAAAAAAATTATACAAATTAAATGTTGTTTTTATTTTATTTATCATCATGCTGTTTTGACTTTCTTTTTTCCTAGGTTACAACAAACTTTTAAAAATATTCATCATTAATTTTCTTTTTCTACTAGTTTACTGCAAACTTTTTTATAAAGTTGAAGTTTAATGTAGTAAAAACATTGCAATTCTATATAGCAAAAACATAATCAGTGAGAATAATTTCTATAATGTTTAGTTTTTTTATTTTTTATTAAATTGATTTTAAAATATTCATCATTGACTTTCCTTTTTACTTCAAACCTTTTTAAAATATTCATCTTTGCTAACTGCAAACCTTTTTACAAAGTTGACATCTAATGTAATTTATATATATAAAAAAAATATTTTTAAGAAAATTGTTATCTATTTTTTTTTTCTTTTTTTTTTTTATAAAAATTAAATATTATTTTTACTTTTCTATCATTTTCATAAAAAAAATTATACAAATTAAATGTTGTTTTTATTTTATTTATCATCATGCTGTTTTCATTCTAGTTGTCATCTTTTTAACTTTTATTTAAAAAAATAGAAAGTGAAAATCATTGCAAAAGTAATGAAACAAATTATATATAATTCTTTATATTAATTTTTTCCAATATTTTAATTTATCTTACATTTGATTAATTTTTTAATATTAATTTAATTTAAATTTAAAATTGAATAAATTTAAATTATGTTTAATAAATTATTTTCTAAATTGTATTTAAAGTTATGTTACGCAGAGACGTATTTCTCTTTAATTCACATTATTTATAATAACTATTTTAAATCACAGAAGTGAGTGGATTGATACTCATCCACTCACTACCAATCCAATAGTTCCTGGATGAATTTTGGTTAGTCATTAAGAATGTCCATGAGAAACCTCAACATAATTATTTCCATTTGGTCAATAACTGAGTAAAAGTACATTTTAATAATTATAATTTTTATTTACATATAAATAAATACAAAATTTAGAGTTACATATTATTATTCATGAATCCTCAGCAAAAAGATTATATAATTATTAATTCAATTTAGCTACTCCAATTTACTTTAGTGATTTTCTTATAAGTGTATCTAATAATGGAATGATATAATAAATGGATAAATTTAACTTTTTAATTTTTTGTTTTTCTATTTTTATTTATTTTTATTATGTTTTTCAATACTGTAATATTATTTTAAAATTAATATAGATTTATCTTAATCATGAATCTAGCATGCATCGAGAGATCAAATTTTTTCAAGTACAAATCTCTTTTAGATTGAAAATTTTGAATTAAAAATAATTGCAGCTCTCTCATTTTTTGATAGTTCTCAATGAATCTATCAACTACGACTACCTCTTTTTCGAGTACTAAATTCCTTTCTTCTTCCTCTCCTGGTCTTAATGTATCTTTGTGCTCGTTGGATATGCTTGAGTATGTGATTCCATATGTTGTTGGGGTTCTGGGGTCTAATGATTTGTTGGGGATTGTTTCTTGTATGATTGAATCCATTCCTATATGCTTCCCGACACACTTATTTTTTTTTTCCAGACTTCAGATGATGGTTCACTTGAAATTAGTGGGAGGTAAAAATACAATCTTCGACCTAGGGCAAGTCCCCCTAACAAAGGCTATAATTCGCTTGAGCTTGGGCGATGATTAGGTCCCCCATCCCCTTCCAGGATTCCTAAGATTCCTCGTGGTCATCAATCACATATTTCTAAAGTTATTCACCAGGTTAGTTGATACATTGTTGTTGACAAACAATTATCCTTGGATGGGGTTCTTAGAGCAAGGAATACCTAGGGCTCTGATCCCTTATGAAGTGGCTTTCTTTTACTTCTCGAGGGTTAGTTAGTCCCTCTAAGAAACTAGCATTGAAGCATTTAATTAGTTTGGACAAGCTTGATATCATCTTTCTACAAGACATCTTAGGATCGAGAGTTGATGTTGTTAATAGTCCGAAAGGAATGTTTAAGATTTGGGTATTTTATGCAATTGATGCTTGTGGGATATATAGGGGATTGACTTTGGGAATCAATTGTAGATTTGTAAATATTTCAAATGTTTGGGGATGTGAAGGGGTGATTGCAGCTGACATTTTCGTTGAAGAATTTGGTATGGAGATTAGATTGGTTAATGTATATGGGCCATGTCAGGGGAGAGTAGCATTCTAGAACAATTTGATGGCTCGATCCTTTATGAGGGCGGTGTTGAAAATGCAGCAAGAAAATTTTAGTTTGAATTTTCCTTGGTCAAACTAGAGAAAATTCACATTTCTATTTCAGCAAAATTCTTGGAGGTAGTTAACTGAGGTAACATGGCACTTGTCACTCAGTTAACTCAGTTAATTCGAGTTGGGGAAGCTTGAGTTCAGTTCAGTATGATTGATTGCTAATTTTTAGCAATATATTTCAGTTGATTTGAGTTATTGTCAGTTAAACTAGTTCTAACTGTTAGAAGAACTAGTGGAGGTCAAGTTGTGGAAGTGGAACTTCAACCACACTCAGTGATCAAACATATAATTGATCAATCATCCCAAAATAATTGTTGCATGCTAAGAATTCGTGTTACCAAGTTGAAATGGAGATTCCAAGGAAGTGTACTATCAGTTGTAAATTATTCCCATGTGTACAGGTGGTGCATGCAGTTAAAGGAAGGACCTAGAGGAGTTGCGCAATCCAATTGAGGAATTTCTGTTAAAAATAGGGGCTAATTCCCCAAGGAACATCGCAACGAAATAAGAGCTTGGAGGGCTTGAAAATTGGCTAAGTGTTGGCCAAAGTCAGTCAGTTCGGCAAAGAGATAGACTATACACTTGCAGGTTGTGCTCAGGGTTGAGCAAGCATATGTATTCATCTATATTCTTTATTAATGCAATACAAATAGGAAGGGGTTTTGAGTAGTTTCCTTCCCCTATATAAATCTTTTTGCACGTGTGGTGTTTCTGTTATGCTCATAACCTGCAAAAAGATACCCAAATACAGAATATGCGAAGAAAGATACCCAGAACATAGAATAGTGAGAGACAATAGCAAATATTTTATTATTCATAAAGCAATGTTCACTGGCCTCTTCGAGGGGGCAACCTCCAATAGAGCAGAGCTCGATTCAAAAATAAGACACGATGCTCCTTGCAGGGAGTCTCTATCCTTTATATATGACTCATACATGCAATACCATGGATCAATACCATGGGTTTTATTAATACCATCTATCTAATACCATGGCCCATGTGCAACTAAATGTGGTCCCGTCATTAATTGCGGGTTAACCACTTACAATTATTAATATGGGATTTATTGACTCTTTACTATGACTCGATCCCACTACATAAATAACGGGGTTAGGGTGGGACCCTAACAGTTTCCCTTTGCATTTATATGATTTGTGTTCTATATTGTGAATTAACTTTCGCATATTAGTAGAGTAGCTTCGAATATTGTGATTTAGTAAATTTCATGAGTAGTTTTGAATCTACACATTATTTGTACACGGTATCAGAGAAGGATTCACAATAGAGAAGAAATTTCAAAGTTGTTATTGCAGGAGGATCAGATTTGCTGGATCAATTCTTCATATCTAGAAGGATGGCTTTCTATGGACTAAGACTTGAGTATGCCCTTGAGGGAAGCTCGAATTATGTTTCTTGGAAGGACCACATGGAGGCAATGATGGAAGATAATGGATTGAAGGAATTCATCGATAATGATATCTTGAAACCAGAAGCAGCCGATGCTCAGGATCTAGTAGAATGGAAGAAGTGTATAGCCAAGGCGAGGAGAATTATATTGGAGGGAGTACGATACCATATTGTCTCAAATTTCCATGGGAAAGAGACTATATATGCAATGGTGGAAATTTGACAGATCTGTTCCAGAATATTAGTGACCATATGAAGATAATGCTCAAGGATAAAATTCGAAATATCATGATGCAGAAGAGCGAGATTATTCCATAGTACCTGAGCAGGTTCAAGAAATTTCGTGATGAAATTTGTCAAGTTTGTGTTATTGTTGCAGAGGATGATTTGGCAAGCCTAGCCCTTCTAAGCCTTCCCAAGAGCTAGCACAACTACCAACATTCGATGAATGGGAGGGAGAAACTACCAAATTGAGAACGCCTATGGTCTGATTTGGTACAGGAGGAAATAAAGAAGAATAATAGAGACAAGACTTCATCCAAGGGCGAGGATGAAGAAAATTGTGCCTTAGATAGAAAGGAAAAGAAAGGGAAAGGGAAGAAAACCCAATCCAAAGAAGAATCTAGTCAAGGGGGCAAGAAGAAAGACTTTTCCAGAATCAAATGCTTTCACTGTCATGAATTCAAGCGCTATGCCACCAAGTGTCCAATCAAGAACTTAATCAAGGAGACCTCAAGAGGAGCAGCTGGTGAAACCTTGGCTTAACAGTTTGAGCTTGACTTTAATCTCATTTCATGCATGGCCAACACAATGATAGGGAGTGTGTGGTACTTGGACAGTGATGCCTTGTTCCTCATGATGGGGAACAAAGAAATTTTCATTGATTTGGAGGAGAAAGATCTCCATATGCACATCGAGGTGGGAGATGATGGAAGGTACAACACGACCAGGATTTGTATAGTCACCTTTCAGAGGGATTCAGGCTCCCCTCTCATACTCAAGGATGTGATGTTTGTTTTGGGTCTAAAGAAGAATCTTATCTCCAATGTAGTTTTAGAATATTTATCTTCAGCAAAGGAAACACATTCATGAGACACATAGCCATGGGACAAGTGAAGTAGATTATGGTTCGTGTAAAGAACCTATACAAGTTTGATGTGGAGGATTGTGTTGCATTGAGCACAAAGGTGGAGAAGGTGCAAAGTTGCGATGTCGATTAACTTTGGCATAGAATACTTGGTCATTTTCATCATGGCGCTTTGAATGTCATGCAACAGATAACCACAGGCCTCCCCAAAGGAGCACTAGAGTAGGAGGACACATGCAAAGGGTGTACCTTGGAGAAGTACGCAAAAGCCACTTTTCATGACCGGGAAAACAAAGCACATGAAATCCTTGAAAGGATCCACTTTGATGTCTGTGGACCTTTCTCGACAACCTCCATTTCCAGGCACAAATATTTTTTCATTTTTATTGATGACTTCTCATGGAAGTGCTATATCTTCTACATGGATAAGAAGGATGAGACATTATACAATTTTGTAGAGTTCAAAGCACTGGTTGAGAAAGAAACGGGCAAGAAGGTCAAGACTCTTAGGAGCAAAAATGGAGGTGAGTACGTCTCGAATGACTTTAAAAAAATTCTATGCAAAAGAAGACATTCGACGAGACTTGACAACACCCCACAACCCACAACATAATGGGGTGGCTAAGAGGAAGAACCACATCATTGTGGGAGCAACGAGGGTGATGTTACATGATTAGGACCTACCTCTACATTTGTGGTCCAAGGAATGCAACACAATAGTCTATATGTAGAATAGGAGTCTCATCGAATTCTTTGCATGATTACACCAGAGAAGGCTTTCTCGGGGAGGAAGTCGGATGTGTCACACTTTAGGACCTTTGGAGCCTCTGTTTACTGCCATGTATCCAAAGAATCAAGGAAGAAGCTAGAGCCCATATTAGAAGTGGATGAGGTATTTGTGGGTTACACAAAAACTCCCCACAACTACCGTGTGTACTTGTCATTCCTTAGAATGACAGTTGTGTGGAGGGATGTAAAATTTGATGAAGACAAAGCCATGCGGTGCTCTCTTGAGAGGGAGCTATGGATCCCACCAGAAGAGGGGCTTTTAGCTCCAAAGGAGGAGCCTTGAGAAGTTGTGGAGTAGCCACAAATTTAGGATCAGAGAGTGGAGACAACCACTCAAGTAGAACCATCTAGAGAAGGCAAGAAAAGGACCAGTGAATCTGAGAGACTTGTGCAGGATGTGAGGGAGAATGTGGGTGCTCCTTCAAATAAGCACAAGCAGAGAAGGTCACTAAATCAGTACACTGGATACATGCCTCTAATGATTGATCTAGTAGAGACTGAACCATCCTCTTTCGAGGAAGCTGTTATCCTCCACAATGTCCCAGGCTGAGAGGAATCGATGGAGGTAACCACAGACCAAGCTTTCAGTTTAGTAGCTAGCCCTACCAAACTAGAGAGGGCTCTCTCTATGAGATCATAGCCAAAGAATTGACTGGAATATAAAAGGATTTTAGGCTAGATATGCTAGGCTCAGCTAGGTTTTGATGCTGGAAAAGGGATGAAAACCAGGTAACTAGGTCAAAGGATCAAAAGGGTAACAACAACAAAGATATAAAGGAGCAAGGTAGCAATAGTTTTGTGATGGCTTAGGGTTTTTCAGTGTAGTGTAGTGTAGTGTTTAGAAGAAACAAGAGGTCTTAATGAGCATGTACATCATGAATTCATTAAGCAAGAAAGAAAATAACACATAATGATATTCCCATCAAAACAAAGCTTTGTGCAAAGAATTATGCTTATAAACTTTAAGGAAAACCACTGAAGAACTGATGAATGGAAAGAGAAGATGAATATATTTCATATAAAACTATAATAGAGAAAATACAACATCACAAACTCACTGCACATGAATTCCTAGATAATAGTTGCAACTGCTCCTTTGATTTCCTAAAAATGCTCAAGCACAAGCTACAAGAGTTCTCTCCTCAGATGTCCAACCCTTCTCTCTGACTAAGAAAATGATACATATAGACCAAAATAAATAGTTTCCCCACCCTCAGGGGTCGAATCCATGAGTGGTGGAACAGTTCCCATGAATATCTCAACCAACAACTAAGACTGAGAAGGTTGAATACAAACTCTTCATTTAGACTTTGACTTGAGTTTTTCTTCTTTAATGAGGCCTAAGTTTACATAAAAACAACTTAAAAAGACTAATTACCCACTATAACATCATATTTACATTAGGATTAATCAATTACATCATTTACATAGGTAAAAGGTCAAACTAGTGTTGGCATTATGAGACAAGTGTTGTCCTTGATGGCAAATCACACTGATAACAAATCACAGTGCAGAAGGATAGCAGCAAGGAATTGATGATCAGTCTACAAGTATGAAGAAAAATATATACACGCTGGTTCGCTATATACCAAGTCGCGTGTACACGCTGGTTGGCTTCAGTAAAAGCGCATGTATGTGGAAACTTATCTTTGGTCCACGACGGTTATTCCTTGGAAGTTGTGCCTATGGTTTTGGACCTTGGTGTCTCGACGGACGTGTTGATCCCTAGTTTTAAAGATGATGGTATTGGATTTCTATGGTTTTGGCTCTTGGTATTGAACAAGGCCTAAGGCTATATAAGGAGAAGGAAATCATTAGGCAAGGGTATCTGAAAAGTCTTGAATATCTGATGAAGTATTAGATCCAGTACGCAGGTTATTGGTTGATGATGTATTGCTTGATTTGAGCTAAGGAGAGATCTCATCGGTTGATGGAGAACAAGATCTAAGGAGTGATCGGGATCAAATGGTTTGAAATGAACTATCTTTATATGGTTGATTATGCGTATTTCTAGATCTGCATACTGACGCAATGTTATGTTCTGGGTATAACTGATATCTGGTACAGCTGCAAGTTATGAAAAATTCTTTTTAGATCTGCACGCAGGTTGTCTTCGGTAAAACCGCGTGTATACGTGGGTTGCCTTCATTGAAGTAGCGTATATCTTTTGGAGCTTGATTTTTGGGTTGCAGCTGGGTCTGACTGTTATTGCAGAGTTCTGTAGTCTGCTCTGTTTTCTGGTGACTGGGTTTGACAGGGTTTCAGTGGTTCAGTGATTGTTGGTTGTTTTGTAATCTGCTATGAAAGTTGAATGAATTGTGGTATTCAGATTGTAATGTTGTGCTTCAGGAATATCCAGTCTGAAAATGTATGAAAAGTGGTACCTGAAGGAAAGAAGATTGTAGGCCAGTACCTACGTACTAGTATCTTAGCTAGTACAAGAGCAAAGGGGGTTGGAGCTCCCTTCCAAGGAAGTTTGGAGAACGAGAGAAGGTTGAAGCCTTCTGCAGGTTGTAGCCTGCGTACTGGTATAAGGCTGCACCAGTACAAAAGATTGTAAACTGAAGTTCTTATTAAAGAAAGATAGAGACGACTTGCAGCAGGTGGTTTTCACCCACATTGGGTTTCCACCTTATATCATGGTGTTCATGTGTGTGGCTTTTGTGTGATGATCTGTTCTGTTATACTACATCTGTTTACTCTTAATATGGTGAATAATGACCTGATGCACTTAACTGAAGATAAACTAACTGAATTATAAGTTTTCTGGTTATACGTTGTTTTCTTTAGACACAGTAGCGTGTACACACTAGTTCACTTAACTGAAGTAGCGTATATGTTTCTGAGCATTGAAAAAGTTTTATTAATCTGATAATACTGATTCACCCCCCCCTCTCAGTATTATTTCCAACAATTGGTATCGGAGCAGGTCCTTCAGAGAAGCTTGATCGCTTGAAGGTAGATCGTTCATCATGAGCAACTACGAGAGAGAAGCATCAATCAGGCCACTGGTTTTTGATGGGACAAACTTCAATTATTGGAAGGTAAGAGTTACTGCCTATCTTCAATCACTTGGTACAGAAGTTTGGGACATCGTAGAAACAGGCTACGCTTTTCTTTCAGCTACTCCTACAGATGCAGTTGAGAAAAAGAAGTATGAAACAAATGCGAAAGCAGTCAGTACCCTATTAGGATGTATATCCCAAATGGAATTCATGAAGGTAATGCACTACAAATCCGCAAAAGAGATATGGGACAAAATTGTCACGAGCTCTGAAGGAGATGAACAGGTAAAGTGTGCTAAACTTCAAACTCTCAGGATTCAGTATGAGACTCTCAAGATGTATAATGATGAAAGTGTGGCTAACTATTTTCTTCGGGTAGATGAGATTGTTAATTGTATGAAAAATTTGGGTGAAGAAATAAAAGAGGCTATAGTGGTTGAAAAGGTTCTAAGATCATTGTCCCCCAAGTTTGAATCTAAAGTATCTGCAATAGAAGAAAAGGAAAATCTACTAATTCTTACTATGTCTCAGCTACATGGAATTCTAACTGCTTATGAAATGAGAAAGGGAGGTCCATCAGACAGAAGAGAAGCTGCTTTCAAGGCATCAGGCAAAGAAGATTATTATGAAGCAAGCCACGTCCCAGAAGAAGAGGAAGAAGAATCAAATTTTGTCAGAAATCTTCAAAGGGGTTCTGGAAGGTTCAGAGGTAAGTTACCTTTTAAATGCTTTGCTTTTGGAAGAGTAGGTCATTATGCTGCAAAATGTCCTTATAAGGATAAAGGAAAGGAACCTGCTAGATGGAACAAGAAACAGAGTGCAAATAAGAAAAGCTACTACACTCATGAAGATAGTGATGGTCTATCGAATAGTGATGAAGATGAACGAGGTAATGAATATAAGTTGTTAATGGCATTTGAAGATGATGATTATATGGATGCTATAGATGTGGATAACCTTTATGATGAAATTACTAGACTCAAGAGATGTATAGAAGAAAAGAATATGATCATTGATACTCTACAATTTCAAATTGATGAAAAGGAAAAACATCTTGAAAAACTAGAAGGTGAAATTGTTGGTCTTAGAAAAGAGATTGAGAAAACAAAAGCTATTAATCTTAAATTTGTTAAAGGATCTGAAACCTTGGATGAGATTATCAATGTGCAGCGATCTCCTCTGATCAAGACAGGTCTTGGATATAATGGAGAAACATCTCAAGCCTCTACCTCTAAAAGTTATCTTGATGCAGCAAGGAAAAGCGAGCAAAGGCCAAATAAAAGTAATCAGGTGAATCAGGGACAGTTTACCTCAAGAACAAATAAAGACCATCAAGAAATTTGGGGACAAACTGCCTTAAGGACAAACATAAGCTACAATCAGCCACAGGTAAAATCTTCCCAATTTGCTCCAAGAATAAATAGAAGCTACAATCGGTTGGATGATAGATCTGATTATCGCAGAAGTTTCTTTAATGGCCAATGCTTTTCTTGCCATAACTTCGGTCACAAAGCAGCTCAATGTGTTGCATACAAGACAATCATGACTAGAGAAGCTCCAAAACAAGGGAGAATGACTGAAACCATGAAAAGGACTTATAACAACTTTTCGGTTCTTGAAAATGAAGTTGAATGCTCTATTTGTAATAACTTTGGTCATGAAGACTCTGAATGCAGGAGCAGGTTCCGGAAGACAATTCAGAAGGAGCAAAACTCAAATTTCAGAACATGGAGAATAAAGGAACCACAACCAGAAAGATGTGGGATAGCCTTTTATGCAGAAGGTCAAGAAAGTCTATGGTACATTGACAGCGGATGTTCGAAGCATATGACAGGGGACAAAGAAAAGCTTGACTCATATACCGCATTAGAAAAGGGGAAGAAAGTTTCTTTTGGAAACGATATCTCTGCAGCCATAAAAGGAAAAGGTGTGGCTCCATTGAAAGAGAAGGTCAAAGCTGTAAATGTTTTGTATGTTGATGGATTGATGCATAATCTTCTGAGTGTCAGTCAGATGTGTGATCAAGGAACAGAGGTAATATTTAGATCAAATGGATGTTGTGTTCGTGATCTTGATACAGGTAAAACAGTGATCAAAGGAAGAAGGACTCCAAATAATCTATACATATTTGAAGAAGGACCACAACAATGCTATTTGAGCAAGGATGATGAACACTGGCTATGGCATCGAAGGTTGGGGCATCTAAGCTTTTCACAAATAAGGAAAGCATGCAAATATCAGGCAGTTCGTGGTCTTCCAGATATCAAAATTCCAGACAACACTATATGCAAATCTTGTCAGTTTGGGAAGCAAACCCGAACTAACTTTCCAGAGAAGGAAGGATCAGCCAACATGCCTCTTGAGCTAGTACATACAGATACATGTGGTCCATTCAGGAAAAGGACACCTCGAGGAGAAGAATACTTGATATTATTCATTGACGATTTCTCCAGGTTTGTCTGGTTAGGACTTATGAAGCACAAAGATGAAGCATTCGAAAAATTCAAATCCTTTAAAGCCTTGGTTGAAAATGAATCAGGATACAAAATTAAGTGTCTTAGATCCGACAGAGGTGGGGAGTTTACCTCAAATGAATTTTTCGATTTCTGTGAAGAACATGGGATAAGAAGAGAATTCTCTACAGCTAGAACTCCTCAGCAAAATGGGGTGGTGGAAAGAATGAACAGAACAATCCAACAAATGGCTCGTGCTATGCTTGATGAATCAGGTACTCCCGCAACTTTCTGGGGTGAAGCTGCACATGCTGCGGTTATTATTCTTAACAAAACAAATGTCCGAGTAAACAACACTCAAACACCTCATGAGCTCTGGAGTGGTGAGACTCCTTCGGTGAAGCACTTCAAAATATTTGGGAGCAAATGTTATATTAAGAATACTGATGAGCAACTTGGCAAACTTGAACCAAGAGCAGATGAAGGCATTCTTCTTGGTTATTCTCCACATAGCAAAGCATACAAGTGCTACAATAAAAGACTTGGCAGAATTGTTGACAGCATTGATGTAGTGGTTGATGAGAAGGGATATATTCCTAGGCAAGTTCATCATGAAGACATTGAAGAAGATGAAGGATACACTCAAAGGCAGAATGATGAAGAAGAAGAACCTCAAGAAGAACCAGAGGAGCAGGCAAGAATAGAAGAAAAGACTCCATCCAGATATGTTCAAAAGAATCATCTAGAATCTCAGATTGTGGGGCAGAAAGAAGCAGGAATACAAACAAGAAGAAGAATTGCAGAAGCTTCAAGCTATTTGGCATTACTCTCTTCCACTGAACCACAAAATGTGAAAGAGGCATGCAAAGATGAATGTTGGGTCAAAGCAATGGATGAAGAACTTGAGCAGATCGAAAAGAACAACACTTGGGAACTGGTTCCTAGACCAAAAGATAAGAATGTCATAGGGACAAAATGGGTCTTCAAGAATAAATTGAATGAAAATGGAGAAGTAATTAGAAACAAGGCCAGACTTGTTTGTAAAGGGTATGCGCAGCAAGAAGGGATAGATTTTGAAGAGACCTTTGCTCCTGTAGCAAGACTTGAGGCCATCCGAATGTTCCTTGCTCTCTCAAGCTTTCAAAACTTCAAGGTATTTCAAATGGACGTGAAATCAGCCTTTCTGAATGGAGACTTAGAAGAAGAAGTATATATTGAGCAGCCAGATGGTTTCATTCTTGGGAATGATCCAAACCTTGTATGCAAATTAAAAAAGGCTCTCTATGGTCTCAAACAAGCTCCAAGGGCTTGGTACTATCGATTGGACAAATATCTTCACCAACAAGGCTTTTCAAAAGGATCAGCAGATAGCAATCTCTATATAAAAATTGAAAATAACAAATTGCTAATACTTGTTGTTTATGTAGATGATATTATCTTTGGCAGCAATGAAGAGACTATGAGTCAAAACTTTGCCTTGGTTATGCAGAAAGAATTCGAAATGTCACTACTTGGAGAATTGACATACTTTCTTGGATTGCAAATCCAACAAAATGAAGGAGGCATCTTCTTGTCTCAAACCAAGTACCTCAAGCAGATCTTGAAGAAGTATGGCATGGAAGATTCAAAGCCAGTATGTACACCCATGGTTACAGGATGCAGCCTCAGTGCAAATGATGAATCAGCAACAGTTCATCAACCAACTTATAGATCCATGATTGGGAGTTTTCTTTATTTGACAGGTACCCGACCAGACATCATGCATGCAGTCGGAATAGTTGGGAGATTTCAGGCAAATCCAAAGGAGACTCATCTTCAGGCAGTGAAGAGAATCTTCAAATATCTTCAAGGGACACAAAATTATGGATTATGGTATCCTAGAGATATAGATCTCACACTTCATGCTTATACAGATGCAGATTGGGCCGGAAGCGTGGAGGACAGGAAGAGCACAAGTGGTGGTGCATTCTTTATGGGCTCCAGATTAGTATCTTGGTTCAGCAAGAAACAGAGTTTGATTGCCTTATCTACAGCTGAAGCAGAATATGTGGCTGCGGCATCTTGTTGCACACAACTTCTTTGGATGATGCAAACCTTGCAGGATTTTCAAATCACTTGCACTTCACCAGTCTCTATCTTATGTGATAATACAAGTGCAATCAGCATTTCAAAGAATCCAGTCATGCACTCAAAGACCAAGCACATACCAATCAAGTACCATTTTCTTCGGGAACAAGTGCTTGAACAGAAGGTCAAGTTGGAGTATGTTCCTTCTAAGGAACAAGTTGCTGATATTCTCACGAAACCACTGCCCAGGGAAACTTTTGAATATCTCAGACAAAAGCTGGGAGTAGTTGATGCTTCATCCTGCTGTTGAAGCTTGTCTGTTCTACAGAAAATTTGGTATACGCAAGTTACGTAAGGGATATCCACGTATATACGCCGATTTATGCTGGGAAAGTCGCGTGTATGGTGTACGCGTGTTGCAGAAAGCATATCCGCGTGCATACGCTGTTTTCTGCAGGAGAAGTCGCGTATATGGAGTTCTGAACAGCAAGGGCAGACTCCGGTCGGAGAAGGTCTGAGATGGGTATGCCAGAATTCTTCAGGCACAGGTTCAGGGGGAGCTTCAGGCACAGGTTCAGGGGGAGCAGCAAGCACAGGTTCAGGGGGAGCAGATTAAAGTCTCATAAAGCATTGTTGGCATTTAGATGCTTTTGGTTCTAGTACACAACTGTTGTTGGTTTCAGGAGAAGGAGCTCAGAAGGAAATCTTGGTTGCTGATCTAAAAGATGTGTATCAGATGCTGCTTGTGACTTTCATAAGTCTTGGTCTAGATTTGTTGTCTCTATGTCATGTATCTCTTCTGTGATATCTCTTTTATGGTGTCAAGGTCATGTAACGGCCTATGTTGGTTTCCCCACTATGCCTGGGATGAATGATGTAATATAATTGGTTGTTTCTGATGTATCCCCTCTTGGTTGGGAGTATGGATGTATGTATTGAGTCTTTTGGTAATAGGAAGGTCCCTTATGGTGTATAAGTCTTGGTTCCTTTGAAGAACATCTTTTGCAGATCTTGCCTACAGTCAGAGGAAGCATGTTTCAGCACAGCCAAGCAAAGATATCAGCATGTACTCAGGGGGAGCACAACCCTTTGCCCTTGATGACAAAGGGGGAGAGTGATTTGATTTGGTGTTATTGCCATCAAGTCCAAAGGGGGAGATTGTTGGCATTATGAGACAAGTGTTGTCCTTGATGGAAAATCACACTGATAACAAATCATAGTGCAGAAGGATAGCAGCAAGGAATTGATGATCAGTCTACAAGTATGAAGAAAAATATATACACGCTGGTTGGTGTTGTTGCCATCAAATCCAAAGGGGGAGATTGTTGGCATTATGAGACAAGTGTTGTCCTTGATGGTAAATCACACTGATAACAAATCATAGTGCAGAAGGATAACAACAAGGAATTGATGATCAGTCTACAAGTATGAAGAAAAATATATACACGCTGGTTCGCTATATACCAAGTCGCGTGTACACGCTAGTTGGCTTCAGTAAAAGCGCGTGTATGTGGAAACTTATCTTTGGTCCACGATGGTTATTCCTTGGAAGTTGTGCCTATGGTTTTGGACCTTGGTGTCTCGACGGACGTGTTGATCCCTAGTTTTGAAGATGATGGTATTGGATTTCTATGGTTTTGGCTCTTGGTATTGAACAAGGCCTAAGGCTATATAAGGAGAAGGAAATCATTAGGCAAGGGTATCTGAAAAGTCTTGAATATCTGATGAAGTATTAGATCCAGTACGCAGGTTATTGGTTGATGATGTATTGCTTGATCTGAGCTAAGGAGAGATCTCATCGGTTGATGGAGAACAAGATCTAAGGAGTGATCAGGATCAAATGGTTTGAAATGAACTATCTTTATATGGTTGATTATGCGTATTTCTAGATCTGCATACTGACGCAATGTTATGTTCTGGGTATAACTGATATCTGGTACAGCTGCAAGTTATGAAAAATTCTTTTTAGATCTGCACGCAGGTTGTCTTCGGTAAAACCGCGTGTATACGCGGGTTGCCTTCATTGAAGTAGCGTATATCTTTTGGAGCTTGATTTTTGGGTTGCAACTGGGTCTGACTGTTATTGCAGAGTTCTGTAGTCTGCTCTGTGTTCTGGTGACTGGGTTTGACAGGGTTTCAGTGGTTTAGTGATTGTTGGTTGTTTTGTAATCTGCTATGAAAGTTGAATGAATTGTGGTATTCAGATTGTAATGTTGTTCTTCAGGAATATCCAGTCTGAAAATGTATGAAAAGTGGTACCTGAAGGAAAGAAGATTGTAGGCCAGCACCTACGTACTAGTATCTTAGCTAGTACAAGAGCAAAGGGGGTTGGAGCTCCCTTCCAAGGAAGTTTGGAGAACGAGAGAAGGTTGAAGCCTTCTGCAGGTTGTAGCCTGCGTACTGGTATAAGGCTGCACCAATACAAAAGATTGTAAACTGAAGTTCTTATTAAAGAAAGATAGAGACGACTTGCAGCAGGTGGTTTTCACCCACATTGGGTTTCCACCTTATATCATGGTGTTCATGTGTGTGGCTTTTGTGTGATGATCTGTTCTGTTATACTGGATCTGTTTACTCTTAATATGGTGAATAATGACATGATGCACTTAACTGAAGATAAACTAACTGAATTATAAGTTTTCTGGTTATACGCTGTTTTCTTAAGACACAATAGCGTGTACACGCTGGTTCACTTAACTGAAGTAGCGTATATGTTTCTGAGCATTGAAAAAGTTTTATTAATCTGATAATACTGATTCACCCCCCCCTCTCAGTATTATTTCCAACAACTAGGTGAAACTAATGAAGAAAATCAGCCTCCTGGAAAAAGTGTAGCGTGGCTGAGCAAAAGTACAACATGATATTGCAGGCCACTTTTGGAGGCCTTCCTGAACTCCAAATTTAGCTCATTATATCTCATTGGAAATATATTTATGTCTAGTTATCCATAGAACCTTCAACCACTGAAAATTATGAAGTATATATCCTCAAAAGTGACTTCTCCCAAGACTGGTCAAAAAGCGTAGCGTGGCCTTCAAAAATAGGGTCGAAAGGTGTTTTTAGGTGGTTTTTGGCCATTTTCACCTTGTAAAAGTCGATGACTTGAATTGCTAAGTGTCCAAAGTTGATGTATGGGTCAAAATATATCCAAACATGTAGAATTTTTTCCATTTTGATCTCTCCATAAAAAGTGCAGTGTGGCCCACGATATGCTTTTGGCAGGGTGATTGTGCAAAAAATTGACAAATTTCTGATAGGGTTAAAAGGTGGAGTTATATCTCTCTAACCATAAATAATTTTGAAAATATGAGAAAGGTTTTTGTTATTTTGAATGTTTTTAACAATAACCTCCTCCTGTTTTCCAATATTAATCTCTGATTGACCACAATCGACTCTGAAAAAATATGACTAAAATAGAACATTGCACAGTCAGACAAATAGGATGAAATGAGGAAATCTTATATCCTAGTCCCTGATAACCGTGTGATAAGTGAGAGAATTTTTTTTATCTTTGAATATTAGGAACCAAACCTCCTTGATTTTTCAAAAATACTCTCCCATTTGTTCAAAATCCAAGTTTGTAGTTGGTCACTAAAATACTGAGAAAATCTCCCATAGAAACTATATTTTGGGAATTTCTCCCAAATCATAACACCTATGAATAAAATGAAGGAGGTTTTTGTTCCTTGGTCTTTTTTTAACAAAAAAACAAATTCACTTTTTTGAAATTCATCTTCATTTGTTCATAAACATATTTTGAAGAAAAACTGTCCCTATGTGCAACAAATGATTTATCAATCTCCCTTTGACCTGGTGGAGGAGATGCCTCACTCTCTTACTCTTTCTACCTCTTGTTCTTTGTCTCCTTATTTTGACCTGCTTTGTTGTATGGCTTCTTTTCTCCCTCCATTTTTTACAATTGCAAAGCAAAACCCTAGTGAAAGAAAGGGGAAAAATAGAGTGTTATGAGGGAGCAGGGGATAGGGATTAGTATGTTTAGGTGAGGGATGAAGGGGTTAGGGAGAAAATGTGTGAGTAGGAAAATTTTGGGAGGTAGATAGATGTATTAAAAATCTTAGAGAGGTGAAAAATGACAAAAATAATGTGGTGTTTAGTGTAGGGAATTAAAACATAGTTTTAGCCCTAAATCTGCCCAAAACACAGTGTAGGAGCTAGGGTTTGATGTAGGAATTATGGAAATGATGGGACAGGGGGTGTAAGGGTTGTGGGAAGTGTATTTGGATGTGAGGAAGGGTAGAGTGTGTATGGGATAGGTATTTTTACTTGCAATTTGGAAAATGAAGCTCACCCACCAAAAACGCAGTGTAGGGGCCTGGAGAGGGTGCCAATCACCTTTTGAGAGTGTCCTTTGATGTTGAATGTGCTGAAATGGTTTTTGCTGGTGAGTTAGTGCTCAATGCCAATGGAATGAGTGAAAGAAATGCTTGTATGGTCCTTTATGAGAGTCAAATTCACTTTTTGGCATATGTCATGGCATGACCTCATACTTCATCTTAAGACCAGATGTGATGTGGTTGCAGCAATATCTTTATGAACTGAAATGATACCTTTACCTTTATTTCATTTGCTTCCTAAGATGCTAACTCCCTTTATATGTGGACTCAAGATCATAAACATGGCTATAAGATTGAAACTGACATGATGATGACAATTACAAGTGATGACCTAGACCAAGACCTATATGATAATTTGACTGATCCATGACCTGTAACACTTGAAAAATGACATGACCATGATGAAGAATAATAACCATGAATGCTGAAGGGAGTAGCACTGACCTAGACACACTAGCCAATGACCAAATTTTATTTTGAAAACCTAATGAAATGATAAAATTTGATTTTGAAACCCTAACACAAACCTTGTAAGAGCATATTTGATCACCGGTGACTAGCAGGACTAACAGACACTATCAGAAGCAATAGAGAAACTTGTATGGGTTGATGCAATGGTGGAGGATTATGAGTCCATTGTAAAATACATTGTTTAGGAAGTGATCCCAATACTAGCAGACAAATCAATTGTAGGTTCGAGATGGATCTTCAAGGTGAATCATGCAACAAACATAAGCATAGAAAAGTACAATGCCAAATTTGTGGCCAAGGGGTACTCTCAAGTTGAGGGGATTGATTATGAGGAGACCCTTTCTCTTGTAGCAAGGCACTCATCCATCAAATCAATCCTTTCTCTCGCTGCACATATGGGGTGGAAGATCCACCAGATGGATGTGAAAACAAAATTCTTCAATGGAGTTATTGAGGAGGAGGTGTATATTGAGCAACCATAAGGCTTCGAGACTTTTAATTGAGAGTCTCATGTGTGCAGAATCAAGTGAGAATTGTATGGTCTCAAGAAATAAACTCATGCTTGGTACACCAGGATTGATAGTTATCTCACCGATTTGGGGTTCACCAAAAGTGAAGCAAATACAAACCTATATCATATTTTGGTAGAAGGTAAATTATTGATTATTGTCTTATATATTGATGACTTGATTTTGACTAGTGATGAACAACTGATCAGATCGAGGACCTTGCAAGAGAGTTTGAAATGAAGGACATGGGTCTCATGCACTACTTCCTCGAATTGGAAGTATGGAAAGGTGATGATGAACTATTTGTCTCTCAGGGAAAGTATGCCAACGAGATACTTAAGAGGTTCCACATGGACAAGTGCAAACCCATGGAGACTCCTCTAGCGACACAATGGAGGAAAGAGGATGCCACTTCAGGTGAGGAAGTGGATGTTACTATTAAATGACAGTTGGTGAGTTCACTAATATATCTTGTGAACACACGACCTTATATGCGTTATGCATTCAACCAGCTGAGCCAAGCTATGGTTAGGCCAAAAAAACTGTTTTGGAGGGAAAATAAGCATGCTCTACGATACCTTAGAGGCACTACCAAGTTTGGACTATGGTACAGATGGACAGAGGGAGTGAAGTTGTGTGGCTTCACACATGCAGATTAGGAAGCATGTCCATCAGACCGAAAGAGTACATTAGGTGGAATTTTTAGTGTTGGGTCCATAGTGGTTTCTTGGTATAACAAGAAGCAAATATATGTGGCACTCATCTTAGCAGAAGCAGAATCCATGGCTGCCATCCAAGTAGCATGTGAGGCATTCTAGATGAGAAAGATACTTGTTGGATTGTTTGGTTAGATGATGGATCCAACTGTGATCTACTATGATAATCAAAGTTGCATCAAGCTCTCTGAAAATCATGTTTTTCATGATCGATCCAAGCATATAGATATTTGGTATCACCATTTACGGGATTGTGTGCAGAGGTGGATAATGTTGTTGCAGTACATTCCAACAGAGGAACAAAATGTTGATATTGTTGAATTGAGGCTTCTGTGATCCATATCAAGTTTACAATAGATTTTTCGGCGTAAATCACATGGAATTTCATTTGTCGATGCGTTTCGAACCAACCAGTGTGGTTCATTATCAGGACAAGTTGAATTAACAGATCTCGCTTTGCATATTAAATAGATAGAGCAGAACATCCAACGAATATATCTCATGACCAGGTAATAGCTAAATTGACAACGACTAGATTTGATCGGTAAACAGTTAGTTTGGACAGGATTAGGGCTAAACCTTTATTTAATTAAATAAGTTAATTATGTTAGTTATATGCTTATTAAAATCAAAGTAAATGGACCAATTTTATAAACTTATAATTATAAATATATATTAAAATAAATAAATTATAAAATAAATAAATTTAAAATTAATAGTTAGTTATCAAAGTTATTATATATAAATATTAGAGTATTTAATAGTTAGTTGTAAAAGTTATTAAATATATAAATATTAGATTAATATATAAATAGTTAGTTATATTTTTATTAAATTATAGGTTAAAGGGATTGTTTCATACACTTATATTTATAAATAAAAATAAATAAATTATAAAATAAATAAATTTTAAATTAATAGTTATTTATAAAAGTTATTAAACATATAAATATTAGAGTAATTTAAGGGTTAGAAAGAATATTTTAATATTTAAAATTAATTAATAGTTTATTTAAGGGTTAAAAATAGTATATTATCATAGATTAATTTCAAGATTATTTTCATTCTGTTACTAGAATAAAACTAATAGCATAAATTAAGTGCTATAACAATACCTCCAACTATATCAACCACACCTTAAAGAACAAAGGTAACAAGAAATGAGAAATAAGGGGAAATTACTTAAAAGACAACAAGAAAAAGCTATACCTAGGGAGGGGAAGAAAGGAAGAAAACGACTAGGAGGAGAGGGCTGGGACCCAACAACTACTGATCTTGTTAGTTTTGATGTTGTTTCCTTATACATTTGCATCCCTATAAATGAGGCTATGGAGGTAATCAACCGCCTAACTAATCCTGACACCGCTCGGCTAGTTGAGATCTGCCTCACTTCCACCTTTTTCAGTTTCAAGGATGAGTTCTTTGAGCAAACCTGTGGGGTTGCCATGGGCTCACCCCTATCCCCTGTTGTTGCAAATCTTTTAATGGAAGATTTTGAATCCAAGGCTCTAAACTCAGCCCGCCTACTGCCTAAGCTTTGGAAAAGATATGTAGATGACACTAATGTCATCTGGTCTCACGGCCAAGAGGAGTTAGATCTCTTCTTCAATCATCTCAATAGTCAATCCTCGGCCATTAAGTTCACTAAGGAATAAGAAGTCGATGGTTGCCTCCCTTTCCTTGATATTCTTATCTCTAAGAATAGTGATGGTTCCCTCTCCCACAGAGTGTTTCGTAAGAAAACTCATACGAAGCAGTATCTTCATGCTAGTTCCCACCATTTCTCGGCTAAGAAGTTGGGGGTTCTCAACACCCTTGCTACTCATGCCTTAAGGATCTCTGATGAAAAAATCTTTGAGGAGGAGAAATCCCATTTCCTTAATGTCTTTGTTGAGAACAATTATAGTAGACACATGGGAGAGAAGGCTTTCCTTAAAGCAGCTAGGAATTCGTTAACTAAAAGAGAAAAGAAGGAACGGATTCTTGGTGTCCATCTTCCGTTTTTTCAAGGGACCACGGATAGGATTGCGAGGATCCTTAAGAAGCGTAATGTCCCCTCGACATTCAGACCTCTTAACACCATTCGTAGGTCCCTCGGATCAGTGAAGGATCCTGTTATCACAAAATTAGTACTAAGGGCTGCAGCCAAGCAAGATTTCATGTAACTCTTTCAACCAGACTTTAGACCAAAGATTAGCCTCTTTGGTCAGAGAGGGCTCTCTCACAGACTTTTGATAAAAATCAATCACAACAACAGATGGCTAACTCTTCACACATTCATGAAAACAAAGCTGGTTGGACACATATCAAATTAGTCTTCATTGGGCTATGGAGTCTCACACCTTTAGTAAACAAAAGCACAGTCATTTCATGGAAGTCAAGGCTCTTTGCATTAATTGTTCAAACATACTTCACAAAAACCACAGCTTGCCAAACACACAGGAAGTCAGAGCATAAGATATGAATTCTGAGTGATTGTGCTATAACAAGGCTGTAAAAGAACATTAAGAAAATAAAACACTATCTCATTTGAACAATATAATCCATTGAGAATCTTGAGAAAAAACAACCACTGTTTTACTATTACTGTAATAAGTCTTTACATTGGCCCAAATAAACTCTGTTTTTGTATAAAATCTCCAACCTTTTTTACATCAGAGTCATTTCTATATATAGGAAAACCAAAAATACAACTACTTGAGACTCCTCAACAAGCATGAAGGGAGCTCGAAATCCTATCATTAATTGCCTTATCCATATCTAAACAAACTAATTAATTACAAAGGTATTGCGCTGTGAAAACATAGAGTCCCATTCCCATTGAAACTCTAAGTCTATCTCCTCGTGTGCATTGATGCTTTCTTGAAATTTGACACCTGTATCACTTCAGTAATAGCCAAGACATGCTGGAGGAACATTCACTGAATGAGCAGCTTCGGATACTTGATATGTGGATGACTCATCAACTGATAAGGATCTGTGCCCTATTTTCACGGTCTCTGCCTCCCATTAGTCTTCATGCATTAAAAGACTATGCTCCAAGCCATTTAATTCTTCTAATAACCACGCATAATTCAATATGCCTTATGATCTGGACACTTTGTGAACTGAACAGGTGTACCACTCAAAATTTCGGTAACCCTACCAGAACCCTAATAATTCGGCTATAAAGTAACTTTAGGAAGACTTTAACAAAAGACAAAAATTTCACTTTTTCCTTAAATACTCACACCTGTCACCTTTTGAATATCTGAATAGCTTTGTATAATCTCCATGCTGGCCTCAATTCATCCCTTTTAAGATTTGCTGACCTCAGCATCAATTTCATTTTTTCACATAAACAGTCATCTACAGCAGTTTCGTAGTGCGCTACGAAACTGCTGTAGGTAATCAAAACAAAGCATATGAATCTTAAAGCACTGATGACTTAACTCCGTGATTTCTTCAGCTATTTTGTACAGGTGTAAGGGCTCCAAAAAGTTTCGAAATGATGACAGCCAAAATTTATCAAAACTTGAAAAGCAAATTTCCCCTTGGATTAATCAGCTAGTTTGCCTAGCTTCCTCTTTAAACTGCTAACTTCTTCCTTTAAAGCCTTGTTTTCTGCTCTTAGGCTTGTGTTCAGCTTTCTCATGATCTTTGCTTGCTTAAGGGCTGGTACTATCCACAAATATGCATCAGACACTGAATCTTTTGTTTTCAATTCTAGTTTGAGATTGAATTATTTAGCTCCAGCTGCTACGAAACTGTTGTTCTGCCTGAAAAATGGGTCTCGGGACAGAGCTCATAACTTCACACAGAAAACGTATTTGGAAAAACTGAAGGAGGCTTTTGTGAACCATTCCGTGTTGAACAAAAACCTCTTTTATTTTTAAGGAACCTTACTCCAGCTGCCCAGAATCGATCCTTGAAGAAGATGTGTAAAACAGGAAATTAAAAACTGCACCTACAGCAGTTTCGTAGCGCAACCTTTAGTCACTCGTTTCTCCCAGCTCATAATCAATTTGAAGAAACTGAAAGAGGTTTTTCTAGTTCAGTATGTTAGGAATAAAAACCTCTTTCAGTTTTCTAAAATATTCTTTCAGCTGCTCTAAATACCTCCTGGACGTTGACTGCTTAAAACAGATAACTATGCCTGTAACAAACATCTCCTACAGCAGTTTCAAAAACACAATCTTCATCAAAAACATGTTCTTCAGATAAAAAACGATTAATGGCTTCATTACTGTAGCTACTTGAAGCACATTCTGTGCTAACATTTGTTGGCCTTTCGGGAAAAGCATTGCCATGACTGCTGGAAGACTTGTTTGCAAATTTCACAAGATCCTTCCCACTGCTCGAAAGAGATGCAGCTGCACCTGAACAGCAACAGGGTTTTTTCCTTGTAGAACGTGTGACATTACTCTCTTCAGCATCCATGTCACCTTTATTCCATGTGATTTCTTCAAAACCTTCACTAGAAATAAGATGAGTTTTAAGAGGATAACTAAAAGCACCTTGAACTAACAGCTGCTTGGAAGAGCTCCTTGTATGAACAGTTTTTTGCCGATGTTCAGTTTATGCATATGCTTCTTGTTGCAAAGAATTAGTTTGTGAAATAGAACATGAATCAGAGATATTTGCAACACTGGGATAACCTATGCTTCCATTAGAATAATCCTTCAAGGTTGTGCTCTCCATCGGAGAATGCATAGGGGAATCCTCACACAGGAGGTTTTCTTATTGTGTTTGCCCATTCCCTGTCAATATCTGTGCTTTGAGCGGGGCTGATGATACTTACTTCAGCAAAATCACTACAAAAATTCTCTCTCCAACTCATGCAGCCATTTCCCCCATTTCGTAGCGCAGCCAGTGCAAAATATGAATTATGCGCTACGAAATCACCTAAAACATGCCGCACTGCGAAACTGTTAAAAAGGCTTTATGTGCATCAAACTAATGTGAGTGATTTTGAACTTTTGGCATTGGAATTTTCAGTGATAACAGATCCTATCGACCCTAAGGACATGAAAGGGGTATACATTATTCCTAGTTCATGTGGGACCCCCTATATTGGTGAAAATGGTCCCTCCATTAATCAAAGGATTAGTGAGCATGCAGCTGACCTTAAGCATATGAGAACCAAGTCTTCTGCTTTAGCAGAACATGTGGAAAAAACCAATCATCATGTCTGTATCAAGGAGGCTAGTGTTATTGCTAAAGTGTCACAATTCCATCACCGGAAATTTAGGGAAGCCCTTGAGATTGAAAAAGGTTGAACAATCTCAATAGAGAGGATGGCTGGAAGATTAGTAGTTGTTGGGTCCCAGCCCTCTCCTCCTAGGCGTTTTCTTCCTTTCTTCCCCTCCCTAGGTATAACTTTTTCTTGTTGTATTTTAAGTAATTTCCCCTTGTTTCCCATTTCTTGTGACCTTTTTTCTTTAAGGTGTGGTTGATATAGTTGGAGGTATTGTTATAGTACTAAATTTATGCTATTAGTTTTATTCTAGTAACAAAAGGAAAATAATCTATAATAATATACTATTTTTAACCCTTAAATAAACTATTAATTAATTTTAAATAGTAAAATATTCTTTCTAACCCTTAAATTACTCTAATATTTATATGTTTAATAACTTTTATAAATAACTATTAATTTAAAATTAATTTATTTTTATTTATAAATATAAGTGTATGAAACAGCGCCTTTAACCTATATTTTAATAAAAATATAACTATTTATATATAAATCTAATATTTATATATTTAATAACTTTTACAACTAACTATTAATTACTCTAATATTTATATATAATAAATTTGATAACTAACTATTAATTTAAATTAATTAATTTTATAATTTATTTATTTTAATATATATTTATAATTATAAGTTTATAAAATTGGTCCATTTACTTTGATTTTAATAAGAATATAACTAACAGAATTAACTTATTTAATTAAATAAAGGTTTTACCCCTAATCCTGTCCAAACTAACCGTTTACCAGTCAAATCTAGCCGTTGTCAATTTAGCCGTTACCTGGTCATGAAATATAGTCGTTGGATGTTCTGCTCTATCTATTTAATATGCAAAGCGAGATCTGTTCATTCAACTTGTCCTGACGATGAACCACACTGGTTGGTTTGAAACACATCGACAAATGAAATGCCATGTAATTTACGCCGAAAAATCTATCGTAAAAATGTTGATATTTTGACAAAGGCCTTGTCAAGAGGGAAGTTCGAGTTCCACAGGTGCAGGATTATGGTGGTTGATAATCTGTTTCTTGCTGAGAGGGAGTGTTGAAAATACAACAAGAAAATATCAGTTTGACTTTGCCTTGGTCAAACTACAGAAAATTTGAATTGATATTTCAATAGAAATCTTGGAGGTAGTTAACTGAGGTGACATGGCACTTTTCACTCAGTTAATTCAATTTGGGGAAGTTTGAGTTCAATTAAGTATGATTGATTTCTAATTTGTAGCAATCTATTTTGGTTAATTTAAGTTATTGTTAGTTAAACTAGTTCTAACTATTAGAAGAACTAGTGGAGGTCAAGTTGTGGAAGTGGAACTTCAACCACACTCATTGATCAACCAGTTAATTGATCAATCAACCCAAAGTAATTGTTGCATGCAAATAATTTGAGTTACCTAGTTGAGATGGAGATTCCAATGCAATGTACTATTAGTTGTAGACTATTTCCATTTGTATAGGTGGTGCATGCAATCAGAGGAAGGACCTAGAGGAATTGTGCAATCCAATTGAGGAATTTCCCTAAAAAACAAGGGCTAATTCCTCAAGGAACAACACAAGGAAATAGGAGTTTGGATGGATTGAAAATTGGCTAAGTGTGGGCTAGAGTTAGTCAATCAAGCAGAGAGATAGACTATACATTTGTAGGTTGTGCACAGGCTTAAGCAAGCATATGTATTCATCTCTATTTTTTTATTAATGCAATACAGATAGGAAGGGGTTTTGATCAGTTGCTTTCCTCTAGATAAATATTTGTGCATGTGTGATGTTGCCTTTTACATGTTTATGATTTGTGTTCTAGATTGTGAATTAACTTCCGCAAATCAGTAAAGTAGCTCTGAGTCTTGAGATTTAGTAAATTTCATGAGAGGTTTCAAATCTACACATTAATTTCTACTGGTGGACAATATGATAGTGGGGGGGGGACTTAAACTTTACGACAATGATTTCAAAAATCTGGGGAGTTCATGCCCATATTGATTCACTCTCTAATTTTGTTTCTCATATGCTTGATACATACAAATTAGTTGATGTTGACATGGTTAGATATAAGTCTACATGGAGGAACATGAGAGTCGGTGAATCCATGATAGCTAGAAGACTTGAAGGATTCCTAATTCATGATGCTCTGTTGGATACAATTTCCCTGTTTAGACAATGGATAAAAGCCCCTTTCAAATTTAATGTGTCATGGATGAAAGATGAATAATTCAAAGCTATGGTCCATGAGATATGGTGCACATGTGGATTAGAAAGATCGCACTATCACAATCCAATTTGGGGAAAATTTAAACAAATTGAAACCAAAAACTATTGAATAGGTGAACGCTAAATGATAAAGAGATGATGAAGCATTGAAAAAGATCGAGAATGAATTGATGCAACTAGAAAAACTTGGTGGGGGGGGGGGAGTTATGAATCTAATGAAGCAAATATGAATATTATACACCTGGAGTCAGAAAAAATAAGGTGTTTAAAGGAAAGAGAAGAGGCTTGGAAACTTAAGAGTAGAGTTATTTAGCTACAAGTAGGGGACAAAACTAAAAAGTTTTTTCAGAAATACGCAAGGGGAAGGAGAGCCATAAATACCATCTAATCACTGGAAAATTATCATGGAGACAAGGTTTCAAATTTCATGGATCTTGCTAGGATGGGTTCACCATATTTTTGATCCCTGTTCTTAGCCCCTAGAGAAGCTTTCTTGGTTGAGATAATTTAGATGGCCTGATTATTCCCTAGATTTGTAGATGAGGATAACAATGAGGATTTGATGGGTCTAGTCTCTATAGGTGAAGTGGAGGAGGTCTCGCGCTAGTTTAATAAGGATAAAAGTTCAGAGCCAAATGGATGGCCTGTAGAATTTTTTCTCGAATTTTATGAGTTGATTAGGTCGGATGTGCTAAATGTAATCGAGGAATGCAGAACCTCAGGAAGGAGGTATGGGGATTTTAACACTACATTTATTGCACTCATCTCCAAGTTTAATAATCTGAGGACTTTTAATGATTATCAACCTATTTCACTTTGTAACTGTATATATAATATTATTGAAAAAAACATTGTTAATAGGATCAAACCAATCCTATCGCAGCATATTTCAAAAGAACAATTCGCCTTTTTGGAGTACCATTAGATCCATGAGGCCATTGGCGTAGCACAAGAAGAATTACATAACCTGTAGGCAAGAAAATTGAAACGTATGATTCTCAAAATTGATTTTTCAAAAGCATATGACAAAGCCAACTAAGTTTAAATTAGAATGCTAGTTACCCACTTGGGATTTCACATTAGTTTTATATATTGGATAATGTGTTGTATATCATCCACATATTTTGTTGTCTTAATAAATAGTTCAACATATGAATTTTTTCATGCTAAGAGGGGTCTTCATTAAGGATTTCCACTATCCCTTCTGCTTTATTTTATTTTATTTTATTTTATTTTATCATGGAAGGCCTAAGAAGATTAGTTAATGAGGCTAAGAGAAGGGACAATTTGAAGGGTGCTTTAATGTTAGGTGATATTTTTCTGACTCATCTACTATTTTTAGATAATATCCTCATTTTTGTTGATGGTTCTCGTATGAATATTTTTTCTTTTAAACATATGCTTGGTTTATTTTGCAAAGCCACTAGTATGGAGACAAATCATCAAAAATCCACCCTATCTGCAATTGGTTATTCTAGGGATTAATTGCCTTATGCTCTAAGTCAGTTCCCCTTCCAATTAATAAATTTTGACGAAGGGCTTAAGAATTTGGGTTTTCATCTAAAACCAAATGATTACAAAAAAGTAGATTGGATGTGGTTACTAGCGAAAATTGAGAAAAGACTAAAAGTTTATAGTCACGGGTGGTTATCTTATGTAGGAAGGCTTGTTCTTATCAATTTTTTTCTTTAATCCATTCCTTTTTTTGGATGTCTTTATCTTTGGTTCCCAAGGGTATTCTGAATCTTATCTAGAGAATTTGTTGCAGTTTTTTATGGTGAGGATCGAAAGAAGGTGAAATTTTTGCATGGGTTAGGTGTGATCAGATTGCTATGCCCAAAAAGTGGGGAGGATGGGGCTTAGAAAAATTATGCTTTTTTTTCGAAAGCTCTTAGAGCCAAAGTTGGTGGAGATTAATAACCACTATCAATGTTTGGATAGAGGTTGTAATAAGAAAATATATTTACCTGCTCGTTGTGGAAGAATGGACCCATCTACAAAACAAGAGTAGAGAAAATATATCAATGATTTGGAAAGTTGTACTAGACTCCTTCAATATCATTGGGTCAGGATTTGCATGGAGAATTGGTTCAAGTGAGAATGTTCTAATAGGGATCGACCCATGTTATGGGTGTGGTGATATGCACATTCTTCCTCTTGATTTAGTGACATTCCTGGCTGAGCTTGGTAAGAGAACACTTAATCAAGTAGCAGATCAGGAAAATTCTTCCATTTGGGGACAATGTTGGTTATCCGCTTAGACTTTAAAATTACCAGTTCAAAGGCACCAGGATTGGAATGACTACAAAAATTCCTTATCAACCTCACATGTCAAGATTCAGGATAGGGAGAATGAGCTACTTCGGATTCACTCGAAAAGGTGGTGTATACACCAAAAGAAGGTTACTTATATGCTTATGCTGCTAAAGAGCTAGAGGATCTATTATGGTGGTGGAAGCTCATATGGGAATTGAAGAGTCCACCAAAATCTAGATTATTATTATGGTGTCTGCTCTCAAATAAAATTCCTATAGGAGATAATCTTAAAAAGAGATCATTTCAAGGTCCTTCATGGTGTTTATTATGTAACAAAGATGACGAATCCATATATCATATGTTTATGTTGTGTCGTACTACCACACAGATCTGAAATATGATCTATCATACTTTAGATGTACGCATCAAGTGGCAGGGAGAAAAATTTAATAAAGCGTTGAAGAAATGGTGGAATGAGGCTTTCCCTAAAAAACTATGGAACATTCCATTGCTCATTTGTTGGAGTATATGGATTGGGAGGAACTGGAATTTTTTTTAGGAAATTACTTTCCTTCCATAGTTGATCTGTGCTCAGGTGATTACGATATATAATATTCAACCTGAAGAGGAACAATGAATAACACCCGCATATTTTTAGTAGAATCCATTGATAAATCTAAGCCATGGGCTTATTTTGATGGATCAGCTCAAAATTGCAAGTGTGGCAGGGGTGTTGATTTATACTTCAACAATGCACATTACTTCAAATTGTTGTCTAGATTGGGTTTGGGTACAAACAATTTTGCTAAATTGTTCAGTCTTAAGTTACTTCTCCTCTTTGCATTAGAAAAGGGTTGATGGAAACTAAAGGTATTGGGTGACTCAAAAGTGGTTATTGATTGGTTCAACTGAATTTCTATTTGTCACACTCACACACTCGGGAATATATTGGATGAAATCATGATGTTAAAGGCTCATTTTGATAATATTTCTTGTAAACCCGTTTACAGGGAAAGGAACTCACTTTCTGATCAACTTTCCAAAGAAGGCACATAGCAGGCATGTGGGACTTGGCAGATAACTGAACATAATGGTCTGGAGCATTATCAGTTCTATCATTGTCCGTTTGATCATTCTCTATAAGCAGATGCAAATCTAGGGTGATCTTTCTTGTCTCCTTTTTTGGGATAGTGGAAGGGAGAAAGCATGAAGATGGGTTACACTTTTGGGCAAATGTGGCAATGAAATTTCAAGCTTTTCCTCTATTATCGAATTGAAGCCCTCAAAATTCATATAAGCACTATGAATTTTGATTTGGAGTAAAAGAATAAATTGTGGAGAATTATGTTGTTGTCCTAATGATATTTTTTGCAAAAATATTTAGGGTCATATAATATGTCAATTTTTCATTAAATGAAATGCTTCTCCTTGCAAATTTTCACACATCTGAAGAGGTATGCATGTGTTCATGTAGCATAATTTAGTCTAAAATGTGTGTGTGTATATATATATATATATATATATATATATATATATATATATATATATATATATATCTATATATATATATATATATATCTATATATATATATATATATATATATATATATATATCTATATATATATATATATATATATATATATATATATATAGATGAGTAATATCTACATGGAAAGAGTTAATTTTGTTATATTAAAAAAATATTTTTTATGCAAAAATATAATGTATATTATATTTTGAAGTTGGCAAAGTAATATTTTAATTGCATTTTTGTAGGCACATGTCTTCACGTGAGGTTTTTTTTCAACTATTTCAATAAATTGAAAAACCAAAGTACCCTTTTGAATAGGACGCGTAAATGAAGATAGTGGTATTTTTTGAAATTTTTTCTTTATATATATTTTAAGATATTTATTTTTATTTAACCTCTTTAAAATAGTTCAAAAAATTTCAAGCATTATGTTTAAAAACAATTAGATGAAAAATATCATATGAATTCAAAAATTTCAACTCATATGCCATTGGACAGAGGATTCCTTCATGAATCCAACACGATCAACTCTGCCACCTAAAGGACAAATTTAGCCCTAAGTCCGCTAGGGTACAAAATGGAGTTGCAGGAAATTTTGCAGAAGGGGTGCTGAAATTGTGGATTTTAGGACTTGATAGGCTCGATCGAGTGCCTAAATTTCAAATTCAAATAGCTCGATCGAGGGTTTCATAAACCCTCGATCGAGCCATATATGTGGTTAACAAGGGCTTGATCGAGCCATATACGTGGTTAACAGAGGAATTTTTGAATGATCTAAAATTAAGCTTTTACCTCATTTTGAAATTCCAAATCTTATTAGAATTTTTGTGACCATGCCATGTAAAAACCTTATTAAATTTATATTAATATTAAAAAATTATTATTATTATTATTATTATTAAATTAAATGATGACATGATATTAATATACAAAAAATTAAAGTGTGAGAAGGATCGGGTGCTCTACAACTAGGGTTTGAGCAAACCTTGCGATGGCGCAGAGTCCTTTGTCATAGTGGCGCAGCAGCAGCGGTTCAACGCAGATCTACAACAATCTTCTGGTATAGCGAGGACGGGCATGGGCAAATCTCAGGGGGGGGCCTCAAAGCCCTCCCCAGAAGTTGAAAGAGATCTGTCGGTGCAAACAGGATCGAGGCACTCAGGGTTGGTACATGAGGATGAGGTTAATAGAGAACCCCCTCAGCAAGACAAAACAAACGCGCCCCTCAACCAGTCAAGAAGAAACAATGAGATACCAGAAAGAGATATAATGCACACGGACGTTCCAAAGGTAACCTCAAACACATGCAAACCCATAGCAACTGAAAGGCCTAGAATAGAACTACCCAGTCACAAAATCAATGGGAGAATCCAGTATATGAGGGACCATGCACTCATTGGAAAATTTATTGGATTCTGGCCAACAGAAAGAGCATTGCATGGATGGATCTCGGCCAAATGGAAACCCAAGGGCCATGTTACACTACAGCTAGGACCAAAAGGGTTCTTTACGGTGATTTTTTTCTGCATCGAGGACAAGAACTGAGTAATGGATGAAGGGCCATATTTTTTCAACTCAGCTGGCCTCTATCTAAGGGAATGGGCAGCAAGATTCAACTCGAATAAGGAGGATCTTAGCTGGGCACTAGTATGGATTAGGATTTACTCACTACCAGAGGAATATTGGGGAAGAATCGCTAAGAGATATAGGAAATGGGCTGGGGGAATACATAAAAGCAACAGAAGAAACGAAACTGCGCAAATACACATCCTACGCTCGCATCTGCGTCTTCATGCGCTTGGATAAGGCCTTACCAGACTCAGTAAGTCTCTCTCACGATGATTATGAATGGACTCAACCATTGGATTATGAACATGTCCCCTTTTGTTGTCGCAAATGTCATGCGCTTGGACATCTCTTCAGGGATTGCCCTCTGAATGCCAAACCCCAACCCCCCAATCCCTCTGACATGAAAAACCAAGACGGGTTCACCAAGGTTACCCATCACAAAATATCGCATAGAAAACCCTCGGATGGGAAGAAACCCCAGCCAGAAGCTGCATCCCTCCTTTCAACCAGCAACAGCTTTGAGATCCTGGCCAACACCTATGAAGATCCCCCTCTGCACTCAAACTCAAGGCTCCCGCCTCTCTCAGCCTCTGTTATCCTTCCTCCCCCTGGATCCTCTTCTCCTCCCAGTCAACTGGAAAAGAACCTTGGGCCTCCTAAAGAAATCAGAAAGTTCTTGAGTGGAAAGACAAAGGATATGGAGGTGGATGCCCCCTCCATCCATACTATGAGTACAGCCACAGCCCCAGAAGATATGAACCAGCCACAAGTGATGGACGAAGAGCCGGAAAGCTTCGACCTAGGAGGACTTGATATCCTAGAGCTTGAAGCAGCATGCAAAAAGAAGGAGTTTGACAAGATACCGGAGCACCAACTGAAAAAGCTGGAAGTCATCCTAGCCAGGGCATACTAGTAGCATCATTTAGGCATCCAACCGGGCAGCTATTGGGACGGGAGCCTCACTCCAAAAGATTCCAAGAAGAGAGGGAGAAGAACCGACCTTTAACTAACAATTGCATTAGGGAAAATATTGGTTGACTCAGGAAGATATGCGAAGCTGACCAAGTATTACAAACCCACCATTAATAGTGAAAGATGAAGCTCACATCATGGAATGTAAGGGGGATCAATAGCCCAGGAAAACATAGAATGATTAAGAACATGATAAAGCAGGAAAGGCCACAAATTTGTTTCCTCTAGGAAACGAAGTGTAACAGTGATACTCTGGGAAACATACTCTCCAGAGCTTGGATAGGTAGTAGCTCAGTGGCAGTGGATGCCTCTGGGGCTTCTGGCGGGCTCGCTATAGCATGGAATCCGCAAGCGATAGCGCTCTCAGATATACACGCATCCCACCACATCATCCAAGCAAGTTTTCATATTCTAGGTACCATCATTCACGGACATCTTACAAATGTCTACTTCCCTCAGGAGGCTGGTAGTAAAATGGATTTATTGGACATGATAGAAGCACTGAGTCTACACAGAGTCCACCCCCTGTGGATCATTGGAGGAGACTTTAACATGATAACTAAATTAGAGGAAAAGCAAGGAGGTCGAACAAGGATGGAGCAGGAAAATGAGCACTTCAAGGAGTTCATTCAAAACAACGCCCTTATCGATTTTCAGTTTTGTAATGGAACGCACACATGGAGCAATCGAAGGATTAGAAGGCATCAAATTGCCTCCAAGCTAGACAGATTCCTTCTAACTGATAACGCAGTCCACTTAGGAGGGGACATAATAGCAGAAATTCTCCCTTATGCAGGCTCTGACCACTGGCCTATCGCCCTTCAGTGGCAAAGACCGGGTAATGCCAATAAGAGACCATTCCACTTTGAGGCGTTCTGGCTCACTCATCCCGCATTCAAAGACTTCATCAAAAATACCTGGAACAATTTTCATCCGCCTGAAGGTTCCAAAATGTATCAGTTTCAACAGAAACTCAAGTATCTCAAAACTCATATCAAGCTCTGGAATCAAGAAACCTTTGGAAACATTTTTCAGGCGCAACAGAATCTAAACAGGGAAATGGAATAGCTCCAACAGAAAATAATCATAGAGGGACACAACGAAGAAACTTTGGAATAGGAGAAATGCATTCATTACCAACTGGAGGAGAGGAGAAAGCAGGAGGAAATATTATGGAAGCAAAAATCAAGGATAAGATGGCTGAAGGAGGGGGAGAGAAACACCAAGTTCTTCCACAGAACAATTGTACAACGGAGAATGCACAACTCTATCCCTTTCATTCAGAAGCAGGGGGGGAAAGAGTAGAAGAGCATGATGCGATTGAGCAAGAATTCATAAGGCACTTTCGGCAGGTTCACCAAGAGCCCCAAAAAGACAGAAGGCTGGCCATTGAAAAAATCACTCGAAACGTGCCAAAAATCATCACCGAAGATCACAACAAGCTCCTTCTTCGCCCTGTTCAACAACAGGAAGTAGACACAGCAATGCATCAGCTCAAGGAAGGAAAAGCCCCTGGCCCGGATGGATTCACAACCACCTTCTTCCATGCCTTCTGGGAATTAATCAGAGATGAAGTCTGGCAAGTAGTTGAGGAGTCGCGCACCCTGCACTAGCTTCTGCCCTCTCTCAATTCTACTTTTATTGCGCTCATTCCAAAGGAAGAAAGCAGTATCACCCCAGACAAGTTCCGGCCAATTGCTCTATGCAATGTAATCTACAAGGTGATTTCAAAGGTCATAGCCAATAGATTAAAGCCGCTATTGCCCCTACTCATCTCGCCTGAACAATCCGGCTACGTGGAAGGAAGACAGATCCTGGACGGCATCATCCTCTCGCACGAAGTTATACACTCTCTCAAGCACACCAAGCAAGCAGGTATGATACTCAAGTTGGACTTGTCAAAAGCTTTTGATAAGCTAAATTGGATATACATACAAAAAATGTTGTTAGCTTTTGGTTTCTCTCCTATATGGGTTCGATGGATTCATAGTCTCATTTCCTCTACTTTCTTCTCCATCCTTGTCAATGGCATTCCATCCCGCCCCTTCAGCCCCTCAAGAGGTATCCGGCAGGGTGATCCTCTATCGCCTTTCCTCTTTTTTCTCATGGATGAAGGTTTAGGTCGCCACATAACTCAGGCTCGCCTTGCCTAGAAAATCAAAGGTCTTTCCATCCATAGCTCCCCTGCTATAACCCATCAACAGTTTTTCGATGATAACATGCTGTTCAGGTACCCCTCTGTCCAAGAAGCTTCTATGTTCAAATCCCTGCTGAATGATTTCTCTGAGGCCTCAAGAACCAGTATTAATAATTCCAAATCTCATATCTTTTTCTTTCACACCCCTCCTGTCGTTCAAAGGGCCATCGCTCATATTCTGGGCTTCTCCATTGACACCCTCCCTTCCAAATACCTTGGGGCCCCTCCCATTGACTCAGCTATCAAGCATTCCTCTTGGTGCTTGCTTCTTGAGAAAATTTACCACCGGCTCAATTCATGGACTCATAGATCTCTGAATATAGCCAATAGACTAGTACTAATCAAGGCTGTTCTACAGGCAATGCCGCTCTACCTTTTTTCAATCCTTGCAGCTCCTAAATGGGTGATAAAAAGAATAAGGAATATACAGTGCAACTTTCTCTGGGGAGCGATGGGCACAAACCGCAAATGGGATTTGGTTAAATGGATCTTCGTATGCAAGCCTAAGGAGCAAGGAGGCATTGGTTTGAGAGACCCCAGCCACAGTAATGCTATAATGTGCACAAAAATCTGGTGGCAATGGTTAACCATCCCCAACAAACCATGGGCGACCATCTGGACAGCTAAATATGCCAATCACAGGCCACAGGAGGAGCTCATTAGGTTAACGCCCAAGGCAAAAGGCTTACTCATTTGGAATGCAGCTAAACAACACTTTCTGATGATTCAACAACACAGTTTTTGGGAGGTTCAAAATGGCAGGACAACACGTTTCTGGATGGATGCCTGGAACCAGTTTCCAAAACTCAGCAGCCTCCTCAGTTGACTCCCAAGCCACTCAGGGGATGAGCAGCATCAAGAAGAAATATGGCACCATTGGACTCAAGAAACTGATCAAGGATACAGGAAATGGCAGAAAAGCGAATTGATAATCAATAGAGCTGATCAAAGGACCATTAAGGAACTGGAAGGGGAGCTCCAAAAACGCCAAGTGAGATACTCCGAGGACAAAGACATCATACGCTGGGGCTACCAGTCAAAAGGAACTTTCACCACTGTAGAAGCCCACAAGATCATAAGTTTGACTACATCGCCTCTAGACCCTATATGGGGGAGAATTTGGTCAGCTGGTAACTAGCCCAAAGTATCACTTTTCCTATGGTTGGTGGGGCATCGGAAAATACTGACATGGGATAAACTCAGGCGAAGAAATTACCATGGGCCATCAATATGTGTTAATTGTAAATCGCAGGAGGAAACCCTTCAGCACCTTCTGGACTCCTGCATCCTGGCTAACCAAATGTGGGAGAAAGCCAGTTTTCGATGCCAAAGGAAATGCAGGGTATCAGAAGATATCATCGATTCAATTCACCAATGGCACCAGAGTCCATACAAAAGTGAAGTACTCAATAAACTTTGGAGATTAATACCAGGGCTCCTCACTCGGTGTATCTGGAAGGAAAGGAACAAGCGTATATTCAAAGATCAAACAACCCCCATAGAGATCATCTGGAACAACTTCTGCTTGAACCTTAAGGAGACATTAGCGCTTCACACTTGGACGCCAGATGATTTTCCTACTCTGGCAAATGAGAAGGCCATTTGGGCACATTGGAATTTTCCTCTCCAACAAGGAAACCCACCTCAAGCCCACATAGAAAGTAGCAAAGGAAAAAAGGATACCTAGACTCCACCACAAAAGCACACTATCAAGCTCAATTTTGATGGAGCATCAAAAGGCAATCCCGTAAATGCTGGATATCGGGGAATATTCAGAAATCATGTAGGCTCGCCCCTCATCTACTATGGCAACATAGGATGGGATACCAATAACTCAGCAGAACTGGAGGGACTATGGCAAGGACTTCTCCTCTCCAGAATCCAAAACTTTCAACCCCTGGAAGTTGAAGGCGACTCCCTCGTCCTCATCAACATGGCCAAGCAAATTCTCAATGGGACTCATGCCAGGAAAATTTCCAAAAGCTGGAGACTTGAAGCTAGATTGGAGGCCTTAGAACAATGGCTTCACAATAATCGAGCTATCATCTTCACTCATGTAAAACGGGAAGGAAATAAGGTTGCGGACCTCTTAGCCAACCTGGGGGTGGATTCTAAGCACACTCTTATTACAGGGACGCTCGACATAATCCAAAACCATGATCATGCACATGAATGCAAACTTCAGGTCCAAAAGGAAGCAGCTCCCCGGATGCGTGTGTTAGCACTGAGAATTAAGATGATAGGACAGTGGATGGGCGGGGCAGAACGCCACTTGCCTGACCTATGCAGGAAATGTGGAAGGGAAATAACACACGGCGCACGACATATCTGCATGATCATCATTCAGGGTATGCTATACCACCGGATCAGCTGGAATGCCAGGCTCACAGCGAGGGAATTAAGTCTCGCACGCACCAGCGTGCAGTGGAGGGCTCAAGCCATCAAGGGAGCAGTAATGGGAGGCGACTCCCAAGACAATGTTGGTAACCTTAAAACCGGAGAAGGGTCGAGGAAGATGGATAGTTTTGTGGCTCCGCCGCTCTGCCGGCACTTGATCCGAATGGAAAATGGCATCAACCCATGGTACTCATCCACCTATATTATTCATCCACCCATGGAATTTACCCATGGTATTGTAAATGGCATCTTCCCGTGCTATTGTAAAATCCACCCATGGTATTCATTCACCCATGGAATTGACCCGTGGTATTGTAACTGAAAAATACTATAAGTAACAAGTCACATTTTGTAAAAGGAAAAATTGTCCGCCACAATGTAGCCTTTATAGTTCAGAGGCATGTAGCCACCACATCTCTTCTCAGAGATAAGCTACCATCGCCCTAGCTGGTTTATTTCCATTTCTGGTTATCTTGGGGTCTGATCCGAATGGAAAATGGCATCAACCCATGGTACTCATCCACCTATATTATTCATCCACCCATGGAATTTACCCATGGTATTGTAAATGGCATCTTCCCGTGGTATTGTAAAATCCACCCATGGTATTCATTCACCCATGGAATTGACCCGTGGTATTGTAACTGAAAAATACTATAAGTAACAAGTCACATTTTGTAAAAGGAAAAATTGTCCGCCACAATGTAGCCTTTACAGTTCAGAGGCATGTAGCCACCACATCTCTTCTCAGAGATAAGCTACCATCGCCCTAGCTGGTTTATTTCCATTTCTGGTTATCTTGGGGTCCTTTCCCCCAAGATCTAAAAGATTGAAATGGATCTTGGGAGGAGAGACCCCCAAGATCTGAAAACTTGCAACCACTGATCCGGATCTTGGGAGGAGGCCCCCAAGATCTAAAAGATTGAAATGGATCTTGGGAGGAGAGACCCCCAAGATCTGAAAACTTGCAATGGATCTTGGGGGAAAGGACCCCAAGATAACCAGAAATGGAAATAAACCAGCTAGGGCGATGGTAGCTTATCTCTGAGAAGAGATGTGGTGGCTACATGCCTCTGAACTGTAAAGGCTACATTGTGGCGGACAATTTTTCCTTTTACAAAATGTGACTTGTTACTTATAGTAATTTTCAGGTTCAATACCACGGGTCAATTCCATAGGTGAATGAATACCATGGGTGGATTTTACAATACCACGAGAAGATGCCATTTACAATACCATGGGTAAATTCCATGGGTGGATGAATAACATAGGTGGATGAGTACCATGGGTTGATGCCATTTTCCATTCGGATCATTCCTCCCTCCTTAAGAAGCAATGGTCCCCATTGAGTAAAGTTACCTCCTGCGAAGCCTTTGTTGAATATGAAGAGCCACTGAAGATAAGGGTTTTATGTGGTTAACCAATAACCATAATGAACGAAGATCCGAGGATAGAGATACCCTGTAATTCTTGTGACCAACTGTGATTCTGACAGTGTGCAGCCTAGCAAATGGACTTCGATAAAGTGTGGGTTTGTGGATGACCGATAACCATGACGAACGAAGATCCGAGGATAGAGATACCCTGTAATGCTTGTGACCAACTGTGATACTGACAGTGTGCGGCCTAGCAAATGGACTTCGATGAAGTGTGGGTTTGTGGATGACCCATAACCGTGATGTTGGTTGCTGATGAAGTAGCAGGTGCCTACATAGCCTGGGGTGGGAGGGAATGTCTCCTAATAACCCAAGCCGAATGCTGCTATGTTGAAACTGGTGAATGTGAAGCAGGTGCCTACTAAAGTGGGGTGGGAGGGCACGTCTCCAATGGGAACCCACTTCGAATGCTACTCCAGAATTAAAATGGACATAAATCAGTCAATATAACTCATAATATTTATTATAACCTGTTTTTAGAAGCATAAGGACCATTTTGCATCTTCCCATGTGATGGAAATCCTTATCTGGGCACTCTGAGATCTCAGATTCGCGTTGCAACAGTTCCGCCGTCACAAAAATTCTGATAAAATAGCTGATTTTAAATCAGCGATATCTCCCACATCCGAACTTCTATTCGACCCATTTTTTTTTTGAGATTGGGTGATTTTTCGAGAGGAATCTAGATCTGGTATTTTTTTTTGTAAATTTTGTACCAAATGTTTCAGATATGATCTGCAAATTCGCCGCCCAAAAAAAAATTCCTGCAAAAAAATGAGAAAAGAAAATTTCTTCCTGCTTGACCCAAGAAAGTGCTCTGTGGAGGCTGTAGCACATGCCTGAAGTTTGTTGAATATTGCTGCAAAATCTGAAACTAAAATATGCATCAAACCCTCATTCCCATGGAATCATAACCTGCTCTGATACCACTGATCCGGATCTTGGGAGGAGGCCCCCAAGATCTAAAAGATTGAAATGGATCTTGGGAGGAGAGACCCCCAAGATCTGAAAACTTGCAATGGATCTTGGGGGAAAGGACCCCAAGATAACCAGAAATGGAAATAAACCAGCTAGGGCGATGGTAGCTTATCTCTGAGAAGAGATGTGGTGGCTACATGCCTCTGAACTGTAAAGGCTACATTGTGGCGGACAATTTTTCCTTTTACAAAATGTGACTTGTTACTTATAGTATTTTTCAGTTACAATACCACGGGTCAATTCCATGGGTGAATGAATACCATGGGTGGATTTTACAATACCACGGGAAGATGCCATTTACAATACCATGGGTAAATTCCATGGGTGGATGAATAATATAGGTGGATGAGTACCATGGGTTGATGCCATTTTCCATTCGGATCAGCACTCCTCAACGCATGCAAAGAAATTCAGAGAGAAGGGAAGGAATTGGACCCCGGTGCTGATAATCTTGGCCTTCTCTGTGAGGCTGGTTACTCCCCTCCCCGAGTACTACTCAGGTATCACAAATTGGCCCTCCCATTCTTATCTCTTGGCAACTGATATCTGTGTTTGGTTTTGGATATTGCACACGCGCAGGGATTTGGCAAACCCAGAGGATACGCTCAATCTAGGCAGAGGAGGCTCAATTAGGAGGCATCGCCGCATCCAGGCTATCGCCCCACAGCTAAATTTCTGGATCTGGGCCACTGTCATCTGCAGGATGCCTCGATTGAGACCTAGAGTGGGCAATCGCAGGGGGCAGCCGAGAAGAGCCCCAACGGATTCATCCTCCAACGACTTGAATCATCCTCCAAGGAGAGGGATTTCTTCTCGCAGTAGAAGAGGAAGGTCTCGAGCCTCTGACTCTCGACCCAGTCCGATTCCTGCCATAGGCTCCGCCATATTCACCTTTGACAGTGCTCTAAACAGGCCCAGGATCACAGCCTATTTTACAGTGGTTTTTCAGGAGGAAAGTTTAGTTGTTGACTTAAGGACTCAGGCAGAAAATTCGAGGGCAATCCAGGACCCCTCTTCATCTTTTCAGCTGGCTACGGAGAACACTCCTCAGCGGGAAACAAACGAACAAAGGAGCAGCGCGCGGGAGGCGATGATGGTAGATCTGGGTCCTGATGCTCAGAATGTGACACAGTTAGAGGAACCACCTGATATGGGCTGGTGTCGAATTACTGAAGAGCCCATTGATGAGTAGAAAGGCCATCCACGCTTCTCTTTTTGTAGAATGCCCCTCTCCACTGGGCAAGGTTGTAAGGCGACTCGGTCATGGGTTTCTGGTATTGTCTTGTGTTTCAGTGATCATTCCCCTCTGGTCTTTTTTGAGTTTTTTGATTTGTCTCATGTTTCAGAGATTATTCCCCTGCGTGGGAAACAAAAATAGACATTTTTCAAATATGCCTGTTTTGGATAGAACTGCCTCCCGCAGGAGCAGAGTGCTTGACCACGGTCATGATGTAAATTTACTATCTCCTTGTTAATATAATAGATATAGCTTTACGTAGAAAAAAAATATACAAAAAATTAATATTAATATATTTTAATGTTAATATTAAATTTATTGATTTTGGATTAATATACTATTATTAACATTAATATAATATAAAATTACTTATATTATAATATATACTAGCACAACCACATTAATGAATGTGGTTGATATACACCATAAACGTCAATAAAAGAATCATTAATACAAAAAGAGTCATACAAGCCGACTCAATATGTTAATTTTATTTAACCTTTTTTTTTTTTATAAATCTAACATAATAAAATATATAATATTTTTAAAATCCTATAGTAATCATAACCTACAACTACCTTTAAATAAATAAAAGCTAAACAATTTAAATTGGAAGACATGAAGCGCTCTATGTATCTTTGATGGAGGTAGATGGAACATTAATATTTTGGAAAATGATCATTTTCCTTCTAGGTGAATGTACAACACACATTTTAAATATTTATTATATATAAAAAAATTGTTGTATGACATCAAAATTAATTTTTTTTATATAAACATAATATTTTAATTGTCAAAGTATATATATATTTTTTAAATATAGAGTGAGAGAGAGTGAGAGAGAAGGGTAAGAGAGAGATAGGAGGACACAAAGATGGAGAGAGAGAGAGGGGGAGGAGAGAATTTCTGAGAAAGAGAGGGAGCTTGAGAGATGGAGTTGGAGGAAAAGATAGGGAAGGAAGAAGTTCAAGACATATAGAGAGAGAAAGGTGGAGAGAGAGAGAGAGAGAGAGAGATGGAGTGACAAGGGAGAGATGGAGAGAGTGTGTGTATGTTTGGGGGTGAGATAGAAAGACAAAGAAGGAGAGATGGAGAGAAGGGGGAGAGAGAATGAGAGAGGGAGGGAGATAGTCAACAGAGTTGCAAGACGAAGCTAGAGAGAGAGAGAGAGACGTGAGGGAGAGACAAAGGGAGGTGGGAGAGAAAGGAAGAGAGAAAGGACTTGAGAGGGAGGGAGATAGAGAGATGGAGTTGGAGGGAGAGAGAGAGGGAGGTAAGAAGAAATACATATAAATAAAGAAAGTTGTAGAGAGAGAAAGAGAGGGAGTGGCAGAGGAGATGGAGAGAGAGAGAGAGAGGGAGTGACAAGGGGGATAGAGAGAGATGAAGAGAGGAGAGTAGGAAGGAAAAGAGATAAAAGGGGTGCTGGAGTGAGATAAGGGGAAGAGAGAGAGAGAGAGGGAGAGGGAGAGGGAGGGAGATATAGATAGATATGGAGAAACAATGTGTATTTTGTGGGTGATATATAGAGATGAAGAAGGAGAGGCAAAGGGAGATAGAGATATAGATGGAAGGGGGAGAGAGGGAAGAAGAGAGAGATAGAGGGAGGGAGGAAGAGATAGATAGATATGAAGAGAGAGAGAGAGAGCGTGTGTTTTTGGGGGGGTGAGATAGAGAGACAAAGAAAGAGAGATGGAGGGAGATATCGATATAGATGGAGGGGCGAGAGAAAGGGAAGAAAATATCTTGCACTATATGCATTAATTTCAGTGTACAAATGTTGATTTCTAATCCTATTTGATTTCTTGCAAATTAAATGCATTAATTTATGTGTAGATGTTGATTTCTAATTCTATTTAATTGCTTGCATTAGATGCATTCATTTCATTAAAGATGTTAATTTATAATCTTGTTTGATTGAGCTTGCATTAAATGCATTGATTTCGGTGTAGATGTTGATTTCTAATCCTATTTGATTGCTTGCAACATTATATGCATTGATTTCAGTGTAGATGTTGATTTCTAATATTATTTGATTGTTTGCATTAGATGCATTGATTTTAGTGTAGATGTTGATTTCTCATCCTATTTGATTGCTTGCATTAGATGCATTGATTTTAGTGAAGATGTTAATTTATTATAAATTATGTAACTAGATATATGATGTACATTAATTTCAAGGTAATTAGTTTAACATTGTGCATTTATTTCAATGTAAGCATGAAAACGTTATTGACGACGTGCATTATGACTAAGCTTTTGTAGATAACCTCAAACAAAATAAAATTGAATAAAACTTGTATAAGGAATTGATTGAAATACTTGGATAACTACTTGTAAATTTAGGAAAATTGATAACATTATATAAAATTATAGAAATGTTGCCATATATGGTTGTTTTCCCTATATATTAAATTTCAATACAATTGACTTATATCATGTTATGACTAACCTCTTGTAAATATTCTCAAAATAAATAATGTTGAATAAAACCTATATGTTGTTTACATGACATCTTTTAATATTAAAACTGAATAAAACTTATGTCAATCCTAGTTGTGTTTTTTAATTGAACCTTGAGATGAGAAATTGATCGAAATACTTAAAAAGGTTGTCCATGCAATGGTATATGGGTGGGTTGCAAAACGTTTCATATATATATAGGAGACTTTATAATTCAAATAATTTATTTTTAAAATTGAATTGTAATAACATACATGTTGATTGCACAGAAAGACACTTTCTACAAGCCAATATGAAGCATGATTGGAATTATTTCCATGTTCAATATTTAATTGATACATGATATATTTTAGTTGATTTTAAGTATCAAAGTGACTTGCATCATAACTTAATATTGTACTTATTTTCTTAGTCTATGAAACTGGAAATTAAAAATGAATATATATTTTACTAATAAAAGTTATAGTATACAGAAAAATGATTAAATTAGCAAAATAATTTTAGCGGACCCATAAACTTTAAAAATCAATATGCATCCATAAATAAGATTAATACAAATCCACAAATTGAAACAGTGAATACATGTTTCAATAAACTATCCATATGAAAATATATATAAACTACAAATATCACATGACATCCATATACTAAAATAATAAGCATCCATAAACTAAAAGAATATCCATGATGTACATCCATAAACTGACCATGTATGAAAATATACAAAGTATGTATTGCATGTGTGAATATGCCCTATGAAATGACCCTGAAAAATATACAAACTATGACACTCTAAGTACCACCAAAACTCCTATGTGAGCTTTTTTGTGCAAAGAAAGTGTCCATATGTTGGTACTGCAATATAACACATTCAAATTCAAACTAATTAGATCATTATTTGTACAAAATAAACAATATTAAAATAAATGACATTGAACCACATTTTTCATTACATATACATGAATCTACTAATCTCAGTCGACTCCAAATGCAAGTCAGATATGATGGGGGTTTGATCATGAATCTAGGTTTGGCGCTCCCCTACCCGTGGCTCGATGATTGGGGCCTGCATCGATGGACCCACATCATCAGTGCCTCTAAACCCAACATCCCACTCATGCCTCCACATAATAGTGGCATCATCGACACTCTGCATATGGGTCTGTGTACACAATGGCAAGGACAAATTATAATTAGTCTACAAATTACTTATCATATATGTGTAACTTAAAAAAATAAAATGCTAAAGTCTTAGGAATAATTTTTTTTACCTCAATTGTTGGTCCATGTGGTTGTATATAGTGTCTCTTGTCCACATTAGTGAACATATAAGGTGGAGGTGAAGGAGAATCCATGGAAACATGCTCTGGTCGGGGATGGTCAAGTTGATCAACTGTCCCCTCGGATGACCTCATAAGCTCATCCATGTAGCTGGGATGTGTCTACATGTTATCATGAACTTATTAATATAAATATGCAATCTAATATGAACTAGAAATTTTAATATAAATAATTATGCATAATTTGACAATAAGAGTCAAAAGTTTCGTATATATATATATATATATATATATATATATATATATATATATATATATATATACGTGGTCTGTGTCAAGCAGGTCGTGCACCCTCCAAGTCTCACGAATGGAATCACACTATAGTTGGTGAAAGAGTAAAATCGCGAGAAATGCATCATCATATAAGGGCCATGGTGGGTCACAAGGTAATGGTGGTGGTCTCCTAATCTCTCCATACAATGCAACACACACACTAGCTAATAACATATGCATCTTGTTTGCAATAGTGTCTCACGTCTCACCACTGAGCTGACAACTCTTCTAGATATGTTAGTAATACCAAGCTCTGAGACGTTAGTGGAAAGAATCTTAGAGGTGTTGGTACATCCCCAAGGTCCCTACGAGACCCCTCGTGCTCATAGGTATGTTCGAAGTTGGGTCCATAATAATGCGATCTAGTATTAGTGTAATCCGAACTCATATGTAACACGAACTCTGCATATAAATGCTTGGAAAAATAAATGGTGTCATGTTCATGGTGTGGGAATTTGCCCCAAGCTCTAATGAATCTATCATACATGAAAGGCGTTGCATGAACATTACTAAAATATTTTAGTGGAATCAGACCTTTATGTCTAGCAAGGAGATCTAGAGGGATGTTGAACAACTCCCCTTGAACATCAATGTCCTTAGTGACCTCTTTCACGACCTCTCAAGAATATGGGCCTCTAACTTCATGCTTCTTGATCCTATGTATGAACTATAATATGTGGCTATGTGGGCCCGACCTCCAATATGTATCGATCAACCTAGTCATGTTATCCAACATCAAAGACAATGCAAGATGAGTCGGTGAATTGGCAGGGATCTTCTTTATCTTTGTTGTGATCCATGTATGATGGGTCATAACATCCTCTAATGTGATCTGAGTTGTAGCATCATCCCACAGAGGGATTGATGTTTCACTCTAATCCTCAGCTTCGACCTATTGAGGACTTGTAAATCATAAACATAATTTAACATATATATAATTAAAAACTAGAAGCATAATAACATATACATTAAATTCAAACACATCAGTTGAAGACAATTTAAAAATTAAAGACAATTTCAAGACATAACACATAAAGTTTAAAGAAGATTTAAAAATGCAGGAGGTGTATCTGAAATGGGCGAAGAAGGTCCACTGGATGTAGCATGGTCATCAATAGAGACAAAAACATTACCTCTGACACTCTGACTGGCGTCAGAGGTAGGATCTATGAGGGGAACATGAACTCTCAGTGGGCTACATGATCTATCACGAGCTCGACCACGTATAATAGAACCTCTCACACTGTGATGGCCTGTATTTGGGGTGCATATATGGGATGCCTCGACATATTACATATAATACATATAAACTAATCCAATAAAAAAATACAAAAAAAAACCATTTCTAAGCTCAAGTAGAATAATCTAGCCTGATGTCTTAAACTTAGAGTCCATTTTTTGATAATTTATCAAAAAAAGTACATTGAGTTCCATGTAAACACAATCGAAAGAAGTAATCAAATCTACCCTCATGCTTTTTCTCATTTCTAAATAATGCATTTTATTCATAGCACATAAATATGTAAATATATATGTAAAAAATTGAAATAAACCTATTTACAAAACTAATAAAATTTCATGCCAACCAAATACAGAATAGACTTTAAGTTCTTAATGTTTGACTTTGGCACATGACATGTATTAGGTGAAAAGCACATGAAGACAATGTTTCTTGTACAACACACTACATAATGAAACAATATGGTACAAATTAGAAAAGAGTCTAAATGCTTTTATTCACTAGACCAAATGCACTTTTCATGATGGATTTAATGTATCTATCAATGATGCATTGTTGAAACACACACACACATATATAATGTTTTAAATAATTATGCTATGTTAAATGTTATAGTTATATTATGTTATAGTTATGCACAATGTATATATTACACTATGTTATGTTATGTGTTATATATAAATATAGTCAAATAACTTTGTGTTATGATAAATAGATATAGAATTATCATATTCATATATGTGTGTGTGTGTATGTGTACATAGTTATTGTTATGTTAAATAGTTATAAAAAACAATATATATATATATATATATATAGAACTATAATATATCTAGTTATGTGATATGTTTTAGCTTTATAATCGAGTTAAATATATATAGTTACATAGTTATGAAATAGTTATAGTTATGTTGTATATTCATCATGTCAATCTCAATATCCTAATTTACTTATTTATTGGTTATAGTTTTGTTGTTTTTTGTATTGGAGTTTTTTGAGGTATATTTTTAGTCAAAATTGCTAGAAATTTAAAACGCATTTTAAATAACAAAAAATTTAAAAAATTTAAAATTGATTTTACAAAATTCCTAAAGAAATAAATGTTTTAACCATTCAAAACTAGAAAATGTGCATTTAATAAACAAAACATTGCAAGTAAGAAAGAAATTTAAAACCTAAATTGTAGTTTTTTTTGGTGGTTTCGAAGTGTTTTCTAGGTCGTTTTCAAAGGTTTTTTTTATGGTTTTCTAGGTTGACTTTGTGGTTTTCTAAGTTGTTTTGAAGGGTTTTTTTTGTGGTTTTCTTCTTGGTTTTGTGATTTTTTAAGCTTTTTTGAAGAGGCTTTTTGTGGTTTTCGAGGTTTTTGTATGGGTTTTTTTAATAGGCTTTCATGGTTTTTGTACATGGTTTTTAATTTTAATTAATTTGTTACATTTTACACAAAAAAAGACAGAGGATAGAATACCTACCTTCGTTTGAGCCTCTAGGACATTGGCGGCGTGGTTGATGAGATTGATTTGAATGCTCCATTGCTCGATCGAGATCCAATACTCTTGGTCGAGTTATTGTCAAACTCTCGGTCGAGCTCCCATGGTTTGTGCAAATGATGTGCATAGACTACGACAGTGGTATATATATAAAAAGGGCTCGGTCGAGATACTTTTTTAGTGCGCATGGAGCTCGATCGAGCACTTAAAAAATGCTCGATCAAGCGCTTCAATAACTTGATCAAACCATTGTTCTTTCCACCCAAACGCATCCTCTTTGGCCAAAAAGTGTAACCCAACTGCATACTTTCACCCAGAAATATCATACATATATAGTTGATGGCATTATGATAGCATATTTTGAGTGGATTGTTTTTTGTTGGATGATCTTATTGTATATATTTAGATGTAGGTGGATTGATATAATATATGATCGTAGGTATGGACAATATATGCACTCATCTTTTAGATGATTGTTGAGTGAGAAACAATCATTTCCTTTTTTTATATGTGTTACAACATCTACAACATATAAATTTTACTAATTTTTAATGGAAATTACGATTTTTCCTTAGGGAAAAAAGATAGATCCCAATGAATCTATAATGGTTCTCTCTCGATATATACAATGAGCAAATTTACATTGTTTAAATTGTATTTTTGAATGCTATAGAAAATATATAACTTAAACTTATATATCCAAAAAGCCTTTATTGGATTTCAGGGAAATTTGACAAAAAAGAAAATATACCTAATAAAAGGACCAAAATGTAAAATAGTGAGACTAATTCAAATATTTTAACTATAAAAACTTATTTTTCAATTGCTTTATATGATATATACATAATTTTTTAAATATTATATAATACATTAAAATATTTTACATAACATTTACATAGTCCACATTAAAATGGTTTTTTTATTATTAATATATCTTTTTAGTATATGTTAATATGACTTAATCCTACCCACTATAGTATTTTATTGATGAACCGCATTTAAATTTTTTATTATTATGAATATTTTTAAATGTCACATATTTATTTTATCTTAAAAATTAAATGAATTACACATCTCTCTCTTATTATTCTTATTAGGAATTACTTGAAGGTGGAAATCCTTCACCTTCTTCAAAAAGAGCTCTAGTTGGATAGTTCACTAACTTACGGCCTTTACCCAAATTCATGGAAACTTGGGTTTGTTAGAATTGGAGGAATCTTGTCCAAAGTCATATCAATATTGTGATATCCCCATATTGACCCTTGAGTTAATTTTGATTTAATTGTAGTTAGTAACGTTGATGACATTGTATTTCCTGTGTCTACATAAATGTGTTATTATGATGGCAAATATGAATTGAATGAATCCATGAACAATGTATATGTAATATAGATGCTTGATTCACGAATATGTTGACACAATCGATTGGGAACATATGATCTACGATATGGACTATGATACCACAAATAGGAAAATGATGAGTGTGTTGCAAGGAATTACCTTTCCAAATCCTCACCATGAAATTCAAAATTAAAAAATGAGCCTTTTGTCTCTTGCCGAAGAACCAATTGATTGTGAATGACTGGGCAATTAGGACAATCACTCTCATAAATATGGAAGTCGAGGTCATAGATATGATAATTCTTAGAATTTAATGGAAGGGATGAGATGAGTACATTCCTTGGATTTTGAATTTAACCCATAGATTTCCTGGGAGGCTGAGTTAAATGTGGGACTATACAATGGCAAACTACATTAAACATGGAAAATTTTGGAAGAGGACAAAGACTTGTGAAGGAAAATGGGTGTGAAATATTCATACATACATGCATTCAAACATATATGTATAGAGAGGGATACCCATAATGAGTAGAGACACATGAGTGCTTAAGTAATGAAAATCACAAGGGGAATGTTTCCAATCCCAATTGGAATTACAACTGAAGCATTCTAGGTGATTAAACTACATTTTGGGTGCCCAAATATGCCCATAAAAATACAAATCATGAATTTGTATGATGTTGGTATGTTTTGGGCTCCCTAAAAATGATATTTTATTGTCAAATATTTGCTAAATATCTCTCGACTCTAGTTGGGAAAAGTGGGTTGCGATTTTATTTGTGCTAGTTGAGCATGATAAATAAGAGATGGGAAATCATAAGAGGATGCAAAGTAGTGAAGGCATTCCATTATTTGCTTCACTAACTAATTGAAAGGCATCTAGAGATTGTAGAGGCCTAAGCTCACTTAGGTAAGGAAATCCTTGACTGTATCATATGTGTGAAGGAAATTTGTCTTCACCAGCCCAATTACCAGTGAGTTATCAATTTTCCCCTTGTGGTATCATAGCTAGGCTAGGGGTGGACAAATGTAGAAAATGATCCTTCCCAGATGGGTTTCCATTTTGAAATATTAGATACTTGTTTTCTCTTTTCATTTAATTATTGTACATTTTCTTCTTAAATAAATCTAGTAAAAGTTTATAGTGTTTAATTTTCTAATAATGAAGGTCTGTTTATATGATTTTTTTGCATAATATGTTTTCATTGATGTTAAAGCTAGGGGGAGAACCATGAGACCCTTTTTGGGTACATGTTAAAATTAGGGAGACACCCGCAATATGAATAATATTGTTCGAATAACTTTGTATATGTCAACATAGCCATAGTCATAAGTCTGCCCAACATTGATGGCATGCATGAATTCACATCAACATGTATAAAGAACACATTTGGAAAGCACACTAGAATATGAATTGGATTGTGGCAATGTGATTTGTATTCAACACAAGGTGCATAATTCAGGATCAGAGGAGTAAAGTCAAAGATCCTAAGGAAGGATCAAAAGGTCGAGTAGGTGGTTTGAGGCACAAAACAAACAACAAGTCAAAATTTTGAAAAACAATGTCAAATTTTCTTATAACAAGGAAAAGCTTGCAAATCACTTTGCTTCGGTATAACTCCATCAATTAATGAACAAAGATATTTTTGGTAACATAATTTTCATCTACCAAACCCTCTACAGATAGATATTTTTACAAAGGCTTGGCTTTGTAGATTCACTAATATCCCGATATACGTAGCTCTTGGACTAACCCCTGGTCGTAGAGGTACTAAGGTGTAGCACCTTGTAGAAATTATGGTGTAGAATTGTAACTACTCATGAAATTTTAATCTAAATCACAAGATACAATCCTACTTTATTGCTCTGCGGAATTCAATTCACAATTTAGGACATCAATCACAAACATACAATAAGAAATGACACACATGCACAATATTTTTCCATGGGAAAGAAATCTGCTAAAAAACACTTATGTCTGCTTGCATTAATTTGATGATAAATATGTATTACAATTGCTAGCTCAATATGAGCTCAACCTGCAGATGAATAACCCATCTCTTTGCTCACTGAGAAGCTCTGACCTAGACTTAGTCAATTTCTGGCTCTCCTTGAGCCCCTATTTCCTTGCGAAATTCCTGAGGAAATTAGGCCCCTATTATTTAGGAATTTCCTCCAAAATTCTTGCACAATTCCCAAGGTTGATCATCTGACTACATACAACACTTGTACACTCAAGACTAGTCTACCACTGGTGTTACACTACCTTGGAATCTCCACCACGACTAGGGAACTCGAATTATCTACATGCACTAGCTATTTTGGGCTGATTGATTAGTTAATTGGATGATGATTGAGTTATATTGTTGTCCCACTACACAACTAACCTTCTACTAGTTCCTCCAACAGTTAGAACTAGTTTAACTGAAAACAAATTGAAATAACTGACCTTAATTGCTACAAATTAGCAATCACACATGCTTAACTGAACTCCAACTCCTCTAACTCGAATTTACTGAGCTAACTGGGTGACAAGAGCCATGTCACACAAGTTAACTGTATCCAAGTTGTCTGTTGATGTGGAAATTTGATTTTTCTCAATTTTACCAAGGAAAAATCAAATTGAGACTTTCTTGCTATATTTTTCAATACTCCCTCTTGGCAAGAAAGGGATTATCAATCACCATTATCCTGCACTTGTGGAACTCAAAATTCCCTCTTGACAAATCCTTTGTCAAAATGTCAACATCTTGTTCCTCTGTCGGAATGTATTGTAGCAACATTATCTGCCTCTACACAAAACCTCGTAAATGGTGATATTAGATATCTATATGCTTAGATCCATTGTGAAATATTAAATTCTCAGAGAGCTTGATGCAACTTTTATTATCGCAATAAATCACAGTTGGATACATCGTCTAACCAAATAGTCCCACAAGTATCTTTCTCGTCTAGATCGCATCACATGTTACTGGATTTATAGCCATGAAAAGACACTGGCAAGTTAGTTGTCCTTTGCCTCACCTTGCAAGGTGAGTTCTATGAGAAAAATTTCGGTGTTTTGATGGACTCCCCTCTCTCCCCTATCGTAGAAAACCTGTTTATGGAAGATTTTGAGACCAAAACCCTAGCCTCCGCTCAATTTCGCCCTAAAAAATGGAAATATTTGTTGATGACACTTGTGTCACCTGGCCTCATGGTCATGAGAAACTCGATTTGTTTCTTAACCACCTAAATTCGCAATCAGGATCCATCAAGTTCACTATGGAAATTGAGGAGAATGGTCACCTTCTCTTTCTAAACATTCTCCTTTCTAGGAAGGATGATGGTTTCGTTTGTCACCAAGTTTTAAAAAAAAAAGACCCACACGAAGTAATATCTCCATGCTCGTTCTCATCTCTTCCCTGCTAAAAAATTTGGTGTTCTCAGCACTCTTGTTACCTGTGCTCTAAGAATCTCCGATGAAAGCCACCTTGATCAAGAGAAGTCTCATCTACTTGAAGTTTTTAAAAATAATGGATATAGCAGACCTGAAAGCCTCAAGGCCTTTCTCAAAGCCAGCAAAGCGCCTAAAGATAAACTTGCTCGAGTTGATCCTATCTGGAAGGTTCATCTCCCTTATATCCAAGGGACCACTTGACAAGATTGTCCACATTCTTAAAAATATGAATGTCTCCTCTTCTTTCAAACCTCTCCAAACCATAAAGAAATCCCTTAGATCCGCCAAGGACCCTATCGACCCTAAAGACTCGAAAGGAGTTTACCTTATTCCCTGCTCCTGTGGGATCCCCTACATTGGAGAAACAAGAAGATCTATTAAGCTGAGAATCGGTGAGCATGCTGCCAACATTAGACACAATTGCTCGCGCACATCATCCATTGTCGAGCATGCAGAGAAATCAAAGCACCATGTATGTATTGAAGAATCCAAAGTCATTGCTAGGGTGGATCATTTCCACCATAGGAAACTCAGAGAAGCAATTGAAATTGAAAGGCATGCAAAAAACCTTAATAGGGATGATGGTTGGAAATTAAGTAAAAGTTGGATTCTGGCTTTATCCTCTTGACTCTTCCTCCTTTAGTTTTGTCTGTTTTTCCTCCCTTTTTCCGCCCTCGGGCCCCCCTTTTCCCCCCTTGTTTCTTTAACTTCTTGTTGGTGAGCTTAACTTATCCTGATTCTTTCCTCGTTATCCTTTAGATTTTTCTTAGGAAGGTTAGTTCTCCTCTAAATATTTTAATCTTAATTAATCCAATTACCAATCCTCTTTTCTAGTAAACCTTTAATTTCATCTAAGATAATTAGGTTTTCATCTAATAATTTTAATATTAAATTATAATTAGATTAAAATATTTTATCCCAAATTTATTCCAAGCTTTGTGCCTTTAACCTAATTTAACTTAAATCAATTTCTATTACACCTCATAAACCTCATAAATTATTATTTACTAATAATATGGGTAGATAATTAATTTATATTAACATAAATAATTAATTTACAGATAATATTACTATTAGTAAATAATTAATTTCATAATTATACATTTCATAACGGCTAGTATATGAGACCACTAGATTGGTCAAACCCTAACAAACAACTAATTATTCTAGATAATATAGAACTTGATATTATTTAATAATAAAATTTTAATAAATAATAAAATAATATATAACAACTAGTTTCTAACTAAACTATTAAATAATTTAACTAATTAATGACTATTTTTCAACTAATTAACAGCTATTTCTCTAACGAATAACCTTGGGCATGATACATACCTGCTATTTATTCACTCTGATCGATCAATTTCTCACCTTGTCCTGAGGATGAACCACATTGGTTGGTTCGAAACGTTGACCAAATCATAACGATGTGATTAATACGAAAGACTAGTATCTACATTATGGATCACAAAAGTCTTAGATCTAACATATTCTACTTCTACCGAGCTAATCACCATAGATCTTTGATTCCTTTTGTATCAGGAAACAACTATGGACCCAACACTGAAAATTCCACCTAATGTACTCTTTCGGTTAGATGGACTCCCTGCCCAATCTGCATTTGTGAAGCCACACAACTTCACTCCCTCTATCTGTTTGTACCATAATCCAAACTAGGTAGTGCCTCTGAGGTACCGTAAAACATGCTTAGTTTCCTTCCAAAATAATTTGGTTGGCCTAACCATAGTTTGTCTCAGCTAGTTGATTGCATAGCACATATTTGGTCGTGTGTTCACAAGATACATTAGTGAACCCACTAGCTTTCGATAAATGGTACCATCCACTTCTTCACCTGAAGTGGCATCCTCCTTCCTCCAGTTGGTCGCTAGAGGTGTCTCCATGGGTTTACAACTCTCCAAGTGAAATATTTGCAGTATGTCATTTGCATACATTCCTTGAGAAACAAACAATTCCCTATCGCCTTGCCATAATTCCAATCTAGGGAAGTAGTGCATGAGACCCATGTCCTTCATTTAAAATTCCCTTGAAGGGCCCTCCTTGCAAGATCTGATCAATTTCTCATCACTAGTTAAGTCATCAACATATAAGAAAATAATAAGAAATTTACCTTAGACCAAGATATGATAGAGGTTCGCATATGCTTCACTTTTGCTGAAGCCCAAACCAGTGAGATAGTTGTCGATCCTAGTCTACCAAGCACGAGGTGCTTGTTTGAGACTGTACAACACTCGCTTGAGTCCACACACATGAGACTCTCGAGAAAATGTTTCAAAACCTTATGGTTTCTTGATGTACAACTCCTCCTCAATAACCCCATTGAGAAATGTTGTTTTTACAGATCTTCCACCACATCTGCGTAGTAAGTGGTAGAATTGATCAAATGGATGAATACCTTGCCACAAGAGAAAAGGTTTCCTCATAGTCAATTCACTCAACTTGAGAGAATCCTTTGGCCAAAACTTTCGTCTTCTACTTCTCTATGCTTCTGTCTATTGCATGCTTAACCTTGAATATCTATCTCGAACCCACAACTAATTTAGCTACTGGTCTTTGGATCACTTCCCAAACACTGTTCTTCATAATGGATTCATACTCTTCCACCATTTCATCAACCCATATAGGTTGATAAACTTCTTCCTAAAAATAGGATGGCTTAGTCTCTACTATCTTAATCATTAGAGCCATGTAGCCAGTGTACCTCTCAGGTGACCTCCTTTTCCTGTGCAAATTTGAAGGAGTTCCCACATTCTCCCTCGCATCCTGCACTAATCTATCAACTTCCCTGGTTAATTTTATGCCTTATCTAGATGGTTCTTCTTGAGTGGATGTCTCCACTCTCTGCTCCTCAATTTGTGTCTGCTCCACAACTTCCTGAGGCTCCTACTTTAGAGCTAAAATCTCCTCTTCTGGTGGTATTTGAAGCTCCCTCTCAAGAGAGCATCACATCACTTTCTCCTCATCAAACTTTACATCCCTTCACACAACTGTCATTTTGATGGATGTTAAGTACACATGGTAGTTGTGTGGGGTTTCTATGTAACCCACAAATACTCCCAACTCTATTGTCGACTCAAGCTTCTTCCTACAATCTTTGGAGACATGGAAGTAAATAGAGGCTCCAAAAATATTGAAGTGCGACAGATCTAGCTTTATCATCAAGAAGGCCTCCTCTAGTGTAATCATACTAAGAATCCGATGAGAACTCTGGTTCTACAAGTAAATTATTGTGTTACATGCCTCTACCCACAAATGCAGTGGTAGGCCTTAGTCATGTAGCATAGCTCTCGTTGCACCCACAATGCTTCAGTTCTTCCTCTCAACCACCCCATTATGTTGTGGGTTGTGGGGTGTTTTCAACTCTTTTTGAATGCCTTATTTCGCACAGAAGTTTTTGAATTCATTCAAAAAATACTCACCTCCATTATTGCTCCTGAGAGCCTTCACCTTCTTGTCCATGTCTTTCTCAACTAGTGCCTTGAATTCTACAAGCTTGGAGAATGTCTCATCCTTCTTCTGCATGAAGAAGATCTATCACTTCCTTGAGAAGTCATCAATAAAAATGACAAAATATTTATGTCTGGTAGTGGCCAATGGTTATTCGCTATATAATATTAAAGGTGTTATGATGCAAATGGCCAAGCCTTTTGTGCCAAAGTTCAATGATATCGCGGATCTGCACTTTCTCTGCCTTACCGCTTAATGTAGCACAATATTCCACATCTAGCTTATATTAGTTTTTCACACGAACCTCGATCTGCTTCACTTGTCCAATGGCTATGTGTCTCAGGAATGCTTTCCCTTTGTTGAATATCACATCATAACCATGGTCTTCCAAAACTGCAACAAAGATGAGATTTTTCTTTAGGCCTAGAATGAACATGATATCCTTGAGTCGAAGAGGGGATCCTGACTCCCTCTGAAAGGTGATTGCACCAATCCCAGTTGCATTGTACCTTCCATTGTCCCCCAACTCAATATGCATATCGAGATATTTCTCCTCCAGGTCACTAAAAAACTCTCTACATCCTATCATGTGGAATGATGCACCTGATTCCAAGTACCACACGCTCCCCATCACCATGCTTGTCATGCTTGTAATAAGGATGGAGTCAAGCTTGAACTTTGAAGCCAAGGCTTCACCTGCTACTCCTCCTGAGTTCTTCTTACTTGACTTTTTGTGTGGACACTTTGTGGCATAATGCCTAAATTCATGACAATTGAAGCACTTTATTTTGGACAAGTATTTCTTCTTTCCCCCTAGGATGGATTTTGGTTTGGTTTGAGATTTATTCCCTTTTCCCTTCTTTCCCTTTGCAACCAATGCAATTTTTTCTTCATCCTCACCCTTGGATGAAGTCCCATCTATGGTATTCTACCATATCTCTTCTTGTACCAAATCAGACCATAAGCATCCCAATTCGGTAATTTCTCTCTCCCATTCACCGAGTCTTGGTAGCTATGCAAGATTTTATGAAGGCCTATAAGAGTTAGGCTTACCAAGTCATCTTCTGCAACATTAACACCAAACCCACCAAGTTCATCATGAACTTGTGTAAATATGCTCAAATACTATAGGATAATGTCATTCTTTTGCATCTTGATATTTCGAAGTTTATCCTTGAGTGTCAGTTTCTTGTGGTCAAATTTATTCTCGAACAATTCTATTAGTGCATTCCACATTACGAAAGGAGTTTCTTTCCCATGGAGATTTGAGAAAATGTGGTCTCACACTCCCTCCAAGATTATTTTCCTCGCCTTCGCTTAGGGAGAGTTGTTGAATTACCCATGTGTAGCATACTTTGATGCAGGAGAGTTTTTATTAGAGGGAAGACGTTGAAGTCCCCAAGAGCAGGCATCTTCAAGCAGTAAGAGGACTACTATAGGGTAGAGCTTTGAGCCCATTTTGAGTCATTTTAGAAATAAATAGAAGTGTTGTGAAGTCGTGGAATTCTTGTGAAAAACATAAGAGGGGGAAAGGACTTGCCAAAATTTGTGAAGGTACGTAGACTGAAAGGGTTGAGTTGATCACTCCTTTAGTAAGTAAGTCAAGTATACTTTGTTTAGGGTCTATTGGTAATCATAAGAAGTTGAATCCAAACCCTAGTTGTTGCATTAAAGTTCTAGGTTGAAAAATTATATTGTGCACTAGATTAATTTACTATTGTATGTTTTCTGGTATGTAAAGTGCTTGTGTTATGGAATTTTGGTGTGTTTGTGATAATTTATTAGACATAAACATGATTCTAAAGTGTCGAGGAAAACTCAACAAAGTGTCCTTCTCACCTCCACACCCCGAGAAAACCTTATAACAACTCGAGTGATCATTTTCATAAGGCCAAGCTATCCACTTTGACTAACAAACAAATGGAATCACAAGTTTTCAATTATTTAACTAAGTATGATGCCAAGGTATAATACCCATAAAATTTACTTCTCGTCATGATTTAACAGGTGGTTAATGTTATTGTTAACCAATGGCTCAACCTAAGTTCATGTAAATCGCAATAAATAAATTATGCAATTTGTTTTAAGTGTAGAGGTGCAGGAGTGAAAAGAAAGTGCAATGAAAGCTTCCTCCCCACCTTCGCACTCCAAGGAAACCTTATAGCAACTCAAGTGACAGTTTTCATAAGGGTTCTACCCACATTTACGAGGAAATAAATGGCGTCAATAGTTTTCAATTATTTAACTAAGTATGATCCCAAGGTATGATACCCATACAATTTACTTCTCATCATGATACCATTTTGTCTTCTATGTAGAATGGCCAACAATGTCCACATATTGCAATTAAGATTATGGTTCAATTTTCAGAGAATAATAATCATTCATTTTGCAGTGGAATGGACCTAGCGTGGAGGGTAGTCGATAGGCTAGCATATCTAATACATGGTCATTGTTGTAACAATAATACATGTGTGTTGGGTGATTCAAAATCTTTGTATAATAATAATATCTTTCTTGCTATAAAACCTACAATACACACCAGAGAGAATAATAGAAATATTGCATTTTCCTCCCATGTAACATTATCGATATCTCTTCAAATAGCTTCAACAAATCCCTGTCTCGAGATTCCATAATCAAACATTGTGTGGTACATGCCCATGAAAATATCTCCAAGAATCTTGCAACATGATGAATAAATCAATAAACATACTTTTGAAAAGTTTGAATTGAAATTTGAACCATGTTCTAACAACATCCTTGACGTATCATAAACAATATAGGAATTTAACTTCAGATGTGCATAGATATGCCATGGCTAGGAGACTAATGTGAATTTGAGAGAGACTTCTGTAATACAATACTATTTTTCCATCTAAATTGTTCATCAACCAGAGCTAAATGGGAGAGTTTAAAAATATTTATGGATATCAAGGTGAATTCCATGTACATAGAATGTGCAGAGGTAGTAACGTGTAGGCGCTTGATTGGTGTTGAGGCTTTAATGAGGGCAGGGAGAGCTAAAAAATAATTATATATATGAGGGAAAATTTCATGTACATATATTTTTTATAGGTAGTAAGGTGTTGGGTTTCAAGTAGTGTTGAGGCTCGAATGTGTGGAGCCCAAATGAGGCTAGGCATGAACAAGAAGAAATTTATGTAGTGTGTGACAAGTTTGGTAGGAGTTTCCTACCACAAAGTCTTTGTAATGACAACAACTAGGGTAGAAACAATTAATAGCATTGAGTAGGAAAGTATGCAAGAAAGAACAAATACAAAAAGTAATCATGCGAAGTAGTGCATGTGCACAAGAAGTCGTATGCAAGGCAGAGAGGTATGGAAGAAGTGCGTGGAGGTTGGAATAAAAAAATTGTGTAAATGATTGCAAAAACAAAGCATTATTGAATAACTACAAAATGGAGACCCCACACTACCCTAATGGTACATATCTATAACAATCAAAAGAGGGAGCTAGGGCTATACTTCTATGCAACTATCACTCTTGCTCATATTCAAAACCCAATTTGATTTTATTGGTTCAAACACAATATTTTGGAAAAATATTTCCAATAATTTTGAATATTATTTCTTATTTCATATATTTAAAAATTTATTATAGTTAAATTATTTATTATTTTATTTTTATTTTTATTTTTCATTTTTAAATTGTGACAATAAACATATATTCTTATTTTGAATTTAAATAAAATAGTAATAATGTAGGAGAATACTTAAGAAGGATTTACTTTCATGACCAATAAAAAGGTTCGCTGAATTATCATAAGTTGCATAATCATCAACTTGAGGATCCTTACCTTGAGGAGTGACCTCTTTTCAAACAGGAAAAAAAATAAATTCAGCCAGTTCATCAAACACTTTCAAACAACGCTATAGCAACATCAAATTTCCCGATAAATCCCAAGAAAAATATTACCTTCGCGTGGAAAAAATAATCTACAAGCATAGCCACTAACATGATCGGCACGGAGGTATACTTTTAGTATAAAAGTCAATTGAAACAACGCAATTCGTTCAAGTTGTGGTTGGGTGTAATAAAGAAAAATAGCCCATCTTTCTTGAAATCAGACACATTAACAACGAAAGGGGAAGGTGAATTAGAACTCTAAACACAGTGTTTCCCTAGAACCCTCCTCCATCCATTCTTAACTTTGGAGAAGTTTGTTTACTTTACAATAAACAATGACATCTCAAATCATAAGATAAAGCTTCAAGAAATAAGTTTCTTTCATTATTACAGTATATTTAGATTTGTATTCTTAATTCTTTGATGAATTATTTCCTTTTCCACCCTATAATGTACTCAAATTTCTTCAAAGATCTCAAGATATATTTTTATTTTTTTGATGAGTTATTGGTGGTCCACTTTCCAACCAACAAGCAATGATATCCTAAACTAGAAGGTGAAAATATGACAAGTTTATTTCATGAATACATCTATGTTTTTAACTTCATTTGTATTCTTAATTATTTGATGAATTATTTCCTTTTCCACCCTATAATGTACTCAAATTTCTTCAAAGATCTCAAGATATATTTTTATTTTTTTGATGAGTTATTGGTGGTTCACTTTCCAACCAACAAGCAATGATATCCTAAACTAGAAGGTGAAAATCTGACAAGTTTATTTCATGAATACATCTATGTTTTTAACTTCACCTTATTGATTGTAGGGCTCCCCATCTTTGATATTTCAAAGTAAAATCTCAAAGAAAGCTACTAATTAATGAAGAAGCGTAAAATTTACAGCAGTACAATGTTTTTTTTGAATAAATTGCTATCAAACAATCAATCTAAATTGAACAAGCTCTTTCCATGGAACATAGTAAGGGGTTTTCAGGTGTTGGTGTGGAATTAAAACATAGGGGAGGATTGGGTACATCATCTCCATTTCCTTCTAGCATTTGAACAACCCTACTCATGGAAGGACGATCTTTCTGGTTGTACTGAATGCACCTCAACCCAAATTTTGTGACTCGCCTCGCCTTCTCGTCATCTTCTACTTCCGCTTCTATTTCTTCCCCCCCTCTCAATCTCCTTGCTAACTCCCCACTCTGAAGCAGTTTGAAAGCCAGCTCGGGGAAGAAACACTGGTTGGAATGGTTTGCCTTCAAATCCACATTCTGTCTTCCCCAACAATCTCTAACAAAATCATTCCGAAACTGTAGACATCCGATTTATCTGTAACAGGGCCCATATCTCCATCACACAACTCTGATGCAACATATCCTGGTGTCCCTCTCTGGGCTGTCATTCATATATGGTCGTCTTCCTTACCACAAAGTTTTGTGAGGCAAAAATCATAAACTTTTGGTGTGAAGTGAGAGTCCAACAATATGTTGTGAGGTTTTATGTCTAAGTGTATGATCCGCTTCTCGCAGTATTGGTGTAAATATGAAATTCCATGAGCAGAACCCAAATCAATTAAATACAATTATTCCTAGCTTAAGGCTTGCTTGTTTTTTTTTTTTCTGTAAATATAAACTTCTCAAGGGATCCATTCACGATGTACTCATATTCTCATGGGATCCATTCATGATGTACTCATATACCAGAGCACTTGTAATGACTAGCTTTCTCACACCTATTTGCACATGCTAAAATCCTAAAGGAAGATTGCTGGCTAGCCTCGCACATGTCGGAACCCTAGAAGAGCTTCCCTGGTCACCTTGCCCTAGCATTAAAATCTTAGCCCTAATGATTGTGTGCAATTTTAATGGTTACTCCGATAGGTAGCTTCTCTTAGAACCCGTCATCAAAGTTGCATCTTGAATACCCCTCCTACGAGTCTAACTTATTAACAAGGAAAATAAGAACGAATTGCTTATGGGCAACCCAAATCACTTTGAATGACCTATACCCATAACTTGAAACTTGTGCTCAACATGCTCTTAATTGTTTCAATGACTTGTGTTCTTTGTTCACTTGTTAACTGGAAATGTGATGTGGAAACTTGGTACGAGGGGAAACCTAAATGAGGATATCTCTTAGTTTCTCTCAAACAAGAAACAACCTCTCTTACTCGTAAAATAAGTTGGGATCCCTCATCCACCCTTGCGCAAAGAGAGCCCAGTAATAAGTGAAAAAGCACACATAAAAGAAACTGAAGTTAAATAAAGGGTAAAGGATCTAGAAAGGATTCTTACACACAGAGGTAATGCAAAGACTCTGCCATGGTACTGACTAGGCTCGCTGGTTGTAGAGCAACATTTGTGATTTTTTGGAGTAGCTCCACTAGGGTACTGTCGAATCCCACTGGAAGTTGAGAAACATCAGAAAATTACTTTTAAAATTATGAATACAATAATCCCTCTACTTCATTCTTTGCTTCATAGCCAACTACCAGCATGCATGAACTTCTAATTGGGTGTTTACTAGCCAACATGACCTATATGAGACATCAAGGGAAGGCATATCTATAAAGGTCGAGACAAAAAAAGAGGTGCCCATAACAACAATTCAATATACCTTTGCATCTTGTATACAGGGGTGTTGATAAAGATACTAGATTCTACCAATGATTTTCCAATTTTTGTAGCCGTTACAACACCACCCAAATGTTTCGGGCATATTCAAAATTTTTGGTACCCCACTACGCGCCTCAAGCTACTAGGGTTTCGATAAGGCCTTTAACCAGTTACTCTCCCTGTGACCTTGCCTACCTAACCCTTTTGATGTGCCCACTAACACTTCATACATTGCACCCGCACATCATGTTTTATCTTAGATATAGGCCTTAGGATCACCTTGGGGCTTTGTTAAGTTCAATAGCTCCATTGATGTGTCAAGAGTCTCCCTTGATTTTGAAAATAATCTTTGCATGATATGTGTCGTTATCAATAGCTGCCCTATATTTAGACAAGCATGCATTCAATTTGGATTTCCTTACGATTGGAAATGTTATGGTTTGGGAGAAACCCCGGATTTCCAAAAAGAGTGATCCCCTGCTTTTTTTAACCTAATTCACATTCCTCTAGGGGTACTTTCTCATTGGCAACACATGGAATCATGATGAGAGTCCTTACAGGACATTTCTCCACTAGGTTATTGACTTATCTTACCCCTTTGCATGTGAATTTGGATTTGCGATAATGTGGGGTTTGAAAAAAATATGCTTTTTTCCATATATGATAAAACCCAAAGTTATCGTGACCAAGAATGTATGTTTAGACCTAGTGCCCTTAAAGCTCTACTTTGGCTGACATTACTCGGCTTTCCCTCAACCAAGTTTTAATGGTTCTCAGTTGTATCAACCACACCCATCATTCCTTTTATGCTCATGAACATAGGCATTCATTTCTGAGAGTAAGGTTTGTTTACGCATGGGAGATATAGCCTGTGAAGCTTGGAATTTTGCTTCACATGTTAATATTTCAATTAATGTTTCAACATTCGAGTCATAACTGTTTACCAAGCCATCTAAGATATCTTTGGTGAATTCGTTGCAAAATTTACTTAGGGTGAGGATAATTTGATCATGCTCACTAAAGTATTTTATTTTAGTTGATAACCTCACTCTAAAATTGAAAATATGAAACGACATTGGATGCCGATATGCTAAAGTCATAAAGGGATTTGTCTTTTGTATTATTATTTTGATTACTTTATGTTGTAGTTCATACCGCCTTGAAATATTGCATGCAATCATGCCACGTCGGATCGAAATATGCCATGGAATAAAGGGTTAGATGAGAAAACATAGAAATAATCAATGCTACACATCATAAGTCACAATTTTATGAATAGTATGTGTGTTACTGAGAACGCAACACTGAATGCACACATTTATATAAGAAATATGTTTTTAACCCCTAAGAATAAACCAAGTTAGAGTGAAGGATATATACTAAGGCTCACCAAGAGATTTTGTTCAATGGTTGTGAGGAAGGCCTTTCTAATATGCATCTTCCTCAATATATTTAAATGCGCCATATTACAAACCATGTGCTGGAGACATTCATTCAAAGGTGTGGCGAAGTTACCTACGTTCATGTGATAATAGATGCATGAGGATGCATGGGAGAACCTCATGTCAGCAAATTTACACTTCCTTGGCTCTCGTACTCGGTCAAACTCATTAAAGGAAAAGTGAGTCAAGAACTTTTCTTCAAGATACTCATTAAGGCATGTATTAACTATTTTTTTCAGATGTCTTGCAAGCATGCGATCTGCTAAAAACAACCCAAATAATGGTTTCGAATTGGTTTTGACATCGTTTCTTAGGAAGCATGAGTGCAAGGATATATGAAATCACATTTGGAAATACACTAGGATTCGAGTGCCTGAGGATGCAGAACGCCTGAGAGCTATGGTGACAATGAAGAGAAAATCACGGTCCAAGATTCTACAAACACAAGGATCAAAGGAGGCAGCCACAGTTGATGAAATAGACATATCTTGAAGAATAAGCAGAGAAACACATCATCGCATTAGTTCAAGGACATACCATGCATTGTTGGGTTGTTTTGACCAAGGTTGGAAAGTCATACAATTAAGGCTCAAGAAGGTGATCCTGAAATGAAACTAGCTCTATGTTGTGACTACCAACCTCCAATGGGTCACATTTCCACCTGGGCAGTTAGGTCACACCTCAGGCACATGAGTTGCACACCCACTGATGCGACCTCCATCAGATTGCGACTATTCGATCTCCATTGAGTCGCACTCCCACTCACAGTCGTTGGGTTGCATGTTAACACCTCTGGCAAGCCTCCAAGGAGGGAAACTTTTATAAGATACAACTTTTTGACCTCCAAGAAGTTGCACTCCCACTCACAGTCACCAATCACATTTTAAAGCCTCAGTGATGCAGCCACAAGTGCGACATCGATTATAATTCAGCCATGTGACCTCATAAGTCGCAGTCCTTGAGGGTGACTAGTCACAGGATGCGTTTGGACTAATGAGCATAAAGCACATTATTGAGGTTCAATCCATAGAGGATACCAAGCAGCTCGTAGAAAGAAGGGAGGGATGGAAACAAATGGATATTAAATGGGAAGATAAACTCTTTGAGTTGGATTTCCATCCATCTGCTCCTATTGTTGCAGTGTCACTTATTATAGGTCATCTCGGGTTGTTTCCTTGTGTAAACATTTCATCAGAGCCCAAAGGATTATGCACTGTGACTACTCATTTACTACCACAAATGTTGAAACTAGAAATCCAGTGGCCAGACTTGAAAATTCTCATAGGGTTGCGATAGATCGCTTAATGAGTTTGACAGAAACAACTATTTCATCTTGAGACGAGGACGGAACTAGTAAGGTCTAGGATACATGAAAAAAATACTATTGCAACAAGTCTAAGGCTCATAAAGACTTTTTTTTCGATATGGAGTTTGTTCATTATACCATGTGCCTACTTGGAGCAAGTGGTGATGGGACCCTTTCGATTATACATGGTGGTTACTAAGAGATTGTCTGGCAAATGCATTATCATGGCAGAACGAAGACCAATGTAGAGTCACATCTACTAGCCTCAGGAAAATCAACGAGGGGTGCAAATAACCATTATCTGTGACCACGCGACCCTTAGTCACGGAGCCACAATCCAACATGCAACTAGAAGTGTGACCTTCCCTCAAATGTGACTGGGTGACAAAGTTGACAACAGATGAAACTATCCCTCTGCTCTGACTACGCGACCTCTTCACTAGAGTTGCGACCAAAGGAATATGTATGTCCAACTCTTCGCTCATCAAAGACATCTTCTTCGTGGTAATAGGAAATGGGAATATGATGGATGCACTATACCAATGCGTAGTCTTGAAAGGTCGAATTTAACATTTACAAACATATAGGCGGGAAGGTTGTCTTAGAGTCACAGTGCCCTCTTGACATGGTAAAACGAAAAAACTCCATTTGATACTTGTTGTCCGAATAATAACAGATCTACCTTTGAACCGAGTGTGAAATAATAGGTGCATATTATTATACTCATGCACGAGAATGGTTCCATAAAGCTGGAAATTGAAATATTATTGAGGGGTCGAAGAAGACCTGATAGATTATTCTCAACATAAATATTTTAGGGCTATGGGTGCTTCTTCATTTCTGTTTTAATGTTGTTATGGGAATCAATTATTTTTTATAACAATTGTTTCTTATTTTCTTGATTAAATATGACACCTTATTAAGTGACCATGTGTTTTCAATATATGTGTGGATAATATAAATTGTTTTCTTGCAAATCGTAGGAGAAAGAAGGAATATGACCTGGAAGAAGGGAACTAGGGTTTTCGCAGAAGCCACACAACTAGGGTTTCAACGAAGAACACAACATCAAGAGGTGATTGGATGTAAGAAAGGCACAACGACACGCAGTGCAACAATTTATGCCTTTTGGGCTCACAATAGTGTCGGCAACGAGACCCAACACTAGGGCTTCTAAAAGCCTTCCCTTTCCTCTTTAAATTCTCTCTGCTATCAGTATGCAATGATCCTCATTATGGTGTCATTGATTATTGTTGAGATCAATTCAGCATGTACTAAGTAATATGCTTGAGAAATAAGTGGGCAAGCTTAAGAGTCATGAGGGTAGCTGAAAGGGCATGAGGGAACGCCAAACGTCATGGTAGTTGAACGGTCACCTAACCTCTATAAATGTGCCCTCATGCCTCGTTGAATAGGGGAATTTAGCACTTGAGTTGAGACTAGGAATAAATAGTTGATTTATGCTTGACAACTAGAGCCACTCAGCTCTTGGCAGCTAGTAGAGTGGATTTGCAGTGGGGCTAGGGTTTTGGCATAAGGCAATGGTATGAGCATCCCATGTTCCACTATTGGGTTTTGACCAATTGTGTTATATGTATTTGAAGTTGCAGCGATGTTAATAAGATGTTCTTTATCTTTGGCACTCATTCCCATGCTTACTCATGGTGGCTGTATTAGTTGTCTCATACCTCACTATATTTGTATATGAGCTTCCATACACACAATATGTTATGGACTCGTACATAGTGGTTGCGTGTATGTTCTGCTCTTGAATCTTTGTTTACTTGTTCCTCACCATGTCGGTGACCTATTGTGAAATACTTTGCAATTAACTTCTCATGTTTCTTTTTAGTGTATGTATGATTTGGTTTTAGCTGATCATCCCTCTCGTGGCATATTTGTTCTTATTGTTGCTTAGACTTGTTTGTACCTCTTTCTATAATTTTTCAATATTGGGCTGATTTTGTTTCACTCCCTAAGCATTTCATTCTTGTCCCCACTCTGAAACCTTCACATTTGATAACCAAGAGTGGAAACATTCATGGTGGCAGTCGGTCCCACGTACCATATGGGTCTACTATCCCAAACAGTGTGAGGTCTAATTGGGACTTAACACTGGGGAGACCCTCTTAGTTGTTGGCGTACATTTCAGCCCATCAACAGTTTCATAGCTTCTCATAGATCAATCCAATTATGTAAAAGAAAATTTCAACTGTGTGATATTTGGAGGCACATAATAAACATTAAAACCAAATCTAAAACTAACCAAAAAAATCTCAAATTAGATACTTGTCAGAATTCATAATAAAAAACATAAAATTGACATAAAATATGCAAAAAACATATGAATAACCTTGTCAATTCTTCTGTTCTGAATTCCAAATTGAGTACCTTTAAATTCTCCCAGTCAATATTGATTAGTACTACCTCCCTACCATGAATTATCTTCAATGGTCAAGTTTATGATTTCCATAGTGTCCAATGAAGATGAGAATAGAAAAAGGAAAAAAAAGTAGCACTAAACTTAGAAATCCTTTAGTAACTCTATGAATATACATTCCTTATGATGCACTAATAAAATTTCCATTCATGAGAGATAAATCAAAATGGTTTTAGTATGAATAAAAAGATCTACAATGACTCCAATATTGAAACACTTTGAAAAAATATTTTCACATTCCTTTCTCAATTGGAACACCACAAATAGTGTTCCCATTCCCCATTTCAATGAAGGTGCAGAGTAGAAAAATGAACTATGTGTTTCTTTTGTTGCCATTATGACCACTTTCATATAAAATAACTAGATATCTAACTAATAATTAGTATTTCAACATATCTTACAATATTCAATTTACTTGTATTTGGAATATCTCACTTCATTGCATTACTACCCAATAGTATTTCATTTAGAATATTACATTGACAATATTCTAGACCCATTGGTTTATGCAATGTAGAGTGCAGAGGTGCATAGGAAGCTTTCATTGTACAACCTTTTCTATGAACCTCACATTCCACACAATGAGAAAGCTTCTACATAATGAAAGTTTCTACAAAAGATAACATCATAATAGATAAAAGACTATATCTCACCCATTTAAAAAAGATAACATCATTTTCAAGTTTCTAGGGACATGCTTTTGAACAAAGAGCAATTGGTTGTTCATTTTTTTAAACAAACATTTACTTGTATTTTTCTTAATACAAAGGCACGAATGTACATATATCACAAGGATAAATACAATATATCATTATTATAACAACTTATACACACACACACACACAATACATCTCTCTCTCTCTCTCTCTCTCTATCTATCTATACACACACACACACACACACACACACACACACACACACACACACACACACACACACACACACACACTCACACAGACACAGACACATACACATCATTGCAACTTGCTCGAAATATAAGATCTTGTGATAGTCCTAATGGTGTTACTTCTAGAATTGGTTTCCTTCAAATGACTGTCGAAATTTTCAATCAGAGGGAGGCACGTTGTAAGAAGTAACCATTCTGGCATCACTGGAGGTGACTTGGAAAAGCAGTAAAATAATTTCACAATTTCTTAAGTGTGGAATTGTGGGAGTGTGGAGGAAGCACAATGAAGGCATATTGAATTGTGTAGTTTGGGAGGTACTCCCACAGCCCCCAGGCTATTAAGTTTATGAGAAGTTGACTCACAAAATTGGTTTTTGGGAAATGTTCCCAAGAAGTGGGTTTTGTACCCAAAGTTGTGCGTGGAAACCAAGTCAAGAAAATCATTTTTTAATCATGGATGGATGAGGGGAACCCTTGATGGGCTAAGGGGCACCTAGCGCATCATTATGTGGCTAAATAAAATAGAAGAAATCTCTTTTTTAATGTTAGTTTGGGTTTTATCAAATAAAGTTAAGATTTCTTGTATTTAAGTGATGCCCCTTAAGGGCCTATTGTTACCCTCATAGTAATTATAAGTAGAGGAGAGGTTGTTATCATTTGTAGAACATATCAAGAGTTTTAATCAAAGTGAAAACTAGTATGAAGAGCCACAAAACTAAGGAGAAAACCTAGAGAGTGACGAAATACATGTTTGTTTCTGTTTTCCTAAGTTCTGGATTGGATGAGTAGGTGGAGTTGTTCGACGTATGATTTGGATGAAGTTCTGGGAACATGTTGAAGGGTAAATTTCTATGAATAGGATTGAAAAAGGTCTAGCTCTTATAAGAGGGGAGAGACCCCTGTAATGTGTGTTTAGGAGGGTTGTAATGCCTAGTATGTTGCAGGCGTAAGGGTCACATATCCTCAAGGATCAACACAGAGGGTTCAATCCCTAGACATGAGGTTTTATGCACGTGTTTGGAGGTTTGTATAAGCCAAATTAGGGCATACCTATGGCTGGTAAAAGAGCCCTCAAAGATTGTCAAATACCTGAGTAATTTATGCATAGAATTGTGCCCTTCAAAGCTTCTAGAGGAGGTGTCTTTAGAGGTAAACGATTGATTTTAAAGTGATTTATGCTAGGTTGATGTAGTGGTTTAAGTCCAGTTTTTGGTAAACAATATACAAGCCCTAAGTATATTGATAGAGGGTAGTCTTATCACTGTTGTGGGGGATGGTTTTTTGATCCCCAGTTCAAAGATTTCATGTGTGGAAAACCAATGATAAGAGAGTTGTTTGTTGATCCTTATATCTATTATCTTTGAAGGAGAAAAGAGGATTATGTTTGACCTATTAGTGATGCCCTAAGTTTAATAAATTCAGTAAGGGATTCATTGGTGTAAGGGAAAATGATTTATGTTCCCTAGTTCAGTGAATGCAAGGAGGCATATCAATGATAAGCGCAATGATTATGCAAGCCCTAGATTTATCATTCTTGAGTATCCAATAGATAGTAAGATGGAAGATTTTATGCTCCCTAAGTATACTGGTTGATGTCCTAAATCAATTATGGGTGGGCAAGTTGTTTGTACCCCTATTATTAGCTAACATATGTGACAATTTATTGATGTGAGGGATGTTATTTGAGTGCCCTAATACAATGAATAAGAAGTTGATTTATCACTTTTAAGAGGGAAAACTTTATTCCCAAAGTTCTATGATATTTGGTGTGTAAATTCGTAGATGTTTGGGCTACCTAGAAGCCCTAAGTTATGTCATCCTTGGAGCAGTCGAGAGACAATGAGGGGGAAGATGTTGAAGCCCCCAATAGCAGGCATATTCAAGGAGCAAGAGGACTATTAGAGGGTAGATCTTTGAGCCCATTTTCAGTCATTTTAGAAATAAATAGAAGCATTGTGAAGTCGTGGAATTCTTGTGAAAAACATAAGAGGGGGAAAAGGACCTGCCAAAAGTTGTGAAGGTACGTAGACTAAAAGGGTTGAGTTGAGCACTCCTTCAGTAAGTAAGTCAAGTGTACTTTGTTTAGGGTATATTGGTAGTCATAAGTAGTTGACTCCAAGCCCTAATTGTTGCATTAAAGTTCTAATATAGACAAGTTCTAGGTTGAAAAATTATATTGTGCACTAGATTAATTTACTATTGTATGTTTTCTGGTATGTAAAGTGCTTGTGTTGTGGAATTTTGGTGTGTTCGCAATGATTTCTTAGACATAGACATTATTCTAAAGTGTCGAGGAAAACTCAACAAAGTGTCCTTCTCACCTCCACACCCTAAGAAAACCTTATAGCAACTCGAGTTATCATTTTCATAAGGTCGAGCTACCTACTTTGATCAACAAACAAATGGCATCACAAGTTTTCAATTAGTTAACTAAGTATGATGCCAAGGTATAATACCCATACAATTTACTTCTCGTCATGATTTAAGAGGTGGTTAATGTTATTGTTAACCAACGGCTCAACTTAAGTTCATGTATGTCGCAATAAAATAATTTTGCAATTTGTTTAAGTGTAGAGGTGCAAGAGTGCAGAGAAAGTGCAATGAAAGCTTCCTCCGCACCTTCGCACTCAACCCTATAGCAACTCAAGTGATAATTTTCATACGGTTGCTAGCCACTTTTACGAGTAAATAAATGGCTTCAATAGTTTTCAATTATTTAACTAAGTATGATCCCAAGGTATGATACCCATACAATTTACTTCTCGTCATGATACCATTTTGTCTTCTATGTAGAATGGCCAACAATGTCCACATATTCATATTGCAATTAAGATTATGGTTCAATTTTCGGAGAATAATAATCTTTCATTTTGCAGTGGAATGGACCTAGCGTGGAGGGTAGTCTATAGGCTAGCATTTCTAATACATGGTCATTTTTGTAATAATAATACATGTGTGTAGGGTGATTCAAACTCTTTGTATAATAATTATATCTTTCTTGTTATAAAACCTACAATGCACACGAGAGAATAATAGAAATATTGCATTGTCCTCCCATGTAACATTATCGGCCTCTCTTCAAATAGTTTCAACAAATCCCCCTCTCGAGATTCCATAATCAAACATTCTGTGGTACGCCCATGAAAATATCTCCAAAAATCCTGCAACGTGATAAATAAAGTAATAAACATACTTTTGAAAAGTTTGAATTGAAATTTGAACCATCTTCTAACAACATCCTTGACATATCATAAACAATATAGGAATTTCACTTCACATGTGCATAGCTATGCCATGGCTGGGAGACTAATGTAAATTTGAGAGAGACTTATGTAATACAATACTATTTTTCCATCTAAATTGTTCATCAACCAGAGCTAAATGGGAGAGTTTAAAAATATTTATGGATATCAAGGTGAATTCCATGTACATAGAATGTGTAGAGGTAGTAATGTGTAGGGGCTCGAGTGGTGTTGAGGGTTTAATGAGCGCAGGGAGAGCTAAAAAATAATTATAGATATGAGGGAAAATTGCATGTACATATATTTTTTATAGGTATTAAGGTGTTGGGTTTCAAGTGGTGTTGAGGCCCGAATGTGCGGAGCCCAAATGAGGCTAGGCATGAACAAGAAGAAATTTGTGCACTCTGGGACAAGTTTGGTAGGAGTTGCCTGCCACAAAGTCTTTGTAATGACAACAACTAGGGTAGAAACAATTAATAGCATTGAGTAGGAACGCATGCAAGAAATAACAAATACAAAAAAGTAATCGTGTGAAGTAGTGCATGTGCACAAGAAGTCGTATGCAAGGTAGAGATGTATGGAAGAAGTGCGTGGAGGTTGGAAAAACGACAAATTGTGTAAATGATTACAAAAACAAAGCATTATTGAATAACTACAAAATGGAGACCCCACACTACCCTAATGTTACATATCTATAACAATCAAAAGAGGGAGCTAGGGCTATACTTCTATGCCACTATCACTCTTGCTCATATTCAAAACCCAATTTGATTTGTTGGTTCAAACACAATATTTTGGAAAAATATTTCCAATAATTTTGAATATTATTTTTTATTTGATATATTTAAAAATTTATTATAGTTAAATTATTATTATTTTATTTTTATTTTTAAAAATGTTTTTTAAATTGTGACAATAAATATACATTCTTATTTTGAATTTAAATAAAAGAGTAATAATGTAGGAGAATACTTAAGAAGGATTTACTTTCCTGACCAACAAAAAGGTTCACTGAATTATCATAAGTTGCATAATCATCAACTCGAGAATCCTTACCTTGAGGAGTGACCTCTTTTCAAACAGGAAAAAAATTAAATTCAGCCAGTGCATCAAACACTTTCAAACAACGCTATAACAGCATCAACTTTCCCGATAAATCCAATGAAAAATATTACCTTCGCGTGGAAAAAATTACCTACAAGCATAGCCACTGACATGATCGGCACGGAGGTTTACTTTTAGTATAATAGTCAATTGAAACAACACAATTCGTTCAAGTTGTGGTTGGGTGCAATAAAGAAAAATAGCCCATCTGTCTTGAAATCACACACATTGACAACGAAAGGGGAAGGTGAATTAGAACTCTAAACACAGCGTTTCCCTAGAACCCTGCTCCATCCATTCTTAACTTTGGAGAAGTTTGTTTACTTTGCAATAAACGATGACATCTCAAATCATAAGATAAGGCTTCAAGAAATAAGCTTCTTTCATTGTTATAGTATATTTAGATTTGTATTCTTAATTCTTTGATGAATTATTTCGTTTTCCACCCTATAATGTAGTCAAATTTCTTCAACGATCTCAAATATATTTTTATTTTTTTGATGAGTTCACTTTCCAACCAACAAGCAATGATATCTTAAACTAGAAGGTGAAAATCTCAAAGAAAGCTACTAATTAACGAAGAAGCGTAAAATTTACAGCAGTGCAATGTTTGGTTTGAATAAATTGCTATCAAACAGTCAATCTAAATTGAACAAGATCTTTCCATGGAACATAGTAAGGGGTTTTCAGGTGTTGGTGGGGAATTGAAACATGGGGGAGGATTGGGTACATCATCTCCATTTCCTTCTATCATTTGAACAACCCTACTCATGGAAGGACGATCTTTCTGGTTGTACTGAATGCACCACAACCCAACTTTTGCGAGTCTCCTCGCCTTCTCCTCATCTTCTTCTTCCACTTCTATTTCTGCCCACCCTCTCAATCTCCTTGCTAACTCCCCACTCTGAAGCAGTTTGAAAGCCCACTCGGGGAAGAAACACTGGCTGGAACGGCTGGCCTTCAAATCCACGTTCTTTCTTCCCCCAACAATCTCTAACAAAAGCATTCCGAAACTGTAGACATCCGATTTATCTGTAACAGGGCCAATATCTCCATCACACAACTCTGGCGCAACATATCCTGGTGTCCCTCTCCCGGCTGTCATTGATATATGGTCGTCTTCCTTACCACAAAGTTTTGCGAGGCCAAAATCAGAAACTTTTGGTTTGAAGTCAGAGTCCAGCAATATGTTGTGAGGTTTTATGTCGAAGTGTATGATCCGCTTCTCGCAGTCTTGGTGTAAATATGCAATTCCACGAGCAGCACCCAAAGCGATTGAATACAATTGTTCCCAGCTCAAGACTTGCTCCTTTTTTTCTGTAAATATAAACTTCTCAAGGGATCCATTCACCATGTACTCATATACTAGAGCACTTGTAATGCTTTCAAAGCAATACCCGGACAGCCGAACCAAATTAATGTGATGGACCCACCCAATGGTGGCCACTTCGTTCATGAATTGAGTCTCGCTGTGCCTTTGCCTGTCCAGAATCTTAACAGCCACTAGGGCTCCGTTCGGAAGCTTTCCTTTATACACCACACCATAACCTCCTTCTCCCAACCTTTCTTCAAAGTTGTTTGTGATCTTCTTGAGTTGAGAGTATGTATATCTGGTTGGCATTTCATAACCATATTGCTTTAGGAATTTTTCAACCTTTGAAGTAGAGCTACCCGGAGGGGGTTTTGTACTCTTTGCATAAAACAATATGAGCAGCACTAATGCTATTGCTGTCAGCCCAACCCCGACAGAGGAACCTGCAGTGGATAAAGATAAATTGATATCAAACTGATCTTCGTTTAACCCCGAAGACAATATTGATGGAAACAAAATGCAAATTCGCGTATTAGATTAAATAAGAGACACTGAATATGAAGAAATCATATTTACCTATTATAATCGCCGACATGTTTCGACCTCCTTTATCTTGAGTACCTGCATGGTCCACAGCGATTGGTAAGAGAATACATACTTGACAGAACGCGAGAGATTCAAACAGTTTTTTCTTTTTGGGAATGTTGTTCATTGACAGGAAGGGATCAGTCTAGCTGGAGAGTCTAATTTTTACTTTAAAGAGTGTTGAGAAGAATTGACTCAGTGAACTTTTAGAAATATTTACCAATTAAATTAACTTTTCGTAAACTTTTAAGTAAGAGTTAATGGTATATTATAGGGCATTAAATACTCGGCTACATCCGTCCCGTTAGCTCTTTAACACAGCCCGCCCAGTGTGATAGATAAATAAAAAATACACACCTGCATGTTAAAGAGTGTAGCTGGGCATTTAATGCCCTATAGTATGTCCGTTAGCCGTTGCGAACACTTAAAAAGTGTTGAGAAGGTGTTTATATCAGAAGTACTTACCAATTAAACTAACTTTCCGTAAACACTTAAGGTTACAGCTTTCTAATCAAATTTTGAAAACGGGATCGCGAAACCTACCATCGCCGGGGCATTTTTCTGGATCAGATGTGCCATCGGGACAATAACAAAGAAACGTTGCAGGCTTCGATATGTTAAAACCACAATACCCATTACTTTTCAAACAAACTTCACAGCTTTGGTCTCTCTTCGGGTCCACACGCCATGTTACCTCAAAACCCTGAGCTATTAAAGTCTTATTATTAATGGGCTGCTGAGAGAAGTTCTGTCTAACTGGTAGTTGAAATACGTTACAGAAAGTTGTGCCCTCCAAATTGAAATGGGGATTCAAACTGTAGTACCAAACACTGCCACATAAACTCAAATTATGCACTTGTGATCCACTAATGTTCTCACGAACTTGATCGCACTGCTTCCAAAGCGTGAGATTAGTGTTTAGTGTATGTATCCAGAACCTGAAAATGGGAATCGGGCCTCCAGAGTTGAGAATAGTTTCCCGAAAAATTACATTTTCCGCCCCACAGATTGTCGTTAACAATTGTCAGTATTTTATATGTACTACTATTCTCCAAGAAAGAGGACTCCAGTATGTGATATTCGTCTCCACCGATATTCATCAGAGTATGGCTCTCGTAATCACATGAGCGTAGCTGGAAGTCAGGGTCGCCGCAGCCGCTGCCATTGCTCCCAAAAGGATACGCGAATTCAACGTCCCCACATGTAGATGTATTCCGAAGACAATCGTCGTACAGATTGCCGAAACATGATGTGATTGAGCAGAGGAAGAGAAGAACACAAAGCTGAACAGTGAGAGGCATTGCATTTGCGAAGAAGAACACGTATTCTCGAGCCCTGCTATTCTGTCGAAGATAGAAATGAATGAGTGGAGACTTCAGCTGAGGAGGCGAATATATACAAATACAAGAAGGGTTTTGCAAATATGTAATTGGAACAGAAGGAGATGGACTTGGAGAGAGCGAGCTTCAAGTAAACGTCTTCGAGACCAGAGTGTAGTCAACACGCCAATTAGACCTAGTAGCATGACTTCCTATGTAAAAGCTCTAATTAAGTTTAGTTGAACAATTCCACATGCCGCCAGGCATCCCGTGGATTGAAAAATTGTGAAGTGACTGGGTGAAGACTCTGAATCTCTGCCCAAAGTCATGAGTCATGACCACTCATTTTGACCACTCATGGGTGAAGACTCTCAGCCCCCTTCCTAAACTTGGGACCACTCATTTTGAGATGACAAACTTATTTTTCAATATTTGCATTTTCGATATAACTTGGGACCACTCATTTTGAGATGACAAACTTATTTTTCAATATTTGCAAGATCACTCATTTTGAGATGACCAACTTATTTTGACGATGAACCACACTAGTTAGTTTGAAACGCATCGACAAAAAATTTTCTTCATGTAATTTTCGCTGAAACTCTGCTTACAACTATTATGAATCACAGAAGCCTCAATTCATAATTGACCCACTTATTTTTCAATATTTACATTTTCGATATTTATAATTGACCAACTTATTTTTCAATATTTGCATTTTCGATATTTATATGTTTACACATTCCTAGAAGGCAAGTAGATGAAAGGAATAGCCTGTATAATAACAATTAAGGTTAATAAATATAAATTATATTGTTAACTATCAAGGTTAATATATATAAATTATATTGTTAAGTTAGATGAAACACATCCTTTTTTATTTTATATGAAACACGTGCTTTCTTTTTCCAAAGGCAAGTGGATGACAGGTAAAGATTCTGACATTTAGTTTGACTATTATTCCAAAGACAGGTTCTTCGAAGGTCTATATCGTGTAAGAGTAAAGAACACGGTTTCCATTCACACGAAAATAAATATTGATTGACCAACTTAAGTTTTAAATGCAACTTGAAATATAAAATTTGTGTTAAATATATTTTTATAGGTGGCAAAATCCATTCACATATGCAACCTCATCTCATCTCATCCCTATAGAGACCGGAGATGTCTTCAGTAATTGAAGTCAGCTTTCCAATGAACATTTAATTGGTGTATATGTAAAGGTCCAGATTATTAATGATGAAAAATAAAATGAGTATTACAAATATTATAAGTTAATTATGTAAATAAAGTAAATGGTTTTCTTCATGGAATAGTATGTATATATATATATATATATATATATATATATTTTGAGATCGTTGAGTGGAATTGTTATTTTTTTACTCTATATATATTTTGAGATCGTTGAGTGGAATTGTTATTTTTTTACTATAAACATTCATGTTTATAGTTATTATTATATTGGTTTTTTGGTAATAGCAATTTAATTTCAAATTTTTTGTTGTTTAAAATATGTTTTTGAATCGATAAATGGATTTAGCTCTCTTGAAAACCTGTGGAGCACTCTAATTATGCAAATTAAATAGCTTAAACTCAATTATTTAAAATGGATTTTGATTAAAATTAACCAGAAAAATAATGATGAAAAAAAAATCTTTTGTCTATAAATTAGAATAAGCCTTTAATATATATAATAAAATAGACAAATAAAATGTTTTATTTTATAAAATAATTAAACAAATTATATTATATTATACAAATATTTTTTAATTTAATTATGAAATATAAATAAAAAAATTTAATCAAAAGTATGAAAATAAATGTTATAATAATATTTTTAAAATGGGAAAAATTGTCCTATGGAAAATATTCTTAAAAAAAGTTGAAATATATCATTAATAATGTAAGAGTAGTAGATATGATTTTCAATAATATAAAAATTTATTTATTGAATTATAATATGTATATTATTTTTTTTTATTTAAAGTTTATATTGTGTAATAGTTATTAACATAGTTTCATTCAATGAATAGAAATGAAATCATTATCCCAATATATAAATGTTAGAATATTATTATAGATTTATTTTAACTTAAAATTTATAATTTATAATGTGTTGAGAGTGATTAAATTTTTTAAGGTGTAAATATTTTTTCAATTTTTTCACTTTAAAAGAGGTTTAAACTTGAGATTTAAACCCTTTTGAAACTTAATAAAATTGTGCTTAACACCAATTTATATTGATTTGTGAAGTTTTTTAGTTTTCAATATATATATATATATATATATATAACATTAAAATATTGTATTTATGGTTGATACTAAAATATTATACACACACACATATATGTATATAGTCAAGTAGATTACAAGATGATTTTCATTGATGTTAATGTAGTCATTGGTGTCAAGGACCTACAAGTTTAGGGGAGTTTGTTTGAGAGTTTGTTGATATTGTCACTCACCATTTTTTGGTGCATGAAGAGTCTTGTACTGCTTGCAAATTCTTGAATACATGATTCAAGGGCCCATATTTGAAGACATTTTTTTATAGCAAATCAAGTTAGGTGCTCTTGCAAAGTGTATAGTTGGATAATACTCTCATAGACCTTTCCACAAATATATGGAACTTTGAAAAAATCCTAAGGGATTAAGTGTTATTGCAGTTCAAAGTTTGGAAAGGTTCCAAGTCACATGGTTGCACTTGGCTGACAGACTTTGTGATTAATATAGTCTGCGGGATGGGAATGTTCATGACAATTGACATCTCCATGGTGACGAACTTCACAGATGATGGGAGGATGTGATTGAAAAAATCTGTTATTGAGAAACTTCGTGGGATAGCAAATCCTTTCCTTAACTAACATTTGTTTACATGTTCACGACATGGAGGTTCTAAACAAGAAAAGTTTTATCGAAACTTGAGGATGATTGCACAGTTGAAAAAATTCATAGTGAAAGACTCCGGGGGACATTGTAAGTGATGGGAATTTAACATTAGGGTCCTTTTAAAATTAACAAAAGAAAATGTCAAAAAACGCTAGACCCCCTAGGCTTTTCTTAGTACTAGATGGTGATGTGGTAAGTGAAAAATGGTGAAGTGTGATTAGAGGACATTGGTGATGCAAAAGCTAGTTGGCATGACAAGTCAACATGGTGATGACATGGAAAGAACACATGGCATGTAGATTTGACACTTTCAGGTGCCGAAGTGGCCCTTTGCCATATGACACATGGTGCCACTCATAAGGTGACACATCGAAGTGCAATGAAGATAACTTAGCATGGTTAACATGTCATTCTGGTGCGGAGATAAGAGTAAAAAGGTTCATGGAGGCTTAGTGATGGGTAATATCATAGTTGATAGATCTCGCAGACAAGAAACTTTTCATCAACTAGTGTATGCCTCCATGTCCTATCGTAGAGTTGATCCAGGTAGATATTGGTGGCCACCCACCTATTCTACCTAGATCTCCAGTTAGTTTCATTTATTTCCTTGTTTATTCCCCTTGTCGGGTTTTGACTCAAAGTCGAAACATGCATCTAATTTGGAAGCCTTTAGCTCAAGCACAAGTGATTGCTTGGCTCGACACACTTGTGTTGTGAGTGGAGCTCTTATGGAACTCATACCATTTTCCCATGTCCTTCATTATCTTCAGGGTTTTTTTATTTGCTTGCAGCTTCGACGGGTTGTCCTAGGTCGCCCCACCTTGGCTTTGGCCTTTGCTCTATGGTTTGGGGGTGCCTTTTCTTTACTTCAGATTTGTAGATCCAAAGTCGTGCTTCTTCTATTTAAACTTATGATTAATCTTGACAACGTATCGGTATGCCGTGTTGAGTGAGGAGATGGCCAGGAAATCCATCTCGTCCTTGATGTACTTGTGTAGGTAGTCGCGGTACTTGAGTACCAAATTTTGCTTAGAATCCTTGATACCCAATTTTGTGTGTAGGGTATGGAAAACATTTGTCAAATCTGGCAGATCTTGGTCCCTTCCCTGCCATATCATGTTCCATTTTATGTATTTATCTTCATAGCTCCTGACAGGGTTATATTGTTCCTTTCCGGCGTCTCAGAAGTAATCCCAAGTGGGTGCGACTAAAAATAGTGAGGATTCCCTCTCATCCTTTTTCTCATAATAGGTTTCCCACTAGTCCTTGATGTGTGGCGTGGCTTTGAGAAGTGAAAAAGTATGTAGAGCCAGTCAAGATACATGTCATTTGGGATTTTTCAGCCCCAACCACTTTAACAAAGCTTCGCAACTTTCTGGGTCTTTCCAATTTCTACCACATGTTTGTGTTGGGGTTCTCTCATATCACTTGGCCTTTAAGGCAAGTCACCAAGGGCAAAGCTAAAGAAAAGGGTTTTGGTCTGAAACTCAATAGAAGGTTTTTTTTTAGTTGAAGCATTGCCTCTGCTCTGCACCAGTGCTCACATTACCAGACCTGTAACAACCATTTTAGATTGAGACAGACATCTCCAACTATGTTATTGGTGCAGTTCTTACTCAATATGGGCATCCAATGGCTTACCACAGTGAAACACTTTCAGACATAGTCCAAAAGTATCCCACTCATGACAAAGGAATGTATTCCATTGTGAAGGCCTATCATCAATGGAAGCATTAAATTATGGGGAAGAAAATGGTCATCCACACAAACCACCAACCCCTGGAATTCATACAGACACAAGGGAAGTTGTGGAATGATCACCATTAGAAATGTTCCACATACCTGCAATAATTTAATTTGAACATTAAGTACAAGAAGGGAAACACCAATAATGTTCTAGACTACCTCAGCTGACCACCAGTCATGACGCTAATCACTGTGCTCGACTCTTGTGGGCACGAGACTTCGAGTTGGCCAAATATTTACAAGAGCGATCCTGAATTCGACAGTGCATACTAGACACTCTTTGAAGGTAAGAAAGTTCCAATTTTCACCTCGAGGATGCATTTTTATGCCACCTGGGACACATATGTGTTCCTTCAAGCGAGCATGGCAAGATGATTGTGAGGCGGACTATGATGGTAGAGAAACATCGGCAGTCTTGCAGAAGTATTCTTATTGGTAGAACCTTCCTCAAGATGTTTGGAGGTACATTAAATATTTCACTGCTTGTGCCATTGCCAAACCAAACATCAAGAAGCAAGGCCTACATATTCCTCTTCCTCCTCATAGTCGACATTGGGAATCCATCTCCATCGATTACATGTGGGGCCTTCCTTCTTCTAAGCACAACAATGACTCCGTTTTCATGGTGATCGATAGATTCTCTAAGATGGCCATTATATAACCCAACAAGAAGAGTGTCAGAATAGAGGCCATTGCTAAAATCTTCTTTGACCAAGTGTGGGTACACTTTTGGATTCCATAGTCCATTGTCTTAGATCAGGACAACAGATTCTTGAGTGCATTTTGGTCAAGTCTTTGGGTGATGTTTGATACCAAACTTACTAAGTCCATGGCTTTCCATCCTCAAATTGATGGACAAATAGAGGTTGTCAACAGGATGATCGTACACATTATGTGCATGTACAACTTGAAGCATCCATGCACATGGGATGAGATCATCCCCTATGTCCAACACAACTACAACAGAGCTCTCCACAACTCAATGAGCCACAACGCCTTTTAGGTAGGGATGGAATTTTAGCCATTATGTCCCATTGATGTGGCCATACCATTTACAACTACTTAGGCAAATTTAGTTCACGCCTAGTCCGAAGTCTATAGGGCTAACAACTTCATCAATCACATTCAACACATCTGCTACTAGGTCCATGATATATTTGATAGAACCAATGATAAGTATAAACAGCGACATGATCATCATCGATTTCTGCACAAGTTCCACGTGGGCGACAAAGTTTGGGTACATTTGCAGAAGAAGCATCGCGTTGGACCCCACCGTAAGCTTGTTGGGTTGTGTTCTATTCGTTCCACGACTAGCCCCAATAGTTAAATCGAGGTATTAGACGAGGAGCAGAGCCCCCCCCTTCGTTGCGTCGATGCATAGCAAAATGGTTAGAGGTGGGACAAAATCCCCCCTATTAGGGGGTTTGAGCGGGGTGGTAGCTCCCCTCTATAGGGTCGGGGGCAGCGCCCCAGGTAAATTTTTTTTGCACCTTATGTTATCACCTGGATTGAACTCAGGATGAAGGGAGGAAATTCCATGGTAACCACAAACCACGTTAACCTAGTAGCTAGCCCTACTAGGCTGGTAGAGGGCTCTCTCCTTATGGATCTCAGCCAAGATGACCGGATCAGGGACAAGATTTTAGGCTAGGTATAGTAGCACAATGTTTTGATTGAATTTGTTGGTATTTTGCTGGATCAGATCGAGCTGGGTAGTTTAGGTCTGGGAAATTAGGTCAGAAATGCAGGGTGTTCTATGGGGCAAGGTAGGCGCAGGCTTTAGCACTCTTAGGCTTGATGAGGTGAAGTGTTTGACTGGTGAGAAGCTAAGAAGGGCATGTTGAGGTCATGGATCCTTCTTAAACAATAGAAAAACATGAAATATTGTGTGTTTTCCCAAGGCAAAGCATCAAAATTAATGGATTCTACCTATCTGACTTGAAAACATTCAACTATAAGCAATTAAATGAATGAGGCATACATAGAACATATGAACACATAATTATAGAAGAGGAAACTATGCTACAACTCCATACCACAGGGATCCCATAAAAGTAGCTACAAATTTTATTAATTTCCTTGCCAAAGTGCTTACAATGATGTACAATCAAGCACTGAGCTTCCAAGTGAGTCCGACCTCAACAAATGACTAAGAAAACACATGATATAGGCATCAAAACAAGTCATCCTAGCCTCAGGGGTCGAATTCATGAAAAGAGGAGTTGTTTCAACCATTTCTAAACAAGGAATTGGAATCTAGGCAACCAAACAACTTGCCTCTAAAAGAGGAGAAACTGATTCATTGCCCTCAAAACCATTTTTAATCTAATGAATCTACCATATACAATTGTTTAGCCATCATATTTACAAGCCATGACATTAATTACATCAGTAAATCATCCACCATGACAAAGAAATTATGATCATAGTCGAAAATTGGCAAAATAGGCATCCTGAGCAAAATTTGCTCTATGCGCAATGCCACTCGTCCTACACGTAATGCCATGTTCAGACCACTTTTGGATGCCTTCCTATCATCCACATTAAGCCCATGATAACTCATTCGAAAGGTATTCAAGTCTATTTTCTAGAACACCTGGACTTTCTGCATTTGGAGATCATTTGACCCCTCAAAGCTTGATTCTCCCAGGGCTGCTTTTGTGTGTCCAAAAGTGGCAGAAAGGTCAATTTTGGAGTGTTTTTTGACCTTTTGGTGGTCTAATTTTGCTCCAAAAAATTTGAAAATTTCTAGGGTGCATGTCCTCACTACCTTGAATCCAAAAATGTAAGCCATTTCTCCATTGGATGCTCCTATCGAGAGTGCAACGCCAGTGGTGCTGCACTTCTGGGCAATTTTTTTGTGTATTGAATTTTAAAAATTACAAAATGACAATATTTGCTTAAAAATTGCCCAAAATTGGTGTGAAGCACCACCATCCTGTGCTTTGATTGACCAAGGAGGCCTCAACCAGCAACCTAAGCCTATCCTCCTCCTTTTTTCCCTTCAGAGCCCGCCTTAGCCTAGCTTTTCACTGCCATTATTTTCCTCCTCCTCATAATGTCTGTCCTCTGTGTCCATGTTGGTTGAGTTTTGAAGCCTTGAAACCCTAGAGAAGGTAATTGAGGAATGAGTTATGGTGAATAGGGGTAGGGGAAGGGGAGGTGATCTCATTAGGGTTTGAACTTATGAGTGAGCTTGTGAGAGTGCTAGAGAGGTTATGAGGGTTTTAGGAATTTGTTTTAGGGTTTGAGGTTGTATGAAGGGAATGAGTGAGAGTGATTTAGGAGTGAAGGGATGCGTTAGGGTAGACTAGACAATGAAGGGTAAGATGTGGGTTATGAAAGTGAGGGAAAAGGTTTTTTAGAATGAGGGATATAATGAGGGAATATAGATGAGAGGAGAGGGAGTGATGTAAAGAGGGGTTTAGTTCTAGGGATGGGTGATGGGAAACAAAGCAGTTAGGGTTTTGTAGAGGAAACTAGGGTTTGATTTTAAGTATGAAGAAAATGTCTATAACTTTCATTGTGCAAGCTAAAAATCAAGTGGAGAAGGGAAACTTACTTGTAAAAGAGGAGACAATAGAGAATTTGGTGAATTTTTTGTTGTCATAGACGATTTGGATTCTTACTGCCCTACGCATAGCACCTTCACCTAGAACTGCAGTGCCTAGCCCTACACACAGTGCCTTTATTATTTTGAACTGCTGAAATTTTCCAAAAGTGCAGCGCCTTGCTCTACGCGCAACGCCTTGTTCCCATCACATAACGCTTTTTCCAAGACACGTTTGGAGGCCTTCCTAGTGTCAAAATTGGGTCTAGGATAGCTTGTTAGAAATATTGTCACGTCTACTTTCTAGAACATCTTGAATTTTTCAATTTGGAGCTCATTTTCCCTATCACAAACACACTCTCCCAAGACTGGTCAAAATGTGCATTATGAGGCTGCCAAAATGCAAAGTGTTATTTCAGTCAACTTTTATAGATCTTCGTCAATTCCAAATTGAGCTTAGGATAGCTCATTGGAAAGCTATTTGTGTCTAGTTATCATTTGACTCATCAACTAAGTCATTAGGTCATCCCAGTTAAGAGAAATATTGATTTTCCCAAGGTCACTCCAGAAGTGCATCAACCCTCCTGAGGCAAATGATGTTTTGGACATTTCTCCCAAACCATCAGACCTATGTAAAAACTGAAATAGGTTTTTCTTCTTGGGTCTATTATGGATAAAAACCTCTCTCACATTTTTCAAATGCATATTTTCAGGCTCATAAACATAATTTGAATAAAACCTATCCCGATGTGTGGAACAGGGGATTTGTAGAAATGAAGGGAAATGAAGGGGATGAGGGGCTTATAATTTCTTGAGAAAATTTTGGGAAGTAGGGAGGGATGTTAGGAAGAAGGGGAAAGTGCAATTTCAAGGATTGAGTTAGGGGAAAGGGTCCAAAAGGGAAAAACACATGACTAACCTAGAAAAGTGTCAAATTGTAGCAATATGCTAGGGTTTGTGGGAAAATGATGACTTTGAGAGATATTAGTGATGAGAAGTGTTTAAGAAGGTATATTAAGGATAGGGGAAGGTGTATGAGCATCAAGATACAAATTTTGTTGATGATTTGACCATCCAAGAAAAATTACCTTCAAAACCCTAGGAGAGGGAAATGAGCCTCACCTAAGCACAATTGAAGCATAAACAAGGTGTAAAATGACCCATTGGAACTTGAAATAATGATGACCACTCTTTTAATGATGGTACACTCAACTTAATGGTGACATGGACCAATACTTGGAAAATTTTGGAAGGAGTGAAAACAATCCTTGACCTAATACCTAGTGATCAAATTTTACTCGAAGATTCACTGAAATGACAAAATTTGACTTTGACACCCTAAGACCACTTTGTAAGAGCATGTTTGATCATTGGTGGAAGGCTGCAAAGACTGACTCTAACATTGGTTCCATTGGGGATGGTAGCTCCTTGGAGGTGCCGAGAACACCGTAGACCAAGTAGCCTTATCCATTGGGCATGGAGTCAAAAGCACAAACTGAAATGCATGCCTGAATACTGATGACTCAAAGACTCAAACTGACTTTTACTCAACTAAAAACTGACTCGATACTAAAACACAAATGACAAACTGGAAAAGATGCTCAAAATGGAGCTTATTCAATAAAACCTACTCTAATTGTTCCATTCATCACCTGATCAAGTGAAATGAAACAACCAATGCAACCAAGTAAATATTCTAGCTACTGTTTGAATTCTCTGCAAGTGCTTGTTTATGAACAATAAGAGAGAACTACTGAAATGAAACTCCCTTTAAAACTTGTAAACAGATCCAGATTTTCCCAGATTGAATAATATGGATGCTCTACCTGACTCCAAAAATAATGCATAACGATCTTGAAATTCATGTGCACTGGGACTTAGCTCATCCAGTGGATTACTTTGTTTCTCCTCATACCATGAATGCAAACTTTCATCTGAGCTTTACGACGAGACTCCTGAAAGTGACATAGAAACCGGTTGCTGGATCAAGTTTGTATCAATACCTTTTCAATCTCATAGTTAGCTAATGGAGAGGGACTTTGACTGTAGATATCATCCAACATATCAGTTATTGGATCGTGAAAAACTTGAAAAGACTCTTGCAACCCATTTTCTATTGGTTCCAATGAGATTGCATGTTTTTCTATAGGCTAATCATTTGAAGATATGCTATGAAAAATTCCCTTCAAAAACTGAAATGATTCAAAACATAATGGTACGGAATCATCTTGCATCATTTGGTCATATGTTCCAGCTTCCAAGCCTTCATCTGCAACCTGACATTCAATGGCATTTGTGGGTTGCAAATCTAGATATGAGAAGTCTTGAACAAGGATTTCATTTCCCTCTAGATGGTCAAGATCAAAACTTATTGATGGTTGATTTTTGATTGCACGGAAGTTGTCTCTGATGATATGAAATGAAGTAAAACAAAAAGGCAAAGATTCTTCACTTCAAAATTTTCTGTAGTTTCCTCCTCACCTCCATAGCTAATATGCATTGGCTGATCATTGTATTTGAGCTGCTGAAAGTGAAATTCCTCCTTCCACAAACCAACTGTTGATTTGTCTGTAAGACTAGCTTTTGTTTGGAGAACATAATCATCATCGTACTGATCAAACTTAGGGAAATCATCAGTATCAAACACATCATCAAGCATACATGTCAAATCAACAGATCTCTCTTCTCCAAGATGATCTATAAAACAATCATTATCAGATCTATGACAACTGGGATAAGAAAGGAAATGTTTTGGATCAACGACTTGTCTTTCCTCAATCAGCGAGCCATGCTCATGAACATCATATTCATTCCTTGTGGTGATCTTTTGCATCATCTCTTCCACTGCACTTACCAAAATTTCGATCTTTACCTCTAAAGATGTCAATTCCTCTAGATATATGTTCTTCATCTCTTCTTCCTTCAACTTTTCCCTTTTGAACAGCAAATTAGCCTCTACATCTACTACATTGTTTTGCATCTCTTCAAGTGTTGCAAGGTTCCTTTCCCTCAGCTAAAACTCCATTTCTAGATCAAAGGTATCCGGGTAGTGCAAGAGAGATGAATCAGGAGGAGGTCTTATATTAATAGGCATCAAACAATAAACTTGGTTAAATATGGCAGAAAATTGTTGTACTGTCTCCCGTGGCTATCTTTTCAGTTGGTTATACTCTTCTAGAATCAAGAAAGGGTTATTTCTGACCACCCACTTTTCTAGGAAAACTTTGAAAAACTGTTGGAAATCTGAGATGCTCACATCAAGCAAGGTTTTGAACCAACTCTTGACTTTGCCTCGCAAAGAAAGAGCAAAAAGCCTAATACTAACAACCTCTTCATCAACTTCAAAAAGGTCAGGAAAAGACTCAAAATTCAGTACATGTCTCTCAGTTGTGATGTTGTCACATTCACCATCAAATCTTGGTAGATATAGGTAATGATTTTTAGGGCAAGCATGGGATATAGGAGGTAAAATTAGAGGCTTGTATCTATCCAAAATTTTACAAGGTATAGGAATATGTACAGAAGGTGTAGAATCATTCTTGGTCTCTTGACGCCCATCAGTTTGAAGATGGGTCATCATAATATTTAGAAGAAGGTTCTTGATCAAGATCAAAGGCATGTGAACATTTTGTATTCACAATCTTCAAAGGGAAAGAATCAAATGCAGGTCTAGGATCATTTCTCAAATACAGTATACTTTGTAAAGCCTTCTTGACATGCTTAGGAAAAGAGAAGAAGTAATTTATAACAAAGAACATAACGTCTTGGATGAAATTCCAACTTGAATACTTGATATTTCCATATTGTCCTTTCATGTTTTTTCTAGTCGGGTTCATCCTCCATTGGAGTCCTTGGATCTGATCTTGAAACTGATTTAGAGTCGTCAGGTGAATGATTTCAGCCTTCCGGTGTCTGATCGTTTTCCACCATCAACAATCAGATCAAGGTATGAACTTGATACATTTTGTCGAGGAACATAGAACTACATTACCTAGTATGGTTGCCACTATGTTGTCACCCGGATTGACCTTAGGCTGAAGGGAGGCAATTCCAGGGTAACCACAAACCACACTTAACCTAGTAGCTAGCCCTACTAGGCCGGGAGAGGGTTCTCTCCTTATGGATCTTAGCCAAGATGACTACATCAGGGACAAGATTTTAGGCTAGGTATAGTAGCACAATGTTTTTATTGAATTTGTTGGTAATTTGCTGGATCAGATGGAATTGGGCAGTTTAGGTCTGGGAAATTAGGTCAAAAAAGCAGGGTGTTATATGGGGCAAGGTAGGCGTAGGCTTTAGCACTCTTAGGCTTGATGAGGTGAAGTGTTTGACTAGTGAGAAGCTAAGAAGGGAATGTGGAGGTCATGGATCCTTCTTAAACAGTAGAAAAACATGAAATTTTGTGTGTTTTCCCAAGGCAAAGAATCAAAATTATGGATTCTACCTATCTAACTTGAAACCATTCAACTAGAAGAAATTAAAAGAATGAGGCATACATAAAACATATGAACAGATAATTGTAGAAGAAGAAACTATGTTAGAACTCCATACCACAGGGATCCCATAAAAATAGCTACAAATCTTATTAATTTCTTTGCTCAACTGCTTACAATGATGTACAATCAAGCACTGAGCTTCCAAGAGAGTCCAACCTCAACAAATGACTAAGAAAACACATGATATAGGCATCAAAACAACTCATCCTAACCTCAGGGATCGAATTCATGAAAAGAGGAGTTGTTTCAACCATTTCTAAACAAGGAACTAGAATCTAGGCAACCAAACAACTTGCCTCTAAAAGAGGGGAAATTGATTCGTTGCCCTCAAAACCACTTTTAATCTAATGAATCTACCATCTACAATTGTTTAACCATCATATTTACAAGCCATGATATTAATTACATCATTAAATCATCCACCATAAGAGAGAAATTATGATTATAGTCGAAAATTGGGAAAATAGGCATCCTGAGAAAAAGCTGCTCTACGCATAACACCACTGATCCTACACATAGTGCCACTTTCAAGCCACTTTTGGAGGCCTTCCAATCATCCAAATTGAGTCCATGATAGCTCATTGGAATAGTATTGAAGTCTATTTTCTAGAACATCTAGAATTGCTACATTTGGAGCTCATTTGACCCCTCAAAACTGGATTCTCCCAAGGCTACTTCTATGTGTCGAAAAAGTGGCAGAAAGGTCAATTTTGGAGTGTGTTTTGACCTTTTGGTGGACTAATTTTGCTCCAAATATTCTGAAAATTTCTACGGTGCATGTCCTCACTACCCTGAATCCAAAAATGTAAGCCATTTATTCATTGGATGTCCCTAGAAAAAGCGCATCGCCGGTGGCGTTGTGCTTCTGGGCAATTTTTCTGTGTATTGAATTTTAAAATTTACAAAATGACAAAATTTTCTTAAAAATTGTCCAAAATTGGTGTGAAACACCACCATCACGTGCTTTGATTGGCCAAGGAGGCCTTAGCCAGCAACCTAAGCCTATCCTCCTCCTTTTTTCCCTTTAGAGCCTGCCTTAGCCTAGCTTTTCAATACCACTGTTTTCCTCCTCCTCATAATCTATGTCCTCTATGTCCATGTTGTTTGAGTTTTGAAGCCTTGAAACCCTAGAGGAGGTAATTGAGGAATGATTTATGGTGAATAGGGGTAGGGGAAGGGGAGGTGATCTCATTAGGGTTTGAGCTTATGAGTGAGCTTGTGAGAGTGCTAAAGAGGTTATGAGGGTTTTAGGAATTTGTTTTAGGATTTAAGGTTGTATGAAGGGAATGAGTGAGAGTGATTTAGGAGTGAGGGGATATGTTAGGGTAGACTAGACAATGAAGGGTAAGATGTGAGTTATGAAAGTGAGGGAAAATGTTTTTTAGAATGAGGGATATAATGGAATATAGATGAGAGGAGAGTGAGTGATGTAAAGAGGGTTTTAGTTCTAGGGATGGGTGATGGGAAACAAAGAAGTTAGGGTTTTGTAGAGGAAACTAGGGTTTGGTTTTAAGTATGAAGAAAATGTCTATAACTTTCATTGTGCAAGCTAAAAATCAAGTGGAGAAGGGAAACTTACTTGTAAAATAGGAGACAGTAGAGAAATTGGTGAATTTTTTGTTGTTATAGATAATTTGGAGGCTTACTGCTCTACGTGCAGCGCCTTCACCTAGAAGCATAGTGCCTAGCCCTATGCGCAGTGCCTTTGTTATTTTGAACTGCTGAAATTTGCGAGAAGCACAACGCCCTGTTCCCAACATGTATCGCTTTTTCCAGGACACTTTTGGAGGCATTCTTGGTGTCCAAATTGGGCGTGGGATATCTTGTTGAAAATTTTGTCGAGTCTACTTTCCATAACATCTTGAATTTTTCAATTTGGAGCTCATTGGACCTGTCAAAAGCTCAATCTCCAAAGATTGGTCAAAATGTGCAGAATGAGGCTGCCAAAATGTAGAGTGTTGTTTCAATCAAATTTTAGAGGTCTTCCTCTACTCCAAATTGAGCTCATGATAGCACATTGGAAAGAAATTTGTGTCTAGTTATCATTTGACTCATCAAGCAAGTCATTTGGTCATCCCAGCTAGGAGAAATCTTGATTTTCCCAAGGTCACTTGAGAAGTGCATCAACCCTCCTTAGGCAAATGATGTTTTGGACATTTCTCCCAAACCATGAGACCCGTGTAAAAAATAAAAGAGGCTTTTATTCTTGGGTATATTATGGATAAAATCCTCTCTCACGTTTGTCAAATTCATATTTTCATGCTCAGAAACATCATTTGAATAAAACCTATCCTGATGTGTGGAACATGGGATTTGCATAAATGAAGGGAAATGAATGGGATGTGGGGCTTCTAATTTCTTGAGAAAATTTTTGGAAGTAGGGAGGGATGTTAGGAAGTGGGGGAAAGTGTAATTTCAAGGATTGAGTGAGGGGAAGGAGTCAAAAAGGGCAAAACACATGCCTAACCTAGAAAAGTGTCAAGTTGTAGCAATGGGCTAGGGTTTGTGGGAAAATGATGAATTTGAGGGATATCAGTGATGGGAAGTGTTTAAGAAGGTAGATTAAGGATAGGGGAAGGTGTATGAGAATTAGGATACAAATTTTGTTGATGATTTGACCATCCAAGAAAAATTACATTCAAAACCCTGTGAGAGAGAAATGAGCCTTACCTAAGCACAACTGAAGCACAAAAAAGGTGTAAAATGACCCATTGGAACTTGAAATAATGATGACCACTCTTTGAATGATGGTACACTCAACCGAATGGTGACATGGACCAATACTTGGAAAACTTTGGAAGGAGTGATAAAAATCCTTGACCTAATAGCTAGTGATCAAATTTACTCGAAGACTCACTGAAATGACCAAATTTGACTTTGACACCCTAAGACCACTTTATAAGAGCATGTTTGATTGCTGGTGGAAGGCTGGAAAGATGGACTCTAACACCCTGTATTAGGTGGGCGGACCTAACTATGGTTTTGTGCATGGTTTTCACACATCGTTTTGGGCACAATGGTTTTCGATCCATGTTATTTTGTAGATCTGATCAAGGGAACTACGGTTATGTTCTAATCCAGGGTTTGTGGATGGGGTTTATGGATGCTTCAGAATGTATATATATGTATTGTAACATTGAAATAAAGTAATTAAAAATCAATTTGGTAGTCCAAGTTTTGGGATGCAGGGGAAAATATCTGTGTATACTTTTTTTATGTGTTATTCTCTTGCCATTGTTTATTTTCTATTTTTAGAATTCGTATGCTGGTAATTCTTGTATGGGGTTAAAACCTACAAAGCTCTACCCACTTAGATATGGGCCATACACCCTCACCATGGTTGTGGGGGACAACGCCTTCGAGCTCAACATTCCACCATTCCTTGTTCTGCACCCAGTGTTGAATGTAGACCACCTTTAGCCATACTTTCCACCATTATTGGACACATCCGAAATTGCAGAACAACTCACACCAACAAAGTTAAACCTAGACTGGATGGAACATGCCGTAACTAATCATATCATGGATACACAGATCAAGAACACTCGCCAATAGAGGATCCATATATATTGAGTTTTCAAAGCAGACCAACTCCTTCACCAAGGTAAGTGGTTCACCAGGGACCATGTTCAACAAAAATTTCCTCAGCTCATGGAGGCTTTGCACATAATGGGGACCATTGCTTTATATGGAGGGAGAAATGATCGAGGTGGATATTGGTGGCCACCTATCTATTCCTCCTTGACCTCTAGTGAGTTTCATTTGTTTCCTTGTTTCTTCCAACATTTAATATTTTTTATAGCTTTCTGGGTCCTGAACTTCCGAACCTGTTTTGACCCCTAAATGACATTTTTTTAGGTCCAAAGCAAGCCCATAGTTGTAGATTTCTACCATAAATCTTGTAGTACTTGGAGATGCCTTTGCAACAAGGTATTGTACGTGCCAAACAGAGATAACATGACCAAGTTACGACCTCGGGAAGTTGGCTGCCTAACTAACCCCAATGGGCTCCACAAAATCTTGGCTTTCCATCTCTCGGGGTTAGGATTTTGGTTGTTTAGTGTTTTACCTTGTTGGTCAATAATAAATAGACCCTTGAGCCTCATTGTAACACAGTTGAGAGGCATGTAGAAACCACATCTCTTCTCAGAGATAACCTACCATCGCTCGAGATATTTTATTTCCATTTTATTTGTAAGCATATTTTAGTATTTTGATATTAATTAAATGAAGTGTTATTTATGTTGTATCTCTTTATTTATGGTTATATATGTAATTTTTTGCATTCTTGTTTAAGTTCGGATGAGGAGTGAAAGTAAAAAGATTCATGGGTGTTCGAGATAGGACGACTACTACATTTGAAAAAATTCGCTATATGGAGAATCTCTCTAGCATAGGGCGTATAGTTGTATACAAGAATTCAATGCCTTTGCATTTTTTCAAATAATGAAGAAAATCATTAGAAAATAAAAAACCTGGGATCTCCTCCCTACTGGAGACATGTGGAATTAACATGGCCGAATGATGAAGAGACACATGGTAGACATGTGGAAGTGACATGGATGAGAGATGTCATGGCACACTGGTGAAATGACACATAGCAACTGGAAATGACCCTTTTAGGTGGCCAATTGGGGAAAATTTGAGTGACAAATGACACCGCTCAAAGGCAAATGATGACGTTAAGAAATGACATGGAAGAGTCTTGATATTAACACTATGGGGATGTGTTTGGAAGTTTTCGCTAGTGCATTCAGGTATTCAACCCTCCGAGAATTAAATGTAAATGACATAACATAAATACTCTTGGATACTAAATTGAATGAGGAAGGCTAATAAGCACCTCCCCACTTAAGCCATAGTTCCAAGCCCCAGTCTCATGTGTAGAGGCTTGAAGTTTAAGGGTGCAATGTTTCCTAAAATTTGGCATTCCAAGTGCCAAAATAAGCTCAATGATAGTTGAAGGAAATCTCGAAATTTGTTGCAATTATTCAGTCTAGTTTTTTTTCCGAAGAAAAAACAGTAACTTTTTATTAAAAAGATAATGAAAAGTTACATCTGCATATGCACTGAAGCATACTGAGAACTGCCACAAGGGCTCTACGCAGCGTTAGAAGACTAACGTGCAAAAAGAAATATGAAAAAGGGAAGAGGGAAGAGAGTATGAAAAGAGGCAGAAAACTGAAAATAGTTCAAGTTTTCCGCCCCTTTTTCTTTTCGACCTTACGCCACTCTCCTTGGGTGGGCTCGGTCGGAGCAATGATCAACTGTGTTTCTACATTCTGTGATCCAATTTCTTTGTCTGAATCTGAGGTATCTGAGTGGTGATGTCGCTTGGTGCCTCCTATGCTGTGGTCCACGCTTGTCATCTCTGCCTTGTTGTCTGTTGTGGTTCCTTTCTGTTTCTCCATTTCTTGAGCTGCCTCGGTCTTCTCTGCAGGGATCTCTTCCTCCTCTGCTTCTGATTCTTCGTCATCTGAATCTGGTGGTGAGAATTGCCATCCTTTCCTCTGCTTCCCTTTCTGCTTCTTTTTACTCTTGGCTTCTGGACATGTGCTTTGTAAGTGTCCTGTCTGCCTACAGAGTCTACATCTGAAAGCAGTATTTTCATAGTCTAGCACTTGCAGCCAGTTTTGTTGTTTGTAGATCAGCCTTATATTGTCCGGCAGCCCTTTGCTTAAATCTACTTCCACACAGATACGTGCGTAAGTGTAGATCCTTTCATCAATCCTGTCCAGATCTGTTTTGATATATTTCCCAATGTTGTTCCCAATGCCTTCCAGAACTCGTTCATTCCAAAAATGCAGAGGTAGATTATATAGTCTAACCCAGACCGGCATTTTGGTTACAGTCATTTTGTTTGGATCAAAATCTGGGAACCATGGGGTCATAAACAGCCCCGATGTTCCCCAAAACCAGGGTCCTGCACTAATAACTGTGTCTCTGACTTCCTTGGATGAAAATCTAACTATAAAAAACCCCTTTGAACAGAGATGAATATCACATTCCATGGTCCAGCTGGTGAAGATCCAATGGAATAGATCCAGGGGTTTTGGCCAAAAACTGTTGAAACGGCATATGAGAGCTTGCGTTTCATAGGACTTTACGAAATCATCCAGCCCAGAAGAATCTAAGTTTAAAGCTGGGGTTTGCTCTGCCTGATCTACTATATATGGCCTGGGTATATGGCCGCCTTGATCTGGAGAGGACCCTGAATCTCTGCTGCCCTGTAAAATGTTTTTGTAGGATAACCCTCCCTTGGGTTGTTGCTGAGGTGCAGTTTTTTTTCCCTTGTCTCCGCTTTGCTGTCCCTTAGACGTAGCCCCTCCTCTCAATCTGAGGTTTAAAGAAATGATTGACCCTGGCCCAATCTCATAGCTTTCCATCGATCTGCAGTCCTGTAGAGACCACCTTCCACTAACAAGATGTTGGATCTGGACTGGGTATCCCATTTCTACCCATATTTGTTGTTTCAGTTGAATGGAGGTGCTTCCTGCATGAACCCATACTAACCGAGTTTTCCCTTGTGGGGGTTTAATCAAAATCTGAAAATAATTTTTTGTTACCTGCTCTGGCTGTAGGCCGAAACCCAGATCTGGCCCTGATTTTGTTCGTTTTTCCTTTTGCATGTCAAGATCTGCGTGAACTCTACTCGATCTATGGATGGTGTCTTCGCCCTGCTGTTTGGGATCAATCTGTGCTCGTACGGAGGCTAGATCAAGTAGATCTGAGCCTAGACCACACTGTTTTGGTCCGTGTGTTGTAAAATGGTGCGGATCTACACCAGACAATCCCCCCCTGTCGATTCTGCAAGCGATCTGGACACGGTTTGGGGTCTCAGCCTTTCTCGAGGGAGATACCTCCTCGGACAACCACGCAGAAATGGTGATTTCCGTCATTAACTTCGATCCGTTCCGCTGGGATCTCTTGCTCCGTTCCCGATCTATAGTCGCGTGAGAAACTGTGTCAAAAACCCCCGCAGGAGTATGGCCTTTCAGATCTGGGTGTGTTTGAGCCGTTCGCCTGCGTGAAGCCGGCCATCTCTCTGAATATGTTTGCAGTTGAGTCGCCCTTCCAACAGCATTCGCCGTTTTCCAAACCTCCGGATCGCTTGCAGCCCTTGAGACCGGCTTTGGAGCCGAGGCCGCAGCGGCCTGTGCTCTGTTCGAAACCTTGATCATCGCCATCGTTCGCCGCCGGAGTTAGGTCTCGACTTCGCCCCTCCAAAGATATTCCAGATGAGTCCTGATCAATCTAGTTATTATAGTGAAAAAATAATATTTACCACTTGCAATAACCATGATCTAATGCCCATGGTAATTTAGTTAGAGAGTCCATACAAAAAGTGTGATTGATGGAAATTGGTTGGTTATACCATTGAGAATTTAAGGCTAAAATAGAGCACCAAATTTTAATATGAAAAATTAAGGCCATAATTGTATAAGTCAGCCTTGTGTAATTATTTAAAGTTGATTTCATTTGTTATGTGAATTTTGTTTTTTTGTGTGCTAAGTGTGATTTATTGAAGAAAAAGTTGATGTGTTTTATGTGAGGGAGAGAATTCAATTGGAGAAAGGAAGGAGGCTATCGAAAATAGAGTAAATATATTTTGATTCATAATCAAATAACATTGCCATAGATTTCAATTTGCAAATGAATGAAATATAGATCTATTTGTCTACAATAGGTTCGTGCGTGTACATATCTAAGATTGTTGTCTCTAGCAGGTTGGTGATTGGTGATCTCAGGGGATTGGGGCCTCCTATGAGTTGGCACTCACAAATATTGATGTAATTTGAAGTAGTGGTTTAAATCTTCCTCATAAATATTTTTTCTTTTTCTCCTGGAAGTGTTTTCATGTTAAATTTTTGTGTACAAATGTCATGTGATTGGTGCCTTTTTGTTTCCTAATTACATCTTCTTGAATAATTGTTTAAATAAGTGTAAAATTTATAGAATATTGATTCCCTCCCCATCTCAATATTCCTTGATTCCCAACACACACACATACACATATCAAGTAAATGAAATTTAATTATAGATCTCATTTATACCAGATTTTGATATCAATATTATTTTGAGATGCCATATTTCAACTCCATATTGAGTGAAGGAATTCTACATATCCTTCAAATTATAAAGTGGAAAATAATTATAATTTGATTTTGATTTGATCATTACAATGTTTTTCATCCATCTTAGTGGTTTCAGAGTGGAAAAATTGAACGAATCAATTCAGGGGACCATTTTTACTAACAGGACCCAATTTGGAAAATTGGGGTCTAAAATCTTTTGGGAGGATTTTGAGGCATTGAATGGTATTATTTTAAGGGTTAAATTTTACAATTTTAAAAACAACCCATTTTTTTCCTATTCTAGAGATATATACCTTTCCAACGGTGTAAGAATCACCTCAATCAAATTATGTATGCAAAAGTTATGCCACTCAGAAGTTGACCTTCCTATTCTGTCCTCCATAATTCAAGTGGCTACCATGAGCCATCCCAAACTAGTGATGGAAAAGGGGTTATCAACGTGAACATGATGAAGAATGCTTTAGAAGAATCCATATTGCAACTCTGGTGAAGATTTGGGAGAATCAAACTTAACCATTTGTAGGTTTTTAGGCTATGTTATAATCCGTCCACTAGGAGGAAAAAGGTTTCCATTCTATTTGAGTGCATTTGTTCCATAGATGAGCATAGTCACTTAGAGGGTTAGGGAGAGGGCACACAGAGAGGATTTATTCTCTATAGTAGCCCACAATGTTATAGTGTTTTCTTCTCAAAGGTGTACAAAAAGAAATCATTTAAGACTATGGATGACGAACAATCTCAACAATATAAATGGTTGTTAAACATTGTAGATTTGCAACAAATGATAGAAACAAAACCTAGAAAAGTCCTGGTCTATGCTACAATCATAGTTAAAAAGAAAAATGAAATAGTAATAAATGAGGTTAACTCTAATAATCCAATGGAAACCAGATATACAAATAATAGATTTGATTAAATAACACCTGTGAAGGGAACAAATAAATGTTACCAGTCCCCCTTTATGGGATGGGTTCTTGGCTATCCTCAAACATATTCAGCTTTTGTAGAGTCTCTCTTTGTTATAATGTGTAAACCCAACAAATAAAATGATTGAGCTCAATGGGAACTCAAATGGAAAGAAAAATGGTGTGCGATAGTGATAATAATCAGAGTTACAACAGTGAGTGCAACAATGAAAATAATCAAAAGTGAATAATAAATGGAAAACCCTTCTATTTATAACAAAATATTTAATTATCCTCGAATAATGAGAAATAATAAAATATTATTAACACCATTCTAGGAATAACCACTTGAAATATTTTATTATATTTTCTTAGGAGGGAAAAAGTATTTAAACTTTTATTTAGAAATAATAAATAAATAAATGATTTATTTATCATCTCAAGAAATATGGTTAAGGACTAATAAACAAATAATGATTTATTTAATTATTCATGAGGGATTTAGTCAAACTTGACAAGGAATAATAATGAATTAGTGATTAATTAATTAGTCCTAGAGAAAAATAAGATAATTAATAATTTACTTGTTTATTTCTCACAACTAGGTCAAATATGACAAGGAATATTAATTAATCAATGGTTTAATTAATTATTCCTAGAAGATAATTAAATAAATAGTGATTTATTTCATTATTCTTCATGAGTTTAATTATAAATTACTTAACAAATGTGATTTATAAAGTAATTTCTCATAGTGAAAGAAATTTTAATATGGTAAAATTGGCCTTACATGGTGTACTTTGATCCATCTAGTAAATTAGGCTAGATGATCAATTTTTTGGTAATAATAAATTTCCCCCCAATGTATGAGTGTTAGGAGTAAAATGTATGACCAAAGTACGTTGTAAAGACACAATCACTAGACAACAAAGTGGAGAGAGAGAGAGAGAGAGAGAGAGAGAGCTAAAGCAAAAGAGGATAGGGACAGAGGGGGCGAGACCAATGCAAATCTCCTTTTATGTTGTGGTACTAGATCTCAACGAGGTGGGGGAGGCATACCAATATGCAATGAGATAACTTAGTACAAAAATAATGATGCACCCAGAAAAATAAAACTCAGTAATAAAGTACATGTTGAATGGTACATGACATGCTGGCCTAACTGATCTAGGAAATAATATAATGTGTCCCATATACATAATGTACTTGGGAAAACATGAGCAAGGATTGAATACAATAATATCTTAGTACATGAGATATAATGGCCCTTCCTTGAAAAATGGGTGGGAGGGAGGGTAGAACAACCGAGGAAGCCCTCCTGAATAGGGAAGGGTTCTAAAAAACTAAATGGATCATTTGAAGGAGATGTGCATGCTATGAACACTGCGATCAGTAGGAACCAAACCCATCAAATCTACGAAACGACACCTGAGGTTGTAGCATAATATGAAGGAATCCAGGCATATGGGTGTTGAGTCATGGAAAGTGTATGCATTTACTATTAATCTCATCATCGTTTTCCTTTATTCTTATCTTTTATATATCTTAATGCATTGATCTATTGAGGAATTATGGTAAGAAATGAAGGAATTATTTGCAGTTATGATTTAGCTAACTTTTACCCTTCTTTATGCATGTAAACAACAAAAGGGACAATTGTTGTTCCCTAACGAAGGAACAACAAAAACCAATAAGCAACAGAAGGAACGCAGTGGTTGCGGACAAGGACAACGGAAAATCATAAGGATCAGCGTGAGAAAAGAAAGGATGTCTAAAGTTAGAAATCTGTTGCGAATCCCTCAGGATCGAGAAATCCTGAGGGATCACTTTTACCATTTATATTTCACCCTTTTTTATTATAAAGGAGACGTTTGTAAGAAGAAGAAGGGGAATCTTTGTAATTATTGAAGTTGTAATTTTATTACAGACCCTCGTTGTTGAGAAGAACACGAATATATTGTAATGCTCCTTCAGTTTGATGATTAATATATAAGTGAAGTTGTTGTTCCCTCGCGTTATCTAAAGTAACTTAGTAGTGTTCGCTGGTGGCTAAGGGCCCAGCCTTTGGTGGATTTAATTGCTTTTCTTTTTGTCATACATTTCCAATTCTTGCAAGTGTGATTGGTTTGATAATTTCCCTTCTTTTTGTGATTTTACTTCCTTCGCTATTTGTTTCTCGTATTGATAGAATATCTCTATTTTATATGATTTATAGTATTGTCGTTTGATTCTATTTATCTCCATTACAGATTGAATTACTTTCAAATTGATTTAATCAACTGTAAAGGGTTTAATTATTGGTATTGGACTCTCAGATTGATAGCATTGCTATTTGGATTATTTAATGAATATTTAGTTTGACTTAGATTAAATTAGTTAAGAAGAGATGAGTTATCACTACTATACTCTCAACTGATGCTAATATTACTTGAATTGTTGTAAGATTTGATTTTGTTAGAGGATTGAGTTTTCTTTAGTTGCAATTGGAATTTATTAGATGCAGCTGTTTACTCTTGTATTGAAAGATCTATACAACGATTTAGGAAACATTACTCTTCGAACTAATAGCGGACACATACTGTGTAAACTATTGAAATAAGAGGACTTGCCCAGGTTGATAATTAATGTGGAATAATTAGGAGCTTTCAAAGGCACCTTTTATCAGTCAACATTTTGGTGCCGTTGTCAGGGAGAATGTAGCCATTTACAAAGAGTGATGTACATCTGATGCTTGTATATTGAGAGAGAACTGTGTATTAAAAGCGGAAAGTAAGAACCTGAGCAAGTAAAATGTCTGCTCCCCTACCCGCTTTCCAGTAGACTTGTTAGGAACTTAGGGTAGAGATAAAACATTTGAATTGTTTGTGTGAATGACTAAGAAGAAAAGATCTGAAAACAATCCAATTCCGCTACCCAAACCTAAAAAGTCTAAGGGACCGGTGACCCTTGGACAATCAACTTTCACAGACGAAATCTTAAAGAAAGCGGAATCTCAGCCATCAATAGGTCCCTGAAACGTTGCTTCCAGAAAACCTATTATCTCGCTTCGGGCCACAGGCTCACCATTTGTAGCCTATCGCTGAGGTCCACAACAAAACGGTAGGAACTGAGTAGTGTTTTCAAGAAATTGAAAATTCACGCATAATTTCCTCATAAGAAGGGAATTCTTGTAATATTCGTGAAGGAGGAGGAGAAACAGGGGAAACAGAGGAACCAAGATCCCCTCAAGTGGTAATTGAGCAAGGAAACCCAATATCCTAGACCAAGGGAGTGCTTTTAAGATCATATCCACACCTTCTAGACATCCTAGGGATAACTCTCCAACTCCAGAGATCTCGAAAGGGTATTGGCATATATTCGATAAAATGGCCAACAATCCACAAGAAACCGAAACCTCTACATTGCAGTATCCCATCGTTGACACTGCTATCAATGCACCCATGAAAGCTATCCCTCTACAAAATATTCCCACCTTTCATGGACTCACATCAAAGGATCTAGATGCATTCTTGTTTTAATTTGATGCATTATGTCAGGGTTATGATTACACCACCAACCCCCAGAAATTAAATTTGTTTCCCTCCACGTTAAAAGGAGGAGCCTTGTGTTAGTTTATGGGGCTAGTAGGGGAACCATAAATGATTGGGATCAAATGAAAACCACTTTTCTTAAAAAATATCAGGACTATTGCAGATCTGGGGAACTGAAAGACGAAATATTCGAAATGGTAGCCAGACCTAGTGAAACATTGGAAGAGTATGTGGAGTGCTTCTAATATAACCTTCAAAGGTCTCCCTATGCAAATCTTCCTTTGCCTGATAATGTGCCAAAAACTACACTGATTAAAGGGATGAAAGAACAATGGATAGAGACATTAAATATTATGGGTAAAGGTGATATATATCAATAAGACTATGCTGATATTATTAAATTGTGTATCAAGTGCTCAAGAGGTAGTACGAGATTGAAACCAACAGAATGCGATGTGACCACCAGGCACACCAAAATCTCTAGCGAAATCATCACTCATGTAGAAATCGACAACTTACTGGAGGATTTCAAAATAGATATCTTGGGAACTTTGAGAACGCAATTAGACATCATGCAAGCTAAGCAGAAGCAGGATGAAGCATAACAAAACCTGGTGATATTTTGCCCAAGATGTAGGAAGAATCATAGTCATAAAGAGTGCCTGTTGGATATGGTACAAACCTATGCCATATGCACCAAATATCATGCCACAGAAAGCTGGCCATCTCTCCCAGGGTTAAAGAAGTTTTCAAAGAGGTAGAGGAAGAAATAGAACCAGTCTACCTGCTAAATCAATGTCACCAATGGAAGACACGACAAATAGGTATGTTAACTGACCCATATTCTTCCTTTCAACACTCACAATATAATGCTCAACAATACACAGGAGCGACATGGCAAAACCAACCAAATTTTCCTAATTGGTCACAATAACCATTCTCTATGCCACCTTGGTCCAACCAATCCAATCAAAATAATAGCTGGCCAAATTTCCCATACTTCCCACCATTTTGGCAAAATAATACATATCCATCCTAATGGCCATCCTCCACTTCACATAACCAAAACTGGCAGTCAAACTGGCAAAGACCTATAAATCATCCAGCTGGAACAATCCCCTTGTCCCAACCTACACTACTAGCACCTTACACATTCCAACAAAACCCTCAACCCAATCTACAACTGTAGCTCCCAGCCTAGCCCAACCCAAATCTCGACAATAGGCCTATCCAATATGTACAAATTATTGAAGGACCAGAGCCAAAAACTGAGTTGAGGGAGTGTAATGAACTCAAATTAAGGTCTCAGTGGATAATTGAATCAGAGGTGTATAAAAACATACAGATAGAAGATCTGTTACCTCTAGAAGAAACACCTCAAATGGAGAATACAGTTAAACAGAAAAGCCACGATCGAACTATTACCTCTTCTCCACCATTCCCAGAGAGATTGATCATACCCTGCCCAATAGAATATCCTGATTTCGATCTTCTAGGAGAATTAAAAAATCTTTGTGCAAAAATACCTCCTCCAGGCTATTCAAGACATTCCCATTTATGCAAAAACTATTAAGGAATTATGTACTAAAAAGCCTAAGAGGAAAATAAAAACAACCCCAACTGTCCACGTAATCAATACTTTGTCTGATTTATTATCAGGCAGAGAAACACCGGTGAAATATGAGGACCCAGGAAACCCTATAGTCATTGTACAAATAAATGGATGCTCCTTCCCGAATGCATTAGTTGATTTAGGAGTAGCCATCAATATACTCACAACAACAACCTGTCGAAAACTTGACATTACTGCCTTGGATCCAACTACAACCCTACTGGAACTTGCTAACCGATCGGTTTTCAAACCAGAAGAGACACTACAGGATGTAATGGTGTCTGTAGATTCTTGGGAATATCCAACAAATTTCCTGATTATCAATCCTAGAAATCGGCTAGATGGACATCCCCTAATTCTATGAAGACCTTGGCTAGAAACCACAGATGCTTACACAAGCTGTCGAACAGGTAGCATGACTATAGCAAGAGGAAGTAATGTGAAGAATCTAGCTTTATATCCTCCAGCTCAGCCCAGCCTAACAATAATAAAAACTAGAAAAA